>JASDQU010736425.1:596161-641275 GCA_032191745.1 Picea mariana | reverse complement strand
ATGTCACATTTTTTATTGGTTTCAATTTGTAGATGCATTTCTAGATGCTTTTGAAATTTATGATTTTGATCAATTATGTGAAGAATTTCATACTTCGCTAATCAACGAAGATTCATCTTCAGAAGTATTTTTGACAAAAGTCTATCATATCCTCTGTAAATTTAATCTCGATGACATGTCATTGGCATTAAATCTCTTCTATGATGCTTCTATCCCTTCCATCCAGTCATGTTCAATCACGAATGAAGAACCAATTGCAAATCCTATCACTCAACTGCAAGAACACTTTTCTTCGCAAGAAGAGGAAAATTCTTCCGATAATGTTGAACAAGCTAGGGAGGTAGAATCTATTGAGCAGGCTCTTATATACAACCAAATTGGTTTTTCCTTTGAATCATTGTATTTTCAATCTAAGACTAGTATGGAAGATGATTTGTTTCTGGCTCAAGGTGAATACCCTCATTCTTGTAACTCATGCTCTAATCAACATTTAAATCAGCCATTGAAGAACACTTAAGCAACGAAAATCTTATTGAATGTTCTAGTACTCCCATGAAACTGATTAGAGAAGAAGTTACACAACTAGAAGAAGAAACTTTAAACCTTCATCCTCAAAATGCACTTTGTTCACAAGAAAGACTAGATGCTTGTCACATAAATTTTGAATTATCTATCACACAAAAGGCAAATCCAGATGGTCATACTATGTTGAGGAATTCGTCACCAAATCAGAGTAAGGGTTTTAAAGAAAGTGAAGAGAATTGTCTTGAGAATACCATCGTTGAGTATCATAGTTCAAGAGATTCTTTTTATCTGCTTATTTATGATTCCTTTTATTCTTTATAACCTGATCTATTCCTAGATTCTGGTGGACTTGACATCTTACCTACAACGTACTACTCTTTTCCACCACAATCATATCCTTTCGATATGCTAAATTTTGGTGAAATTAATTCTCAGCATAACATTGATAAAACCGGATTTGATGCTTGTTCACTTTCATCACTCACATGGGAAGAGGACATGTTGCGAGATGATTTTACACAGTTTCTTGTTGAAAAGGACAGTGCATTGCATCTTATGGAAATCAAACATTCTGAGTTGCATATTCGTTCTTTGCTTAGCTCGAATCTTAATGTTGATGCTTCACATTTTGAAATGATCAATCTCATCGAAGGAAACATTCAAACCAATGATCTGATGAACGTCACGAATCCTCCTATGATCAATTTCTCATTGATATATTCGTTTCATCAAAATCTTGGTTTTCATCCTCATTTTTGTGATAGGATCTTAGAGTGGCTTGAATATTCATATATGAAAAAATTTCATAATAAAAACAAAGTTGCACTTACTTTATTTCTACCTAAGAATCTTGGAAGTAGGCGTGACATGTTTCTTTTAGATCCTCCATGTGAAGAAATTAATGAGCACTTAGAGAAATGTCAGGAGGATGGGGCATCTCAGCCTTGGTTGATGGTTATTCCATTTCTTCATAATCCTTACAAGTTTTTCAAAACTACTTACACTTGCCCATGCCATTATGACCCTTATCACGACAAGATTACGCAATGGCTGGAGGATTCGTACAACAAGAATATCCAAGGAAATGGTAAGATCATGCTTACTTTGTTTTTAGATGATGATTATGAAGGTAAGTGTGATATGTTTTTGTCATTTGTTGATATATTACCATTCTTATTAGTAATGCTTGATTTTGTTTTCATTGCAGGATTGGAGTCACTTCGATGGCTACATTGGAAACATGACTTCACGTAGTATCCTGATGTGTTTAATAGTTAGGGTAGGTTTAGGAATAGGTTTTCTTTCAGTTTTATTTCTCACTATTTCTCTTTGTAATAATGCAGTCATGCACGCAAGTGGGCGCACCACGAGAACCATAATACGACTATTTTCAGGGAAGTCCTCTTGACCCTTTTTCTCTTTACTTCTAGTTGAACGTTTATTTTCAAAAATGCAGTATCGTCATGCAAATCTTAAATGGAAAGTAAAGAGATAAATGAATCTAAATCAACCCTGAACCAAGATACCATGAGTAGGACTGCTTTCCCATCATCCAGGATTTTCCTACTTTCTTTCAGGGGATTGTTGCATGAGGTTTTCAGATGCACCTTCTGTGTATATTTGTTTTTTGTTTTTCGGATTTCTTTGCTTTCCAATTTTTTCTTTGTTGGTGTGTTTGGATTTCTCCCTTATGCTTACCAGTTTTTGCTTTTGGAAATACGCATACCTGTGCACTGAGCCATTCAGACAAAGACCATAGAAAAATTTCTTCGCTGAAACAACTTCTGAAAGTTTGTACAAGCATCAATGATATGTTGTTGAACTTATATCTGTGTTGGAAAATTTTGGTGTTTGAAAGAAGTTTATTGATTTCAATCTCTGAGCAAAGTTTGTCATGATCATCTATTATCTTTTTACGCTGTCCCTTTTCCGTAAAGGAATGACTCAAAAAAATATGTCTCCCTGTCATAGGAAGTTGTTTTTATAAAACATCTTTGGAACTGAATAAAGGACGGTGTTAAAAAATTCTGATGACGTCTAAAAAATATGTTAAAATACCAAGATTATCAGCATCACCCCGCTCAGCCATATATCTACAAAAGAAAAACATAATAAAAATATTAATAAGAGCTGTGGGAAGTGCTTGTAAACCCGTCGGGATACTGAACAGGTCTGCTGGCAGCGGGTAAATGCATGCATGGCGCCAAGACAACTTCGTCGGGGTACTGAACAGGCCCACTGGCAGCGAAGCAATGTCGGGTACATGAAAATCTGCAAAAAATATAAGAAACCTCTTTAATGTCCTTTATTCTGATCCAAAACTTCTTGACAGGATACAGATGTCAGAGTGGGTTAAATGGAAACCATGTCGAGGCTATGGACGCCTGCTGGCAGCAGTGGCCATGCCAACAGTATTGAAGATTTTATCTTTAATATCGTGACTTGCTGATCTTAAGACTGTTATTAGTTTTCATCTTTTAAAACATTGCTGGAAAAGATGGTAAATAATGATGTTTGTACGATTTTCTGGTTGTTGTTTTCTGAGTTGAAATTTTCTTTGTTGTCCTAATCTGAATTTATTTCTTTTGACAGAGATAACTGCTTCTACCAGTGTGTCGCCATTGTTGGCAGCCAATTCAATTTTTTTTATTGACCTATAAGCTGCCTACACCTATGTCTTCCGAACTTCAAATTGTCGTCGCATCTTTCAAACAGACGATATTTGCATTTCTTGCGACACTTGCAAATTTGTTTCCATTAAGTTTTCACGACTGTAAGCGTGAAAACTTCTCCTTTCGAGGTTACATTTCGATCACTATCTGAACTTTCATCATCTTTTTATCAATATTTTCTATGGCACCTATCTTTGGTTTATCGTTATGTGGCTGAAAGGATTTTCGAACTATGCCTATTTGGACATTCTTATATTGATTGCATAGATTGATTTTATTGAGTTTTTAAAGCATTGAGCCTTTGGATTCGCACTTTATATGACTTGCCTGATCCTTGATTCTATGAAATGCATAAGGTTTATGATTAATTTTTCTTTATATATATGATATAATCCTTATTGCTAATATTTTATAGCTCTTGGCTTGTCAATTTTATGAGTATCGATTGGCACCATTGTTTAAAACTTTTGATTAATACATTGGCGCGTAATGATTTTGGTTTTGATTTATACGTTGAGTGTTTTGAATACTATGGCATAGTGTTGGCACGTATTGGTATGTACATTGCATTTGATTGGTTGTACACATAAGTTAATGGTTGAACTATGCTTTAATGGGTAGAACAACTATGTAAACTGTCAATTGTACAGCTGATATGATACTTATGCATGGATTTACTGCCTTCTACCACCCCCGCACACTTTGCATTAATGTCTGCATCCTTACCGAGTTATCTCTCTTGATTTTTGGGAAAATCTCTGAGCATACCCCGTTCAAACCCTTGTCCCTTAGCCTGGCTCACTGTGTGCTATCTCCTGGCTCCCGAAGGGCGAATTGAACCCCCATAGTGTTCAGAGTCAGTTTTGGTTTCATTTTTCCAAAGAAGTCTGCCCCGTAATTGCCCCCAAAGTCACATTTTTGCGTGAGCGATTCTGCGCAAACGGATTTGAATTAGCTCAAATCGTTGAAAACCCAGAACCGTTTTTAGCCCCTTTACCCTCATTGCGAGCGGTTTCCTCAGAAATTGAGTGGCTACAGAGATCTAGCTCTCGTTTTACAGGTCAATATTTAAGTGGCTGGAACATGCGTTCTAAGTCTGTATGCATTTCCTCAGATCTGTTCTTCAAAACTCCCTCTCACCTGTCAAGTTGTCTCGTCGTTACACAGGTATGTTTGATATCAATCATTTTTGTAAATAATCCAGGTTGATATAACGAATTCGAATTCGGTTTTGAATAGCTCTGTTTATGGCATTGATTGGCTCTATCACATTGTATGCATTCTATACATAGCTTTGTTTTGACTAAATGGAAGTTCGTTTTCCCAGTTTAGCTTCGATTGGATTTTCATCGATTTGATTGATCTTGGTGTGGATTTGATTTGTTTGATTTAACTAAAATGAATGCTCTGCTGTCAATTGAAGTCGTATGTATCTATTCTAGACAGGAGCTGTTTCTCATATTCAATTTTGAACTCAATCACATTTCGTTTGGATTTCGTTATAATGTATACGCTATGATTGGTAACAATTTTGATATGGTTAACTGTTACGGTTTGTTGTGTCATATGACTTTCAAAGAACAGGAATACAATTCGGATTATTTTCAATATGATTCTATTAATATGCACCCAAATCGTGAATAGATTCAATTCATAACGGTTATACCCAGTCGGTTAATACGCATTGGTTTACTGTTTGTTCCACCATGTTATCGGTTGGATTCGTAATGGAAATGGATACTCTGTTTGAGTTTGATTTGTAAACGAGATTTACTATATCCAGATTCATGAGTTGTTTCTATATTAAACTCTATCATGATTTGTTTCGATTGTTTGCCCAGCTTACAATTATCGCTTCTGTTGATTCTATTAAGATTGCGATCACAATTAATTGATCTTGTCTATTGAATGTGCAAAGATCAATCACAAATTTGGTTGGGTTGATGTTGTTACGTATGATTTCGTTTACACATAATCAAAACAGTGTTTCTATCTTTATATTTGATTAAATGATATGAATCTTTTGCTACATCATTATAGCTATAACGAAAGGAAAATGGTTGTGTTGGATTAGATCGTATCACATACGATATGATTTATTATTAATTTCAATTGATATGAAACAGTCTTGTTACTGTTTGACCCGATTTTATGGTAACAGAAAAACATAGTATTCTTACCCCTGTTTTCGATTGAGTCACTTTTGATTTTGTTTAATGTTTAATAATAAAATCATTAGTGATTCGTTTTAAATGATCATTGGAAGAAAATTGGTTTTAATTATTTTAAAATATTTGATTTGATTTTGATTTTGATCCTGTATGTTATTTTAGACTAGCTACAGAATCAGATGATTCTGTAGTTAAGTCTGTAGAGTCAGATTTTTATTGTTTTGTTAATAAAATATCTTTCTAATTTGTTATTTTTGATCTATTGCAGATCAATTCAAAATTGCATTGGAGTTGATGAGCAGTTAGAGGATATTTGAGATATTTTATTTGCATTTTGATTTCCTAGTTTAGTTGATTTTGGGAATATCTTCCCAGATTATGTAAAACAATTTGATATTATCCACAGGGAGGTTTTACCCTGTGGAAAGACTTATATATACTCATTATTTTTGTAATAAGTAGATCTTGATTCGTGGGAGAACAAGGATATGGAATTTTAACACAGACTGAAGCAGAATTTGGTGTTTTGTTACAGCTTTAGCTTCTCATGATATCAATATTTTGTTTCATGTTATGTATATCAATTTGTATTTGGTTAATGACTACTTTAGCTATCTTAATCTTTTGCAAATGATATAATTTAATCACTATAATCCATATCTGATTTCTTCCAAGTGTATAAAAAACATAGCAATTGTTTAATTCAATTTGTGAATGACAGATTTTTCTTCTTCATAAGTTGAATTATTAAGTATAAGTTTTTGCATAACGGGTTTCCCTTATTGCAGAGATTTATAAATCATATAATTGTTATGATTTTTTATGTCTTGTTTGTCCTGTAAACAACTCAAAGAGAAGCACAGCCTATCGTTTACGAGAAGCTTTTGGATCAACCGGTGCGAGTTTCCTTCCTCCGACCAGATTCGAAGTCATCATACATAGGACAAATTTGGAGCGTTTCCAGGTCAGTTAGTCATATGTTTGTTTAGTATATTATTAGTAGTTTAGTTAGATATATATATGTGTTCTAGTATATTAGATTGTTTAATTTCAGTAAGTCTTATTTCTTGTTTATAAATTATAAAATCAAAAAAGAAATACCTTTCTCTGTCGTAGGACAGATTGCAAATGAGTTTTACAGGTTTTATTCAAATCTGTAAGTTGTAGATAATGTACATTTGTGAATAAGTTGTAATTCAATTAGTAATTAGATAGTTAATTATTAGAGTTAGTGTATTAGTAATTAGTAGATTGTATTTATATAGTTAGTATAGTATTAGTTAGTAGTTTGGATATTTAGATAGTAGATTAGTTTGTTTGTTTAATAATTAGATTAGTGTATAAGTTTGTTTTATTTAGTTTTAGTTAGTTTGTGTTTATTTAGTTTTAGTTAGTTTGTGTTTATTAGTTTTAGTTAGATTAGTTTTCTCTTTGGTTTTCTTAGAACCTTAGAACGGCCAACGGAGCCGTTAAACCCGTCAGGGTGGTCCATTCCAAACGGCTTGGGTTATTTAAACAACCCCGGACCGGTTCCACTCTCTCAGTTGACGGACGGTCAATTTCGCCCGTCAACAGGTAGTCGGTCATTAACATAATGGTATAATGTGACACATTGAGGGTTCACCTTCAACCATTTACATTTTGAACAACCACATAATACTTTGGTTTCATAGTGTAGATCCAATCCATGGTGAAATACACCTAGCCCTGGATAGCTTCCTAAGGACATCATGTTATAGTTTGCGGGACAAAGTGGATCTGTATATTCATCTACCATTTGTCTACAGTAAATTACTCCAGTTAAGGCCTTGCGACATATTTTTATACACTAGACTGGTGGAATATCATGTACATCTAGACTTGATCTTGAATTGAGGTCCTACAAAATTCCAAGAACAATTATTTAAATGCTAGTAAATGCAAGTGTGAAGCTAACATATATTCAATTGGAGAATCGACATATAAGTAAATTCTAGACTTACCGCAAGGGTAACAAAGAATTGGGTGGACTTTAACCTGTCTCAATATTGATTGAAGAATCATTACAATTAGTAATTTGATATTACCATTGTATTAGGTTTTCCTCTACATTTGAGCTAAAACCACAATCAATACAAATACGTAACATTCAAACAATGTAATGAGCATAAGTGTTATTTAGGACAAGGAATTGATGTTATTAGACCATGAGGATATGACAAACTTGTATGAGTGTTGAGAGGGCCTAATTGTTAAGAATGTGTGTTTCCTCCTTGAAGATTATAGGTTTCACACTAGAGGGGGTAGGGTATGTACACCTTCAAATATTAAGAAGTGAAATCACTACACAAAGGGGTCCCTACTCCCACAAGCAAGTGGTCTCCTATGTCAATTCGGTGTCTAGCTAAGCAGTGACCTTGAATTAGATTATTATTATTATATATTAATGTGAAACAAAATCCCCATGTAAATATATGTCGCTAGCAATAAGATTTTAAATTATTATAGACATCACATAAGTAATAACCACAAACGAAATAAAGCATACAAGGCATGACACTAACACTGGCACTATCAATGATGTTACCACCAAAGTGAGGGAAGATGTTATTGCAATTAACAAAGGAGCTTGCTCCCCAAAGTTAATCTCACATTATGAACTTGCAATCATCATAGTTGCATCTTATAATTTTGCACCAAGACAAATTTGGCACCAACAAGTTCCCACACAAAGAAAGGCAACTCATCAATTAGTTCATGAAATGTTTAGATGATAAATGTAAAAATCCACACTATAGTCAATTCAAAAAATGAATCGCTTCAACTTTTCCTCAATTGCTTGAAATTAAAATTGAATAACCCATGAGAAATAACTATATAACTATGTGTGAAAATTTATATGTTGAATATAACAAAACGTCGGAAACAATGATTAAAAATGTAAACTGAGCAATAGCCTAGGGAATTTTAATAATAAAGAAAATCAACTATCAGCTATCACTTTCTTTGTGAAAGTTAGGCCACTTGTCAATCTTGGCCTAGAAAAAATTACATAGATATTTCTCCATATGGTCATAAGAAGTTTTGGAGAGGACCTAATATGTATAGTAGTAGAGATGTGTGGCCACTGGCACCTTAGTGAAAATATAAAATTTATCAACTAACACAAGAGGTTTAGTGACCCATTTATCAAAATGATTTCATGGCACCACATCAAGACATTTTTGGGTATCCTTTATTTTCTTAGGGGAAAGACTCTCGAACTGGAAAACCATTCGATAGTGCTAAACAAATTCATGTTTAGTCTCCTTTTTCTTTGTCATCTAACCTAGGGAAATTTTGAGGGTAACAATAGATTCCCTAACTTCTTTAATTGGTGGCTATATCTTTGAAAAATGATTTAGTGGCCCTATTCCCTAACTTGATCTAGTGTAGCCACACAAGCATCTCAATGTCTCTTACCTAGTGAACATCTTCCACTTGTAGTAGATGGAATAGATTAGCCCCCCAAGCTTTCTTTTCCACATCATAGGGGATCCATTGTAACCCTTCCATGAGCCCTTTGATTTTTCTACACACAGCATAGTTGCAGTCTTGGTGGATTTTAGCAATCCATTATCCATACACCTGAAAAGTGATACCATCCTAGAAATGGAAACCTCTCACCATAAGATCCAACTAGAGTCCTTGGTGCATCAAGGGATAAAGTTTCACATGATAAGAACGTAGGATAGGCACTTAAGTATTTTACGGTGGAAGAAACTGGAAATGTAACAAGTTGAGCCATGATTATCCACTCGGATCCATTAGACATAGAAAACTAGATGAGTTGGTGATCAGAAATAGTAGTGCCCTCAACATGAACTAGATAGCCCCAGATTAATTAAAAAAATAATTTTTGATAAAAAATTATATCCCTATCTATCCATTTGTAAATCCTATTAACACATTTTCAGAAGTTCTTCCAAGTGAACCAGAGCTCTAATGAATCCCTCTACATTTCACAATTAGGGTAAAAATGCACATAGTGAGCCTTTAGGGAGAGTCAAGTTGTTTTCTATCTAACCAAGAGGTGCATAGGAAGTGCCCTCTCTTTGTCTTCTTGAGATTCCACCATGTTAAATTCATCATTCAAATAAGCTAAGAGGCATCAAGGAGGTCATTATCCATCCAACGCCAAAAATTTGCATACTCTCTAGCATTATTGGATGCATAGATATTACCCAAGCCCAGACCCTTTCCATCTAAATTGAGAAGAATACACACACTATTATTATTGGGGTCCATACCCCACCCCAAAAAATTGTAAGGTAACTAAGGATACAAGGAAACAGAAATCTCCCCTTTTCCTTCACTATGCTCAAAATAGAAAACCTAGCTCTTAGTGAAAACACTAACAGGGTAGTTCGAAACATAAAACCCACGATTTTGACTTCTTGTAAATTAAGGATATTTGTGCCACCAATAAAGGGAAATAGTGAGTGGACAATGTTCTTTCTACCAAGCTCATTAAAACCCCATACATTCCACAATGCCACTTTCATTATTAACCAATGTTGCACATTTCTGCCTCTTATTCTTGAGGTTACATAGAGCGCCAAATACATTGTCTACCACAAGAGTACTCAAAAAGAAGTACCCTAGGGTGGTTTGTTTAGGTCATTTGGAATGGTTATCAATATCATGTGTATCTTCAACTTCCTATGACTATAAAAGTGGTGGTGGGAACCGAGCGATATTGTTGCCTCCTCTTGATTGTTGGCTCCTCAAAGTGGCCTAAAAAAAACCATTAGAGATGCCTAACGAATAGTGCCAGCTGCAAGAGGCCTTAGAACCCAAGGGATTCGTGGATTTGGCCTTGATAAGATGGGTTTTGGCCACATTGTCCCCTTTCCCCTCTTTCACAAATTCCATCCAAGTGTCATCACATCCTTTGGGAGCTTGAGAAGTTTGAGTTGTAGGGGTGGATTAGGTGGGAAAATTCGCCTAAACATTCCATAGGGTCATGAGCATACAATATCGAAGTCAATGGACAAGGCTCTAGAATCTAAATAAAGATTGGGTGGGTTAATATATCGAACTCACCGATGATGGACATGGCTCACAACCTAAATTTAGACAAATTCATTGAGGTCCTTAGACAAGTTTATTCTCACACAAATGTGATGTTGTGGCTTAGGGATAAAAAATAATGGGCTCTCCACAAATTACTTATCTTAGTGGGTCGACAATGTGCAATATGACCTGCCAAAATTGTGAGGCAGGGAATTCTATCCATACTAGGGAGTCCAATTGGGCTTCATAATCAAGAGAAAAGTTAGGAGACCACTAGTTAGGACTACTACTATGTTCTCACAAACCCATGGTCTGAGCCCTAAATTTTTTGGACATGGATGGTTTTTGAACTAGTATGTGAAAAACCCCTTAGTAAAGTTGCACATGTGTATGCATTGCTAGCCATAAGGCTCCAAGTCCCACGGATCCAACTTCTGTTAATTTTTTTGGGTGGGGACTTGACCCACAAAGTATCCCAAAAAGGAACCCACCCAAAACAAATCATAGAAATCATCACACTTGAAATTAGAAATTTCAATATCAAGTTCAGGGAGAGGGTCATCATTACCTCGTGGTAGACCTTTGGAATGAACATCAAGGGAGACTTTATAATATGTTGTCTACTTTTGGTTTTCCTTTGGAAAATTTGATTTTTCACAAGCTATTTTCCAAAAGTTAGAGCACCAAAGGATCTCATATCAAGAGCTTCACACTGCAACCAATAGATTTGTAGGTCAATCTACTGGGAATATGGAGTTTTGGCTTAGTCTATAAAGGAATTTTGAGCGATGGCACACTTGTTGCTGTGAAGGTTCTCCAGTGGAAAAATGACCAAGTTGAGAAAAATTTTAAAACAAAATGTGGTGTCTTTAAAAGGTTTGACATCAAAATTTAATCAAAATCCTAACTTCATGTTCAAATGTCTACTTCAAATGTTTAGAGTTCAAATTTATGTCTATAGAATATTAGAGAAGTGCAAGTATCATATTAAAGATGACAACAATGGAAAGGATGTATGTGAATTGGGATGGAAAACACAATTAGGCATTGCCATAGATGTGCACATACCATGGAATATCTTCATTATGATTTGTTTGTGCAAGTGCATTGTAATATAAAACCCAACAACAAACTTTTGGATGAAGACATGTCAGACGATGTCACTGATTTTGGTATTGCAAGATTAATTGGTACAACCTCTATTGACTCACTTACTTCAACACTTGCTTTGAAAATATCCATAAGCTACATTGTCTCGGGTATGCGTTTTTAAAACATTACTTTTACTAGGCATTTCTAATTAACAATTTGCATGGACTAATTGATTAATTGTCTCACCTAATCCAACTCTGCATTAAAAAAAACTTTTATCAAWTTTTATASCTACAACATTATGTTATTAGAAATGCTTACTAGAAAACAACCAACTAGTGAYRTTTTTGTTGGGGACCTATACTTGCACAAGTGGATGAACCTAGCATTCCCAAATAGCGTGAAAGATGTAATTCATAGTGGTATTTTTAGTGAGGCATATGGTAATGAATTTGTAGAAAATTGTGTATACGAATGCCTACTTTCATTGTTGCGRGTTGGTTTTCTTTTTTCAAAGGATTCATCTAATCAATGACCAACTATGAGAGATGTAGTGTTGGTGTTAGAGAATCTAAGAGAGGATTTTGTGGCAAATGCAAATGCTTCTAGGATATTAAGACACAGTATATTCAATTTTCTTAGTGATAAAAATGCAAGGAATGATGCATCTACATCTAATGACCAAAGTTCTACATTTTAGTTTGTGAAAATTGTAATAGCAAAAAAATTCAGTTTTGCCATAATTTTTACAATGGCATGACTTTTTTGCACATAGTTGTGTAGGAAAATATCAATTATTATGTATTTGTGAATATTGTCTATAGGTAAATGAAATGTTTTTGCAACGCATATTAAGTGGATTGTTGTTTTATATTTGGTTTAAATTATCATCTATCTACGATGTCAATATCTTTGTGTGGAAAGTAAATTGTCAAGAAATTAATTGCATTCTTTATGCACTTATAGATGAAAAGATTATCATTTAAATTTCAACAATAACTTCTCAACAAAAAATTTAACCTTATAAATTCATTTTGTGAACCATGTTGAATATGAACTAATTAATTAAAATTGTCGACAAAATTTTAAATATTAAAATGTGGATTGTTTGTTTTCATTTTGTGAACCATGTTGGAGACTAATTAATTAAAATTGTAGATAGAACTTTAAATATTAAAATGTTAATTTTTAATTGAAAAAAATGCATTGACCATCCACTACAAGTGAATGTACTTTTCAACTATACCATTTCGGTCTACTACTTATTGTGAAAGGTGGAACATTAAATTGAAGCTGCCACTTACTGTATAATCTCTAATGAATCGATCCTCCCATGGTTACATATATTATCTGTCCCTGCAAAAATTTATCCCCTTCCAATTTTGGGTTACATATATTCTCTATGTGTGTAACTATAAAAATGTTATCCCCTTCCAATTTTGTGCAGTGGCACAATCTGAATGTACAGAGGAGACAAGCCAATGGTAACTCTGTCATGCACCCAATTAAAGCAACCCATAAATGTTGCACATTTTAGCAGATCAGATCTGTAATCCTAACAATATCTCTCATAAACAAGGGAAGGGATTTGAAAATAAGAGATCTGATATCATGTAGATGTTGAGAAAATACATCACAGGTGCAGGGACCTCTACAACACCAAAAGAACCTTCTTTTAGAAATAGAAGGATTGATCTATTGCATCTGCTACACAAAAATACAAGAGGAAGCCCTGTATAACCGAAAGAGGCCTAGGTTGTAACTGTTTGGTATGCCAATCAGACAAACAAGGTATACCAACCTAACAAATAGCGTATACCAACCTAGAAAATTAAGATAATCTTAACAACATTTTACATACACTAACATTAGTGTTGTCATTGGAGTGTCACCATGCTTTCGTTACAAGCATTTTGAGAAGCATGGAAATTGTCCTTCTCGTCCTCTATAGAGCATTAACAAGGTTCAAGACATCCAAGCCTGGAGGAGTATTTCCCTCACCTATCCATATGATTCTTACTTGACCTTCCACAATCTCAACTTGACATGGTTGGAGGTGAGAAGCATAGTCCAACAAATAATTTATGTGGGTGATGGGGGGTGACCTTCCTGGGCTATTGTTTATTGAATCCTCTTGATGAATCTCAAAGAAGAAAAGGTAGTGTTGGGAATCAATCTATACATCAATTCATATCTGTTAAGATTTCATATTAATCTTTCTCTCCAATAAGCGCTTTAATGAGAATCTTTCTCTCCATGAGATCTTCCTCTACGAAGCTACCATAGAATGGTATGTTAACTTACTAATATCTGCATCTCTAGTAGTTAACATAATATATGCATCTAATGATAGGTCAATTTGACTCTTCTTCTCCGATAGAGATCTTACTCTCCAAAGCTTACATAGAGTTAGTTAACCTAATAAGACAGGTTAGTGTGCTAGCTTAAGGCACTTGGCAAAGATCAACTCTAAGCTAATAGTGAGACTCTATGGCTAGTACAAAGTCTAGGAGTTCTACCTATACAGTAGCTTAAGATTTGGTTTGCTTTCCAATGGATTTTGGTCGCAGCATGAGATGGTTGATTGTTGACTACAAAACATAAATAGGTAGACTTGCATTCAGGTGAATAGAATAAGCATAATACGTTTACGATGCTTGATCACACTTTATGCATTGTTAACAATGATTGCAATGTAATCTCTTTGAAAACTCTCTACATATTTCCATATGTATTTTTAGTGCATTTGTTGTCTGCACTAGGAGAATGACGGCCAAATGGATTTTCCAATAAAATACTCACCAAAATAGATAGAGTGTAGTGGCACCCAAGAGAATCATATCCATGTCTATAGGGATCCTTCCTAAACATTGTTCAACAAATATCAAAGGAATGTGGACAATGTAAGTAGAAAGTACATGGTTGTAAAATCATAGTTCCATGGGAGGGATTTCAAAGTGCCAAGTGGAGTGTAAAATGGTTTTGTTTACCGACTATAAATGCCAACAACTATCAAATGTCGAAATTTTTTAAGAGATAACCTCTCTTTTTTATTTAAACATCGAGGGGATTCCACAATGCAACATATGAGATATCATTTTAGGGATCAAGTATGTAGAGGATGTCATTAATCTATGACCCATATCCATGAGAATTAATCGCAACTGACCAATTTCTCATGATTTTGAATAGTCCACTTAGAACTCATTGCATTGAGTGATGATCACAATGGTGAAGAAGTGGGATTGAAATTAGTGAAATGAATTGCATAGCATAAATCATCACCTCTGAGTCTTTCACCCGGTAATCAAGACTTCACGGGAGGTCACCCATCCCAAGACTCATTTGGATCAAGCACCCTTAACTATGGAGTTCTCCCGGAAATCAAGCTCACTTAGCTTGCTACCCCATTTGGAAAACTTTTAGCAAGTATTGTCTTATGAACTATTTAGTTAGAACTCCCTTCACTCTTTTTACATAAGCATCGAGGGGCTTCTGCAATGCAACATATAAGATATAATTTTTAGGATCAACTGCATAGAGTAAACCATTAATCTATGACCCGTATCCATTAGTATTAATCGCAACTAACCAACTTCTCATGATTTTTAATAGTCCACTTAGCTTTCAAGTTTCATTGCATCAGGTGATGCTCACAAGAGTGAAGACGTGGGATTGAAACTAATGAAATGAATGCATATCATCAACTATCACCTTTGGGGCTTACACTCAAAAACCAGGACTTCCCTAGAGGTCACCCATCTGAAGACCCCTTTGGCTCAAGTGTGCTTAACTATGGAGTTCTCCCCACAATCAAGCCCACGATTATTACCCCAATTGCAAAACCTTTAACAACTATTGTGCCTTATGAACTATTCAGTTAGAGTTCCATTCACTCTTTTTATTTAAGCATCGAGGGGCTTCCATAGTGCAACATATGAGATATCATTTTTGGAATCAACTGCGTAGAGCAAGTCAGACATTAATCTATGACCAATATACATGAGTGTTAGTCGCAACTGACCAATTTCTCATGATTTTGAAGGGAGCTCTAACTAAATAGTTCATAAGGAACAATACTTGCTAAAGGTTTTTCAAATGAGGTAGAAAGCTAAGTGGGCTTGATTGTGGGGAAAACTCCATAGTTAAGTGTGCTTGAGCCAGAAGAGTCTTGGGATGGGTGATCTCTCGAGAAGTCCTAGTTATCAGGTGCAAACCCCGGAGGTGATGGTTGATGCTAAGTGATTCATTTCGCTTGTTTCAATACCACTTCTTCACCCTCATGAGCATCACCTGATGCAATGAATGTTAAGTGGATTTTTATCCCCATTTTTTGGATAACTAAGGAGATTATGTCTCGAGGCCCTCAGGTTGCAAATATGGAGTGTTGAAAATACTACATGGCCAGTAGTACCCTTTTGCACAATTGGGAAACCCTCTCACCACCACAGATGGTCACATATTTCCATATGGCATCCACCACATCAAATGGATTATGGAGGGCAGTGGGCCTTTCTCCATGAGGTACAAGTCAGTATTATGGTGAGCATCATTTCAATATTTAAGCCAGTTGAGTATGTTGTATATTAGATTTCTCTAGATTTCATGATATATGATTGGACATTATGCCTTTTTCCTTGCTTCACCTTGGTGGTTGACATTGTTCCCTAGTAATTGGTCTTCCTTGGGGATGGGTTTTCTATTAGGAACTCCCTTAAAGAGACATTGTATCGTTCCCGACAATACTTACCACGTTCCATTATTGTTCCCCTCCATTTCCTTATCTCTTGGGATTTTAGGGTGTATTGACCCAAGAAGGTCGGGTTGTCCCTCATTCTATGAGAAGAATGGGTTGAAGGCCTAGAGGGATTGATGTTGGGTAAAACATAAAATCCTTGTATGAACCTTCTATATTCTTCACCCATGGATCACCCAAGAAAGCATTGAAACGATTATCTTTGAGTAAATGGGACCCACAATATAATAAAGAATGCTTAAAAGGTTATTTGAAGGATGGGAGGTATCATCACGAGCCGACCTATCATGTCCATGAATATCTAGTGGTATGACATTGTCATCATATGGTCACCAAACTAGGGTAATGGCTCTCAGTTGCATGGCTGAGAGAAAGGGGGTCTCATTACGAGCCAGCCTTATCATTTCCACTAGGTGTCTATGGGTGACATTGCCATTATCTGGTCACCACGCCAGGGAAGTGACCTTCAACCTTTCCTTAAATAATATGAAAGAATAAAATAATGGCAAATAATGGGCTTGGAAAAAATGCATTGCGGACGAAGGTACCACACACCCTCTACAAAGGCACCCGTGAATGATACACTACGACCCCTTGTATGTCATGATCCCTATGCCCATTGAGTCTTGACCCCAACCACTTCACCCACTTTACATGGCTTAGAGAGGGATCTCTTGGAAACTCTCCTTGACCTAGGGCAAGATCTACCCAATAGGACACCTCGTCAACCCTCCCATATTCAAGCTTGACAAGTTGCATAATGTCTTTGAGCAATTAATTGTTTGATATAGTGATCTTTGATGCACATGCTTAGGTGGCTCATTTATTGATTGTATTCACTTATCATGATGTTATGACTTGAGATCCTTGGAGGGTGTGCTCATTTGTCTTTGCAGGACCTAGTTGGTGGACAGTTTGGGAGAACAAGCCTAGCTTGGGCTTTCATGGGGCTACAATCCCATGGGTTGGATGCCAAGGGTCTACATGTCGGATCACAGAGATGAAATATTTAAGACCTAGAATATGATGTGGAAGACCTATCCCATCCCTCACATGCCAAACAATTTTCCCAAGAGGGGAAAAACATCTTCTTTTTTAGCTTGACGTCATATTTGGGGGCTAGGGTTTCGTGGTGGTGTTGCCACTCTTTGACACATGGACATTTTGAGGAGGATGAGGCCTTGTACATGAGGAGATTGCATAGATTCTTGACATGTGGCCTTTGGAGGCCTACCATAGCTTCTCCAACACCAACAACTTGTCCCAAGTGGCAAAACGTCCCCTAAAAGGGTGACGTCCATGTAAAATTAGGGTTTTATTTGTGCAAAAGTGAAACTTTAAATAAATTTTTTAATATTACTTTGTTAAAGGGGGGAAATTAGGGTTGTTGACCCCTATTCTTGTGGTTTACCCCTTAATATATGGACAAGTCACCTTGGTGACATTTTGTATAAATAAGAGATCATAAGATCTCATTTGGAGATAACTCTCCCTCTTGTGAGAAGACTTGATCTGAAATTTTCGATACACTTGGCATATTTGTCTCTTGTGCACTTGTTTATGGCTATGTTTTGTGAATGGTTGATGGAGGGGTGAGGCACTAGCCTTGGATGAATGGTTTCTAGCTTTTGTGGTGGATTGTCTTAGCATCTTTCTTGATTTTGGTATGGTCTTCTACTCTTATGCTATCGTTTTTCCACGTCAAGGATTGTTGTGCTAGGATCTAAGTGGGAAGTAACAGCATTTACACCCCCACTCTAGTCTCCATCATTTATTGCTTGAAGTTCATTGATGTTGCAAGGGTTTGTTTGAAGAAGTAAGAGGATTTACACCCCTCATTCTCAAACCCTAACTAGAGATACTTTCCTTGGGAAGTAAGAGGATTTACACCCCCAAGGAAGTAGCATATCTAGTTCATTTACTTGACTCCATTAACCCAATTTTTAAGGAATTAGTCATTTATTTTTTGCATTGGAGATATAAAATCATTGCCTTGGAAAACGTGAAATTTCATCTTTTGAAAGATCTCTTGATTGAATTTGGTTTGCCACATTCAGAGGATTCATACCCTAATAGGGCTTCCCCTCTCTCCCAATACCTTAATTTGTGTTACAAACTTTAACCTACATCCATTAAGGTTGCATAACCCTAGCTACTAACTCTGTCTTAACTCCTAAACTAACCCTAGACTAGCTCTTAAATATTGCTCACTAACTCTACTAACTAGGGTGCATCTTTTGGGATAATTGTTGGCATATTTTGATGGTGTAAATTGTTGATATAAGTGACTGAAAGCAACATCCATAAGACTGCAATTTTCTGCAGAAAATACATGTTGCAACAACTTGCTTTATTTAGACTCAAAGTGAAAATTTTCAGTCATAATTGATTGCCTAATTCATTGAAAATATCATTGGTTAATATTATGCTTTTATATGTTGATTCAGATGTATTATTTGCTGATATAAAATGTTATCCATTGCTGCAAATTAGGGACAACAAGATTAACTTATTGATCCATACTAACATATATCATTGCAAGTTGGATTTTCTTGTGTCTCGGGCAGGTACAATCATCCAGAGAAGTACTACACCTTTGGGCGGGAAATCACTTGACTTACAAGGAATCTCTTTCCACATTTCACTCCATTTAGATTTGACCTCTAGGGGCTCCACTTCCATCTCTATCCATCCCCATATCATTCACCCTAGGGTCATCGGGATCGCCTCCCTAGAGTGACCTAGTCACCCTTGAAGTGTGGGACCTACATCGAGGTGACATTGGGTGTAGGATTCCCAAGTTGTAGAACTTTCTTTTGTGGTTGGCTCGGGCTTTTCCCAACCTAAAACTTGTGCAATGACATGGATTATTCAAAATCATGAGAAATTAGTCAATTGTGATTAATACTCATGGATATAGGTCATATATTAATGACTTACTCTGCGCAGTTGATCCCGAAAATGATATTTCATATGTTGCACTGCAAAATCCCCTCGATGCTTAAATAAAAAAGAGTGTGAGGAAATTATTCCTATGTTTGATTTACCCTATACGAGAATCAATAAAATAATATATATGTTGTAAAATGAACAAATGATACAAATTACATATGAAGGGCCCCGACTAAAAATATAGTTTAATGTGCATCTTGATGAAAATATATGACTCTTTAGTCATTCTTATTATTATTAATTATTATTATATTTTGTTATATTATTTATTAGCTTTATTTATTGTTTATTTATTATTAGCTTGAATTTAATGAATATAACATTGTCTTCCCCTTCAAAGAATGTTTTGTCCTCAAAACAATCTTGAATGAATTTTTCTTCCAATGTGGAGAGTCATCTTGACTTTGGATTTGTTTTGAATACTTGTAAGTTCTTTTTCATGATTATTTTGACTTTCTAACCCATATACTTTGTAGTTCTTCCCTTTCCATTTGAATTCTATACATTTTTCTTGTAGGTTTGTGGCATAGGTACCCAATTGCATCAACCAATCTGCGCTTAACACCATGTCCATTCCACTGAGTATAGTGTAGTATCCAGATTGTAGTTCTGATTTTAGTATTTATATAGAAACCTTATGGAACCATTCTAATCCATTAATTTGTTGACCATTGACTGTTGTAACCACAAGATTCCTTACAAGGTACACAAAAATATCTAATTGTCAGACGAGATTCATATCCACAAAGTTGTGTACTTCCAAAATCTATTAAGATTGTGATAATTTTATCCTTAATGCTTCCCTTGAATTTTAGGGTTCTTGGCTAGATTTTTCATGTAATTGTTGCAAGCGATATCATGGGTTTTCCATATTGACTATTACATATAGTACTACCATCCCTCAGATGAGGTGGGGTATAAAGTGTTGTAGGTGGTTGCACTTCTTCTTTTTGGTCTATAACCTAGTTGAAACCCCTTGATTCATCTTCCTTGTGAGTCTTCCTAATACATGTGATTGATGCTAATGATACCTTTGGTGAATTATCATCCTCATCAATGTCCAGCATGTCCTCTTCAGCGACAACCGACACTTCTTTCCAATCTATAATTTTACAATGATATGTGTGGTTGGGTGAACATCTATGCCCCAGAGCCCACTTTTTACCACATTTACGACAATTGTTTTCTTTCCTTTTTACTTCCTCCTCGGAGTTTCTACTGGAAGAGTCAGATTCATTTTTAGCTTCATATCTATATGATTTTTGGGTCGTGCAGGATGTGCACTTGTCTCCACAGAATATGCAATTGATTTGTTTTCTTCGCGAATAAGTTTTATTGAATTTCTATAATGATGATATTTCAAACCTTTTCTCTATCGCTTTTGCCTTCTATATTGTTGCTTCCATAGTTGTAATATCATGTAGTTTTAGTTCATTATAGATGTGTGGTTTAAGTGCAGTTATATATGATTGAATTAAGCATTATGTTGATAGCCCAAGTACTCTTGTAACTAATTTTTCTCAGTCACGTGTAAATTCGTCCATGTTCCCTTTTGTTGTAATCTTGTGAGTTCTGTGAAAAGGTCTTCTTCTTTGACACCTTGAAATATTTTAAAGAACTGATCCTTAAATTTATTCCAATTTATCGAATAAGTCGATTTCTTCCACCACATGTACCAATTATATGCATCTCCTTCTAGTTGCATAGACGCATATTTGATTTTTCATCATCCTTATTGATACCATGGATTTCAAAATATTCTTATGCCTTATTGAACCAGGCCACGCCTTGTTTTTCATTCCCATCGAATTTTAACAATTTCAATTTTTGTTCTTTTAGAGTATGCAAAAATTGGTTGATTTGTATACAATGGGAAAATCAATTGGTTGATTTGTATACAATGGGAAAATCCTTCTTAGGCCTTAGTAATGCAGGTACAGCACAAGGGCTCATGCTCTCACGAATTGGATTTGAACCAATAAAGCTACTTCCCCTTTAGTAGATCACGAGTGGGTATGTCGTCCTCCTCATTATAGTCCTCCTGGAATCCATAGCATTTCGTCGGAATACATCCTGTCTTTTCACCATAGTAGTCCTATGCATAGTAAGTACTATAGCCCCAATCATGGCTACTAATAAAATAGGACTAGGAACCAAAAACCAGACAGAATAGTAGATATAAAGTAAATTGCCCAATGTTTCCAAATTCGTCCAACTTCGTACCTTTCCGGCATAAACCGTATATCTCAGAGAGGTCGTATTTCTTTGGGTTGGTAGTAATGGAATGCTTTCATTATCTAAAATGAAGAACATTTCCCACCAAAGGATCAGTCCAATAATACTACTCACTGGTAAATTGCGCAATACTTCTTCGTGAGTCTCCGCTATTTTAATATGGAACATCATAACAACGAATAGGAATGAAATGGCTATAGCTCCTATATGAACTACTGGGAAGATCATAGCGGAGAAGTCGAGACCTAACAAAAGAAGTAAACCTGAAGTGTCGTGAAAGATTGGGATGGAAAACGAAACGGAATGTACCGGATTTTTAGCACGTGCAACCATCAAACCAGAGACCAAAGCAAGGCTCGATGAAACAGAAAGTATCATGGTACGTCATCCTTCCCTGAAATGGAACTTTCATGCTTGAGCAAGAGCTAGCATTCAAGTCGATCTATTACGACCAATGCGGTTGTTCGTATTTCATTTTATTCTTCCAAGCCTTAGAAAGCACTCACTGAGTTACTTACGGAATCTCAAATCTCTCTCGACGCCGAGAATTTTCTATGTGTTCAGGCCGGATTGTAGGAAGTGGGTGATACTTGTATTTCTATGAGAAGCTCTACGGCACCTAATACTAATAGAAGCGCCCAAAAGAAACAAAATTGTTTTTTCATTTTAACAATTCATATGATCTCCACTTGAATAAAAGTTGGTAATTCTATTTTCTAATAGAGTCATGAGTTCTGTTGCTCTGGAAGAGAATTCCATAATCCAATTTGATTATAAAATAAATGGGACTTCCTCTTTACAAATGAAGATCTTTCGTGATCGAGGTTATTCCTCGTCGATTCTACCCTTCGTTCCTCCCCTCCGTTGTCAGGGGAGCCCCTTCGTTCCTTTCTTTTATCTTGGGAATATCACTGGGAATGCAATGCATTCTTTTCGATACAGTACAGTAGACTGAACGCCAAACCAATCTCGATGAAAATAAAAATAAAAATAAAACTACAAGCAACTACGAAATCTACAAGAACCTCTATTCCTGATGTGAACAGATGCTTTCTTGGAACTAATTCATAGGGGGTTCAACAACTACATCCTTGGATCATAAACAAAACTACACCCCGGCCTCTTTCAGTTAAGTATAGTTCTATAACTATTCGATAACTATATAAATAAATATAACAAGTGTGCGATACGCAGCATCAACCAACGGAAAAACGTAGTCACGGCCTGTGCTATAATGCATCCCCTACTCCCATAACTTGTTTAGGTGATCTAAGCAACTGGGCTTCGTGTGCTCTTCCTGGATTCAAAGCTGAGGATAAGTTACATGTGTTTTTAGATCAATTTTACTTTTTTCATTATTGAATCAATCTTTTAATGTGAAGAATAGCCATAGGAGCGAGGTCTGATTTCTAGATAAATTCAATATTTCAATTGTGGATAGGATCCCTCTTCATTTTCCATTTTACATATCACAGAACCACACTTTTCCACCTTTCAATTCAACAACTCAATCTACCTCTCTTAGTGCGTACCATAACACAACGCTAACTCACCCACTATGGCCTGTCCTACTAGCACTAACAAGTTTTATACAACTAACAGGCAGGATTGATTGATCTCTTTCAAAGGGGATAACAAAAAAAGGGCTAACAGGTTTGATTGGTCTCTTTCAAAGAAGTCTCGTAATTTAGGAGGTATCATAGTACACGCTTTCTTGAAACCCGAAACAATTGTTCAAAGAAGTCCCCATGGTGTAGTCTTCAAACCTGCACAATGGATCTAAGGAAGTCCCCATAGTATAGGTTTAAAGAGGTCCCGTAGTATAGACTTCAAGAGGTCCCCATGGTATAGGCTTAAAACCCAAAAAATGGTTCAAATAAAAGTCTCCATAGTACATGCTTTAAACCTGCATAATGAGGTACCCTAATATATAGGCTTCCAACCTGCACAATAGTTTCAAGAAGTCCCGTAGTGTAGGCTATCTACACAATGGGTTCTGCATAATGGACTTATCGTACATTTGATTGTTGTTCCATCTCCAACATGTATGATCTTTCATCAATCAACTATCTAGTCTATTCAAAGTAAAGGTGAAAGGTAAAGGTCACATGGTATAAAAGCAAATCTTATAGGGATGCATAGAATCAAAATGGAAATAAGAAAGTGGAACGCGCTAAAATGTGGTGCCTTTAAAGCGGTCTTTCATTCATTCGTCAACCCCATTTCATCACTCTATTTGAGGCATTCTATTTTGGGAAAGGAATGCGTACGCTATCTTCCACCATTCTATTGGCACATCCCTTTCATTGGCACTAGGAATGAGATAAATAAGGTTACGCTTTGAAGTATTCTTATTGGATTTACCAGAGAAAAGGCAGAGGTAAGGATTTATGAAAAAAAAAACTAAGCAGGAAGAACATTCTTACATGCCATTTGGCAGCTCAACACACCAGCTCAACAACTCCTTTTTCCAATAGCAATGAATGGGAATCAGCTACTATTCAGCGGGTTAATAACCCATTCAGTTACATTATCGGTTAGAATCTCGGTTAGAATCTTAGTAGCAATATGAGGCTTCTTAAGGACGTAACGGAGAAGTTACGGAGAAATATAGAGGGAAATTGCTCCATTAAAAGGGCTTTTGGAGTTGTTATGGAGAGAAATCGCTACATTAATCATTCCTAATTAGCGATATGGGTCCCAGTTAACAAGATAGGTCTTGGGATAATTGTAGGTCCAGGGATAATCATAAAGTATCAGTCTCAGGATAATTATAGGTCTCGGCTTAGGATAAAAAAAAGAGAAAACCATAGGTCCTGCTAGGTTACGGGGATAACCATAGAGTCTCGGTAAGTCTCAAGACAATATCACCAGTAGAATAGTGATATAGGTCTCAGTAGGTCTCAGGATAATCTCACAATATATAGGTTTTGGGATAGGTCTAGGTCTTAGAATGCTCATAGGTCACGAGATAATCTCATAGGTCAGGTCTCGGTAGGTCTTGGGATGATCTCACAATAGGATAGCGATATAGGTTTCAGGATGCTCATAATTATAGGGGTGATCTCGCAATAATAATAGGTCTAGAAATGATCATAGTTATTCAAAGTCTAGGGATGATCATAGGTCTCGGGATAATCATAGCATAGATCTCAGAATGCTCATAGGATGTCTCGGGGTAATCATAGGAGGTCTCGGGATGCTCGCAGTAAGATGTATTATAGCATAGATTTTTAGATCCTTACCTTAGTTATAGAGATCTACAAACGATAGAGATATATAACATCGATGACTTCAAAGAAAGGCTCGTAAATAACACTAGCTAGCTTTATAGATTTTCATCTCCAATCGAAGGCTATCTGATGCAGGAGTATCGCCAACTCAGCAAGTATGGAGCCAGCGCATGTGTTTTTAAACACATGACATATAAGCTTGATAACTTTTTGAATTTTCATTAAAGATGAAGCGCCATATCCTTCAAGGAAACATTTATGAAGGAGCGCCTGTTGTATTGTATCAGACCTCGAGCCTTACGCTCTTGTCTGAATTAGATAGGAGGCATTTATTAGATTTAAGGCAGGTAGATAGATGTTTAAGTCTAGATTAGACAGTTTTAGAGTCTGAGAGGGAAAACGGATATAGACACCCTCACTTGTACATTGTAACATAATTCGGAATCATTCACTCATGAGCAAGAGGAGAGAGCAAGCAGAGAATTTGTGAAGAACACCCATGTACAGATGTTTTTGAATTAATAGAAGAGAGTTTTTGATTCAATTTCATGGTTGGTGTTGTTTCTCTGTGTATGTTGTTTATGTGCTCGTGAATGTTTGTTTTCTGGTCATGCATTTGTTTTGAATATGTTGTGCTTAAGGTTTCAGAGGTTTAACTGAAGTCTGAGAGAAGAGAGAACAAGTTTCAATTGTTTCTCTGTTTGAGCCAGGAGATTCCTGCATAGAGTGCAGTTGAATTCATCCGCATAGAGTGCGTTGATGAGGCTCGACAGTTAAACCCTTATTCTCATTCACCCAGAAGTTGGTTTGGGTTGGTAAAGTCGTGCAGGAGAAGTGCAGGCTGAACTTGAAGTCTCAGTGGCTAATCTGAGCAGAAGAAGGCAGAGACTGTTGTTTCCAGAAGTGTACAGAGTCTGGAAGATTCAACACTTTGAGCGTTGTTGAAGGTTAAGCACGAGAAGTGTGTGCAAAGTCTCTGAAGGAGTCAGAGTTGACAAACTCAGGAGGGATAGTTCCTTTGTGATACTGTGGAGATGGACCCAGGAGAAAGTTCGAACAGGAAGGAGCTCTAGAGCGGAAGAATTCCTCAAGGAGGAGGAATCGACGACCAGGATTCGTAGGGAAGATTCGCGAAAACCCGTCGACCGTCAGATCTTGGTGAAGTTGCGAGGGATTTAGCCTTAGGTGCAGGAGGAGCCCAAGAGTCATCGGAACTTCAGCCATCGGGATATCGGAGGTTCCGTGGTAGTGGGACTTTTGAAAAACGAAATCGCGATTTGCGATTTCCCGAAGAGATTAGGACCGTGGATCCCGAGCTGGACACGTGTTCGCAATCCGGAGAATCGGGATTCGGCATTCGGGATTTCCCAGTGCAAAGAGATCGCAACATGTGAAATCGCGATCACGCGATTCCCGATAGAGAAGAGAGAGAGGAGGCGACGTGGCAAGGGGATATTGCACGTGCACATCAGAGTTCGGGGTTCAGAGATTTAAGGAGGCAATGAAACATGACATCGTATGTTCCGATTTCCCGATAGGGAAATCCCCGACAGGAATGGAGAGCATTGACGTTCTGACCCATCGGGTTTCGGGGTTTTGGGTAGCACGAGAACCGTACTCACAAGTTTCGCGATAATGCGAAACCCGATTTCCCGAGAAGACTGCCGGGAGATCAATAGAGTATCTTGTGGGTGACAAAAGGTTCCGATACGGGATCTGAAGGGCATTGTAGCTCTTCGGGCCTGAGAAGAAGAATGTCCTGGTGGGAGTAGACGTGCCCGGGGTGGTGCGTTTGCATCACTATCTTAACCCCGTCTCATGCTTCTTATATCACTAGTGGTCATACCCCCATAACTCTAAGGGTCAACATCCCCATATAGCTTCCAGGGCAGTCATTTCCCTATAGCTCCCTAGCTAATAACCATATCTCCATAGATCTCAGGACAGTCATCCCTCTTCAGGGCAATCATACCCCTATAATCCTGTAATATCTCTATAGCTCCCTAGCCAGTAAGTGATCATACTTACATGGCGCTTAGATCTGTCATACCTCCATGGCTCTTCTTAGGATGATTATACTTCTATAGCTCTTAAGACAGTCATACCTACATGGATTTTAAGACAATCATTCCCCCATAACTCTAAGGGTGGTCATCACTCTCAGGACTGTCATATCCCTACTCTCAAGGTGTTAAAACCCCTATCAATATTAAGGGTGGTCCATCTATATCCATAGCTCTATTATCCCCCCACAGCTATCAAGGCAATCATATCTCCATAGCTCTCAGGATGGGCCATCTCTCCATAGCTCTTAGGCTTGTAAATCCTCTATTGCTTTCAGCTAACCACTCCTTAGTGGGAGGGAATCCAAGGGAATATTAACTTAACATCGATGACTTTGTAGTTCGTAGAGGGAAAACATGCCCTTTCTTTTATTCCCCTAAAGTCACTTTGGAATGTGTATTCAATCAAGTGAGTGTGTGTATTCAGCCAAGTGCTTGCATTTCATCATGCCCAGAAAATGCCTATTCGTGCCTATAAAAGACATACCATCAACGAATAGTGAGGTCACTTGTCTCATGAGTCTGTAACTTGAATCTGGAACTATTGATCTTATATATTTCATTAATTCTTTACTATACGTAATAATGGTTCAATCCTTATACCTGCTTTAACCATTCAATGATTGCCTTATAATGCCTTATCATGCCTACCTTATCTCTAGCTACCTTCTCCAGAGAGCGATAAGCATGGAGTCTCCATTTGGCTACCCTTTTGAAAAGAAATGAATACGAGGGCGCGAAAAGAGAGGGCCAAGGGTTGGGAAAGAATACGAGGGCTCGTGGAAAGAATCAAGGGTCGAGGGTCTAGGAAAAAAGGCAAAAAAATAGATTGATTAAATACACTGGGTGGGCTTAGCGGCTGGCGGTCGGCGCACGTTACCCATGTTACCTAAGTCTGAGTGGGTAAATAAAAGTTCACCTTACCCAACCCTTTTCATCCCAACCTCTTATTTCAGATTCTAACCCTAAGATTCCAACCTATTCTAATCTGCCTAGCTATCTTCCCTATCTATCTAGCTCCCTAGCTGATCTAACCCTTCCAATTCAAATAAGTAGTGAAAGAAGAGGCAGGCCATTCTCCTCGCTCTCCTATTGTCAAGCGAGAGTACCTTGATGGATTCTATTTTTGGGGCTGGATGGGAAAGAAGAAAATAAAGGAATCAAATACTATTGGTCGGTCTAAGTAAATTGGTTCGGTATCAGTTGGTTGGTGGTCTCAGTCTCAGGCTTCGAGCGGGCTCTGGCTCATCTATCTAGCTCATCTGCCTAGTAGAAGTTCACCTTGGTTAAGTAAAGGACTGGACCTAGGACTAACCTGACCGGACTGGACCTGGGAATGCACCACAATGTCTTGTGCGGTAACCTTCAGGTGTTTAAAAACTCATAGGTCCCCGATGTCGAGCCACTATTGGTATATGTCGAGCCACTATTGGTATAGTTCCCAATCCCAACCACGGTGCACAGAAGAGAAGCTTGGCAGGACAAAGCCGGTGGTTAGGCAGACGCCCCATTGTTCGGGGTGTGGCTATGAATCCGGTGGATCATCCCAATGGAGGAGGTAAAAGATGCACGCACGAAAGGAGAAAGATCTTTGGTGTCACCTTGGGGAAATCCCACCAAAGCTGGATTTCGAACAGTAGTGGGGAAATGCAGAAATTCTCAAATGTACTCTAATAAGATGAAGAGTATACGATTCCAAAATTTCTTAATAAAAAACACTGGTAATAGGTGGACTAATCTTCTCGAAACCGTAGCCAACGTGACAAACCTGGTCTTGTCATACGAGGAAATCCAGCCAAAACCAGGGCTGATGACCCATGCAATCACGCCCGAGACTATCTCGGGTATTTCGAAGGAACGCATTACAGAGATCTCTCGTACTTTACTGGACGGGTCATTCTATTTCTCTTAAATGAGTCGTATCTATGTACCCAAACCCAAATCTACCGACCGAAGACCCATAACGATCTCATCCCCTATTGATCAGTTGGTTCATCGATCAATAACCAAATCTATGAACCGATATTTCTTCTCGTCTCATACGGCTTTCCTCCCAACGTAAGCACTCATTCTTTCTTTTTTGAGGTCCAACGATGGACAAGAGTAAAGCGAATAATTCATGAAGATATACAAAAATGTTTTGATAATATCAAGCATTTTCTGCTCATGCAATTACTACGAAAACACATCGTGGACGAACAATTCTTGGAGCTAATAAGAAATTTCCTTACCACTCCTATCTTTGATAGTGAAGGAATGAATTTGACTCATGTAGGTCGGGGGATTCACAGGTGATATAGGCCAATGAATCTATCTTCAAGGAGGATTCCTAGGTTGGATGGGCTGTGGGATTGGAAGAGAAGCAAATGTTATCTTGGTAGGAAAAAGAGAAGTAGGGATTTGCACTTCCGCATAACTTCTTAGTTGCACGGGTCATTGTGGGTGCGGGTCATCCCTGCCCTGCCTTGCCCAATAAGAAAAGAAATACATCCAGTAAATCTTGTCACCTCGGGCCCGGTACTATCCACTCATTTCCTTACCAATCAATATATCCATCTAGTCAAGATTGATGCCACCTCTTCTAAGTATAGTTGTGCTCGTTATATCATACAATCAGTCGTCAGTCATATCACGTAAATAATAGATGGATATGCATTATGGATGCGTCGACCCCCTCTGCCTCTCCAATCAATCACTCTATTCCTTACCCTACCATCTGGGGAAGACCTTTGCGTTATCATAAGAGTTTATAAGTCAAAAGAGAGTATTCTGATACTTTACTGGGGGGATTTATATTCATACCTCTTTACATACTATTCTATTATAATGTGTGTATAGGTGTACTTCATATCATACGTACATGTGTAAGTGCCTATTCCTTCGGTTGTTCTGCTTGTGCCACTTGTTCATCCCTTTCCTTTCAGTAATTTCATGTGTCGATATGTTCGTAAGTTCGTATCTGTTCATAAGAAAGTATGTCTCTCTGTCTCCCTTCCTTAGTTACGCAAGTGAGTGAATCTCCTTCCTTCCCACTGCTATGTCGTGACCGGGTATAACTACGCCCCTGACGGAATGAGCCCCTGATGGAATGTCTTGGATCGAAGGAAGCACCTATACCTTTAGTTGTCTGATGTACCTTGTATCAGGATGTCTATGGCTCGTTGATGAAATCCGCGTTCCTTTGGTTTCGACCTGGTGGTTGAGCTTTGGCACAAGGTTTCATGAGGCAGTGTTCCTTTGGTTCATGAGGCAAGGGAACTACAGCAGCACCCAGTAGTGTTTCTTCTTCTTGCAGTAGGAATAGCAGTAGGTTGTTCAAATCTCAATTGCTTTCCTTGAAAGTGAACCCGCTATGCCCGACAGGCCACTATGTTGGCTATGATGGCTAGAGTAAGGGAATGCTTTGCTAGGCCATAAAGAATAGAGTAATAACCCCACCCCGATGAATGATATAGTGGAGAATGAATGTAGCCCCACGAAGCACTACCATTCTTGCATAGTCATAGCGGATGCTAAGGCGGTGTTTACTGTCCCGAGCTCTTGCACGCTTTTCTCCCGACCAACCCCTCCTGGGCATACGTTTGTTGGGCATTGGATTGCAGGATTGTAAACAAGGCGGGGCATTTATGGATTCTTAGTGAATGCATAAGGATGCTAAGGACCTATTGCAATTTCACTCTTTACTTCCTACTCACCATAGATTGACAGATTATAGGATTTCTCTAATGGAAGATGGAAGTAGCTATTCCTGCAAATAAAAGAAGCTTGCTCTGTCTCTCGAGCCAAACCCAAATAAGCTTAATCTTCATGCGCCCTATCCTTAAGGTGGAAGGATCCTATATAGTAATAATAGTAACCTATCCTATGCCCTAGGTAGTAAAAAATACTCTATGGGCCCGTAGCAGAAAACCATAATCAAATCCCTATATGTTACTATGTCACAATTCACTCCATTATGGAATTAAGAGCGTAGTTCCTTTCCACGGTTGAAGAGTAGCAAGTGCCCGCTTCCATTGGTTGGAAAAGGAATAAGAAACAGTGAAGCTAGCTACTATCACCACTGAGGCTAATAGTTGATTCTACTGCCTTACCCCCATCACCATCCAAGCAATCTCACCATCGCTAACCACCTCACCCCATCACCATCGCTAGCTAACTATCCATCCAAGCTATCTAGCCTTCCACTAATCCATCTACTCTACTACTCCTACCTATCTATACACTACTACTGCTATCTATCCATCCAGGCAATCTCACCTACCAAGATATCTATCCATCGCTCATACCCCTCGATTAGCTAACTCACCACCTACTGGGGGTCGTTGAGGAAGCCCTTTCCTACTGCAGCTAGCTCTTGAGCAACAAGAAATGCCTTAGATAGATATCCTTTATATATACATTGTTTCTAGTTAATTTGATTCTATAGAAGGAGACCTTTCAGGAACTTATCGGGCATTTGATTATATATAAATTAGCCTCTTCTTACTTCCTCCCTTTGGTCCGGTACCTCCCTATGGTAATTCCCTACGATAGATAGATCAATATATAGGGTCTACCACCATTAGACCATTCCTCTATTTTCTGAATTATATTTCATCCCTCCCTTCGCTTCGGGCGGATCGCAAGGAGATCACTTCGGACTAATGGTAGTAGATCTTGTTTCAATATGGTAGGTTCACCAACATTTGTCTATCTATCCCTTCCCTCCTACCAATCATTGTTTTGCGCTAGGCCAGATCCAAATATTTTTTCGGGTGGCTCCTTGTAGGCGGCTTCTCTGGGGAGGGACATCTCGCTTAAATAATGATAAGAGGTGGCGGAGCCGTTCTGGGATTCAATAATAAACGTTGTTTCGATAAACGGAAGAGATTGACCATTGCAACGTAAGCATTATCAGAGGCCCTCTTTTTTCGTCTGGTTTCAAGTGCCCAACCACATGCGAAGAGACTGTCCCTATAATGAATGTAATGTGGGGCAAGGATATAAGCTATTGATTTTAAAGGATCTGTACGATCCTTTCCTCTAGCTGCAGGTGGACCACCAGATATGCTCCCTTCTGAATGCACTACTTTCCCCTATGAATGAAGGTAGGTGCTCGGGAAGCCCACCCCTTCAGATTCTGTCCCACTCCCCAAGGCCAAGGAGATAAGCTAGTTGTGGTTTCAAACTAGTCCCCCCCCAGCGCGTAAGCTCTTTCTTAAGGTCTCCCTACCTTCCTTTAAGTAAGAGCTGAATAAGAGTAGTCAGAGCGAGCTGCTGGAGAAGATTCATCGATGGTCATGTAAGGTAGTCGTAACCTGTGGCTCCCAATCTATTAAGGAAGGTAGTTGTAGGATGCCTCAACCGACATTGCCCCAAATAATATATGATATAAGTAGATCATATATAGGTAAGTAAGGCATTACACAGACCCCCCGACACTCTGAAGATGAAATGCGCCCCAATTCACATTATATATGTAATTACTTTGTCGTAAGAGAAAACACATTCACATCGATGGATACGACTTTCTATCCCCCAAGTTAGACCCAGTGGTTGCCTTTGGCTTGCTGGCTGGCTGGCTTGCTGGCTCTCTACTTACAGACAGAAGGATTGGCTAGGTTGTCCTGAAAAGAGAGAGGCCTATTCGTCGTTGCTAATCCCAATCCATTGGTTCCCAGCGAAACCTCCTAGTCTAAACGAAAGGCACGCACCCCCGAAAATCAAAGGTGTGGGATGGAGAGAATGACATATATAAATAATTTCCAGCCTAGTACTTATTTCTTTGGTCGAGTGTCTTTCGACCGTCCCTACGCTCCTTGCCCTTTCCCTCAACGGACAAGCACTTCGCACCTTCTGAACCCTCATTCTTCGGTTGAGCCATCCTTCATCACCTTTCGTTGTCAGGTGAGCCATTTCTTCTCCCCTACCCCTACCCCTACATTGGAGAGCCTGCTTGCACATCTTAATAAACTCCGAGATTTGACTAAATAAACTAAGTAAGTACTTATTCACAGAGTTACCAGGTCAAATCATATTGGCTTACGTGGAATCTATTATTTATGTTATTATTGAAAAATGAGTTTCACTTGTGGGGTATATTCACTTGTGGATTTGATGTACTAGAAGGGCTCGATGAGGGGTTAGAAGTACTTGAAGAATTTAGTTGAGGGATAGAGATGTTCAAAGGATTGACAAGATTTGGTACGAGGTCCTTCAATTTCAACATGATTTTTATTGACCTGGGCACTTAACTTTGATTGTTCTTGTGATTCTAAATGACCAAGTCCCTTGGCTTTATTTGTTCTTATTTTAGGTCATCGTGATTCTAATTGATCCCTTTTACTAACTTGTCATATTTATCTGTCAATTCATTTTGAAGTGTTTTATACCTTGCATCACTTTGCTTTTGTTGTTCTTCCAACTTCTCCAAACCTTAAATTGATCTCAATCATTTTTTTTTTCACAAACGGGTACCTTTTTTTATCAATTTTGACTAAGCCAAATCATTGTTATCCACTAGGAATTTCTGAATTAATTAGAATTCCAAATAAACTAGTTGGTGGACTTCAATTGTACAATATGTGGTACCAATCTGTATGGAAAAGTTAATTAATTAAGTGTATGTGCCACTATTAATTAACTGTGTGGACGGTACGGCTAAATGGATTGTATGGTCACAATCAATTAATTAATGCATGTTCTGTTGAATGTACAATTGTACGAACCACAATTTTCTGTCGATTTCACTGTACAATGCATTAAATTAATGTACAAATTGTTAATTGCTTTAAAGAATTCATGCGGTGCATTAAATTATTGTACGAAAAAAATCCATACAAGTGACATAAATGCATACAGAGTGTACAACAACGAAAAATTGGGTGACAGTTGGTACGTCCCACGACTACTGGTATGATCGACGATTATTGGTACAACCGATATGGCAACGGATACCGGATGACGCAATTATCTCTATGTTTGATTTACTCAATGATACAAGAATCAATAAAATAATATATAAGTTGTAAAATGAATGAATGACATGAATTACATTTGAAGAGCCTCGACTATAAATATAGTCGAAGGTGCCTCTTGATGAAAAGATGATCTTTAGTCATTATTATTATTATCTTTTTTTTTATTGTCATTAGTTTTATTTATTGTTTATTTATTATTAGCTTTAATTTTATGTATAGCACAGAGTGAAGGGAGCTTTAACTGAATAGTTCATAAGGTACAATACTTGTTAAAGGTTTTACAAATGGGGTAACAAGCTACGTGGGCTTAATTGTGCGGAAAACTCCACATTTAATCACGTTTGAGCCAGAGGGATGGGTGACCTCCTAGGTAGTCCTAGTTACCAATTGCAAGCCTCGAAGGTGACGATTGATGCTATGTGATCCATTTCGCTAGTTTCAATCCCACTTCTTCACCCTTGTGAGAATCACCCAATGCAATGAGTGTTAAGTGGAATTTTCAAAATCATGATAAATTGGTCAAGTGCGACTACTACTCATGGATAGGGTTCATAGATTAATGACTTACTTTATGTAGTTGATTCTGAAAATGATATCTCATATGTTGCACTACAAAATCCCCTCGATGCTTAAATAAAAAGAGTCAAAGGAGCTCTAACTGAATAGTTCATAAGGCACAATACTTGCTAAAGGTTTTGAAAATGGGGCAGTACACTAAGTGGGCTTGATTGTGGAGAAAACTCCACAGTTAAGCGCAATTGTGTCACACACCTGCCCCCCTTAAGTATTATTTAAAAAAATGGGGCTTAATTTTTCGCTTTCCTACAACTCCTTGAATTCTTCAAATGAGGACACCATCGCCTTGTGCTCACCGAGATATTTCCAACGACAATAGCCTTGTCAAAAATCGAGCTCTAGTTTGAAATTTATGACCTTCTTAAGTTTTTGGGGCATCATTGGCCAATTGCCACCCCCTTCACCATGTAGCATCCACGTGGCATCATTTCTCTTGTGTCATTCATCATGGCACTATCGTGACCCATGTCATCATTCTCTAGCAACAATGTGGCAGTGGAAGGAGGGGTTACAAGAAATATCTCCCCAGGTCTTTGTGGATATTAGGCCTTCGACCCTCGACAATTCTTATGCAAGTCCAAAAACTTCCCCAGTGACCTAAAGTCCTGAAGTCTCATTCCACTCCAGGGTCTATGGTGGAGTTTTATCCACCCTTAGATCTAATGGTTGGGATTTATCTACACTTAAAACATGGTTTAGACTTGACAAGGGGGGGGGGTCCCACACTTAACTCACGACCAATCCCACAACGCCACGTGGAACTACCCAGAAATGTCACCTCACCATGGCGTATGCGGGCCCATCCAATCGGACATTGACACCTCGACCAGGGAATTTTGGCTTTCCAACGATTCGGCGTTTGGCCTATGCTCCAACGTACCAAATCTCCCGTAACTTCGGAGTCCCGAAGTCCCGAAGTGGGTCCCATGCACTTACTTACAAACACGACTTAGGGCTAATTACGAGATTTATTTAATCTTGTTAGTTAAGTAACCACCAGTCTTCGGGCCATAGCCCAAGTTACACTCTACTTCAAACTCTTGAAGTCTCGAAGGTCGGAACCTCGAAGTTCCATGGACCGTCGATCTAAGATCCTTTGGGATCATTTTCGACCATTGGATCGAGAACAGTGGAAGAATAGAATAAGTGGGAGTATTAACCGGCAACAAACGTTAGTCGCTACCTCATGACCACTTCGGTCGGTAATACTCCAGAGAGGTTGAAAGCTTGGGGATTGCAAGAGTCATGAAATCGCGAACTCCCGCCAGCCATCCGATCAAGTGGCTAATTTGGGTAACATCCCCACCATTGGATCCATAAGAGGACAAAGATGAGAATCACATCATTGATCTATGATCATTGTCAACAATGAAGAGAATACCCACGGTCAAATGTTGGTAAGTGTTTAACGATAAGGCAGATCCTACGATACCGGATCAAAGACCGCCAATTGTCGGTCAAACCGTCCAGTCACCGTTTCGACAGGTTGCCTTCAGCAGGATTTGAATGTTTTGAGGTTCCAACATCCCAAAGTCTTGGACCTTCGAAGTCCCGAAGCCTGGAAGGCTTAGCTCCTTTTGAGTGTATTTAAGGGTTCGAGGGTCCTGGTCATATGGGACTCCAGTGGCTCGAGGGCTCAATTCGGCAAGCCCACATGAAAGGTAATAAGCATGTGGTTTCGGCTTATGGTCACTTGGGACCTCTGCATGCCCCAAAAGGCTACGCTTCAAAATATTAACCGAGAGTTGGTTAGGCCCATGGTTTTGGGCCCGAAGTCACATGGTAAGGTGGGTTGAGGGAAGAGCCTTTCATCTATAGAACTCGAATTCTATAACAGGAAAAGGGATTTTGAGGAATGGATGAGTTCAGAACAGTACTGTAGAGTCAGCCCTGACTTTGTATTCGCAGACTTGATCCTTGGATGTAATGATCCCAAGCCATTATGCAAGGATCATCACGGTTTTGGTGTATTTTTAAAACTTTTTCTAGTTTTGGTATTTCGTCAAACACTTTGTTGATCTATTTGTTTACATGTGTTTACTTGCAGAATGGCCTCTTGATTTCGGCCTTAAGTTTTATTGATCTGATATATATGTGTAATGTAGCAATAAAAAAGAAGATATAACCAAGGAACATACCTCAACCATATGCAATATGATAGACAAGCCAAAACATCTCAAGCTACTTTTATTCATGAAATAGAGAAACCTACTACAATGAAGATGTCGATCTGGAATGCTCAACAGATGGCCAAGATGATAGACAATAGAGCTGCTACAAAATGCTCTTGACAATACAAAATAAGCCTCCAAAGGCTGGATAAGAGATGAAGACCAATGCCAAGTAGATCTAGGCCAAGTGCCAAACCCCCACTGGAAGATGCCACGTCCTGCTAGAATGTTGAAGCTCCTCAACAATTCAGCCCTGGTGCCAAAGATGTCCAATCACCTCAAGAAAGATGCCAAATAGTAGATCGGGTGATGGCAAGAACAACCCAAGTGCCCGAATCTCCAAGAGCCCTCTCAAACCCTGTAGATCTGAACTCCTCCACTGAATGGTGCGCCCCACAAGATGACTGAAACCCTAATAACTCGGCCTCTCTCCTAGAGACCTCCAACAGCTCCACCAATCCACTAGAATGATAAATTGGGGCACGACAATGAATACCCAAGTGATCAAATCATCAAAATACCTGCTAGATCCTTAGATCTAGCTACCCTCCAAATAATGGTGTGCCCTCCTCTTGGGAAATCGTCCCACTCTCAATACAAGTCAATCCTCCACTGAAAGACTCTGGAAAACCACCAAGAATGATGCCAAGACATCTGCAAGGAAAACCCAATACCTGGAATTCCCGAAATCACTTCTCATCAGCTAGAATGAATCCTCCCTCAATGGATGGTGCGCCCCTCTTGCTGGAAACCCTCAACTGGTGCGCCCTCTCTCTATCTGCACATGAAACTGATGTAGAATCCCCCTACAACTGAGTAGATCTGGAACTAGAATGGTGTGGGAGCGTATTGCATCTCTAAGACCAAGCTTGGGACAAGTTAGGTGGAATCTTTCACCACTGAATCGTCCTCTAGGGTTTGTTAAGTCAAAATCCTCAAAACCCCAAATGTTGGGCTCACTAGCTAGAAGCCAGATATCAAAATAAGATCATACCTGAATGAATGAGAAGAGGCCCTTGCCTTTCCTTTATACTTTTGGCTCACCTTGCTCCTCCAAAGTGACTTTCATTCTATTAATATTTAATTAATTAATTAAATCACTTTAATTAACTAATTAACCTTTTTACCTCTGAAAAACTCCTTATCTCTCCTTATGGCTTCCCTGACCACTGAAAGTCACTTCTAGCCATCCCATTCTGTAGTGTTGCTCCTCCTGATTCCAATGAGATATTACACTGAGAGGTTGCTCCAAGTAATGTGCCCAAAACGACCTCTTCAGTGAATTCCATTGACTTATAGCTCAAAATAGTCAAAATCATGGAAATCATCGGAATGCAATGGAACCAAAGCCAACCTGTGTGGAATGGCTCATAATGATGATATATGATGAGAAATGCCACATGTACCTCACAATGCCTCTCAATAACCCATGTACTCGCTATAACACCCATCTGGCTACTTTGGTCATCATAAACCTCTGCACTGTGATGATGTCCCAAAGTGGGGACATTACATTGGACAATCCTTTTTTAGGTTTAGCACAAATAGACTTAGACAGAAGGTCAACTCGCCTCCTACTCCAATTTCATTTAAAACCCATTAATAATAGTCATGCTTTCCTAAACAGGATTAAACAGAAAGTTGTTGACAAAATATGATATTCAAATTCTACTTCAAATTTTTCAGGACACAAGGCCATCAAAGTTACATATTTTTACCATTCAACAAGATAAACAAATTATGCCATCATTTAGCTCAAGAACATTCATTTTAAAACAAAAACCAGTCAATACAATATAAACTCAGAATCACACTTATCTGAAACTTGGAAATTAGTTGGAAAATGTTGAAAGGGGTTCCCTTTTCCACCCAACCATGGGCACAGTTTCTCTTGGAGTATTCCTCAATTGGCCACCCCCTAGCTAGATAATGATGCCATGAGAGGGGTTCTAATTAATCTTAGAAACAGCGAGGGAAAAATGTTACTTTCCTTTTCCCACAGGAACCTGACAGTTCAATTTTCTATCCACCAAGCAAGGGAGTCTGTTGGGATTGTTCACTCAATTCCCTACAACTTCGTTTATCAACTTGATTAAAAAACAGTGTCCAATCGCTCTTGTAACCAGAATAGCGTAATTATCAGTTCTCTTCAAAACCAGAGAGCCTCACGCGCTCTTCTCTTCTTGATTGGTCCTCATCCCCATTCATGTATCTCTTCTCCTACCCTCTTCCCACGATTTTTCCTTCATTTTCTTGCCTTTTCCARCAAGATTTAGGGTCAGATCAAGAAGTTTCCAGAAGGATACTTTTCCCATCTCCTCATTGGCTCTTGAGGAAGACTTCCCAACTACCAGCCCGACTGGTAATTAAGTTTTATAAKCCATAAGACTATTATGGGTCTGCACAATTTATATCTAGCAGAGTATCATCCTGGCAGGGGTCATCTCACCATTAGTGGTTCCCCTTACCATCCCTCTCATGCACCATGATCTATATTGGCAACCCTCTTTCAGTAGTCATGCCACAATTTCCTTTTATTTAATAACAAAATATATACATTACCTTATATAGCAAGGTTCATTGTCTTTCCAACATTCACATCACAGATCTGTCTATAGTCTTGTTCACAATAATAATAATATTTACAATCTGGGGGAAACAAGGGTGTTACAATCCCCACCACCTTAAAAAGGAACACTGCCCCAATGTTCTACCTTTCACTGTGTTTTTTATGTACAGTAGTGAACAAAAATGGGTATTTGTTTCATGGCATCCTCCAATTCCCATGTAGCTTCATCTGGACCAAAGTGTTTCCACTGCACCTTGACCTGGGAAATGGTTATGTTCCTAATTGGAATTTCTTTCATGTCTAGTATGCATTGTTGTTCTGGTAAGAATCATCCCTCTGGTTCCACTTGGATCACAAACCAGTAAATTATATGATTAGAATCATGTACATATTTCTTCAATAATGAAACATGGAAAACATTATGCGCTTTTATTGTTGGAGGAATTGTTAGTCTATATGTTGCAGGTCCCACTCTGTCCAAAATTTCAAAGGGTCCACAAAACCGAGGTGTCAGCTTGGCACAAGTTCCCATTCTCAAGAAACTTCTTATTGGTCTAATTCGAAGATACGCATGATATCCTACTTTGAACTCCCTAGGATTCTTATATTTTCCTACATAGCTCTTCTTCGTGTCCTGAGCTATCTACAAATTCAGTTTTATTTGAACTATTTGTTGTTCCATTTCTTTTAATAGTTCTGACCCAAGTGTTATTTTTTCTACTGGGTTATTCCAGTGGATTGGAATGTTGCATTGTCTACCATAGAGAGCCTCAAAAGGGCTCATCTTCAATGACTCTTGATAGCCATTATTATAAGCAAATTCTATCAGTGGTAGGTGTTAGCACTAGAAGTCACACCTAGACTATTGTAGCTGTAAGCCTAATACCCATCAGAATATAAATAATTAAATTGAGCTTGGTAGGTGTATCAGCGAGACTAAAAGAGAAAGGAAAAGAGTTGCAAACTAATTACAGCTCAGTGCGCTTTCATTGGGCATGGAGTCTTTACAAACATTTAAAACCAGAGGCAATCAAGCCAAATGCCAGAAAAAAGATATTTTGTTGTGAAAAGGTAGAAGAATTGGGGAAAAAACGTGATCAACAATAAGGTCTATCCTAGACCATTTATACATTCATGAGATTGAATATCCATTCAACAGAAATCCTTCCTGAGAATGAACATAAAGCTTAAACAAGAATAATGAATCAAAGGCAAATGCAATGAATCCTTCATTACTTTAAGTTTCTCTAACTCATATGCAAATTTGATCCTCGATTGTTGCAACTTGTTAAAGAAGAAAGAAAAGATGATGAAAATGAAAAACAAAAGATACACACACTGACAATTCAACTTTTAGGAATCTCTCATTAAAAACGTTGCAAAAGAAACTTGCCCTCAGGCATACATTGAAAACATGTAGCTTCTACTTACTCAAACTCTCTCTCAGGTCTGAGTCTGAACCCTTCCTACATCTTTTTTTTCACAATATATAGTCTACTATTACATCATAAGCTAAAAGATTTGAAGCTTCCAATATTTCCAAAAATAGTAAACAGTTACAAGACATGATGACACTTGTAAACCAACTTCTAATTTCTAGGATATAGTTACAAAAATGTGATGATAGTTGTAAACCCCTTCCCTATATTTAAGGGTTTTGTTATTGACTAATAAAGTCTTTGTTATCCGAAGAATAGATAACATAGGTGGTTGATGATTTGTCCTATCTTGATGAGCCCCTTTAATTTGATGTGCAACCAATCCTTTTGGAATGCCAAAACTTGATGAATACATTGAAATCAAGCAAAACAAGGAACTTTTGTAGAGACCTTTGTTCATTTTTGTAATTATGCACTACAAAACCGACAAATAGGAAATTCTAAAAATTTTGCAATGCTATCTCTTGTTTCAATATTGAGGTCGCTACAAAAGTTTCTAGAAATTGTGCATAGCTATACAACATTTCCCTAACTCCCCATAACTTCATTTCTAATGATAGAAGTTGGCGCTTTAGATACTTTTATCCACATTTTGATCATCCCCATATGCAGATAACTCATATTTACTCCCAAGAAGAAAATACACAAAACCCTAGAATGTCGGCAGAATTAGGGTTTTGGTTCATAAACTTTCCTTTATATTCAATCTTCATCATCAACCCTTCTTTATAATTGATTTCCATTCATACATATTCTGAATTAGGCACACTAGTATCAAAAACCAGGCTGCACTTCATATCTTAGATAGGAGTTACAAGATTAAGGGCTTCACACTTATAGCCCTAGACTGCATACAGTAGCACGAATATATATATATATAATCATCCTCAAAACATATAGGATGAAGAACACCCAAAGCTTATTTACTTACACCCACTAGTTTCTTTTGCAAGGAGTGCTAGGTTTCTCTTTGACACTTTTCCCTTTACCAAAGATATCTCTTCCTTAAGTGATTTGTTTTCTTCTTTGATTGCCCTCTTCTCTGCTCAGATTGCTTTATTTTTCATATATAAGTTTTCAACCTATCTATGCAAGGGTAGTTTTTTTTAAGCAACTTGTTGGTCTTCATCATTGAAACTTCACATTGTTTCAACTGCTCTGCAAAGTCCATTCTAAGTTGTATGTTTTCCTCCCTTAGTTGAACAATGATTGAATGGGCCTCTTTGAGTTGCACCCTTAACCTCCTAATCTTCAGGTCCACCTTCTCCTCATGATGTTGAATCTCTTGATGTTTTTCAATTTCTTATTGTGCAGGGGATTCAAATGGAATTTCTGCTACATTTTTACCAACGGGGACTAGTCCTTTGGTTGCTAACCTAGTTATAGGCCTCCTAGGTTTACTTGACTCAGCAACTTCATGAGTGAAGTCAAGTTTTTTTCCTTTAATCTTCTTGGTAGGACTTTTGAGTCTCTGAAACTTCTACAGTATCCACATCTTTTCTTACACTTTGCTCCATCATGGTTTCACCTTTGTGTCTTTCTCCTTGTTTCCTGCTAGAACTCTTGGGGGTTGTTTTCTCCTTTGAACTCAAGGTATCTCTTCTCATTGAAGGATTTCTTGTGATCTTAGGATCATATTTTTCTAGAAACAAGAAGGCATTCCAGTCCCTATTCATCTTCCTCGACTCCTCAAGCACCAATAGTTTAATTAGACCAAAATGAAAAATATGATGTTCTGCCTTCTCAAGTTTTGACTGTGCTTTGTTCACCATTTTATCTAGACTCATGTACAAATAGAAGGGGATATCCAATGGTTGTTTACCAGTGAACTGCAAAAAAAGTCTGAAATGATACGGATGTACAGTGTTAAACCTGCATTCATAAGTGAAAAACCTCTGGATAATCTTCAAGAACTTCTCATGCTGCTCAAACAGCCATGTCCTAGGTATCCCTTTAGTCAAATCGGGCCTGTTGTGTTCCTCCTTCAGCAATTCCTCACAGTTTCCCAACTAAAACTTTGTTACCGTAAACCATTGTTCCCCATTTCGTGGTATCTCAGTTGCAGTAGAAATGGTATCTAGATTGAATTCAAACTCCATCGGGCCTACTCTGGGTTTATCTCCATCAAAGTTGAGGAAAAATTCCTTAGCAATTTGGACATGGTGCCCTTGCAATTTCTCGCAAAACTTGGCGCAGCCAACGTGTTGAAAGGAATACCTAAAATTAGGGTTTGCTTCAAACAAGTCCAAGTTGTGAGGCTCAAAATGAACCACTTTACCTCCCTTTTTATACTTCTTCTTAGTTGTCTCAGTTGGCTTGAGCTCCATGGTGTGCTAGAGCTCCAACAATTGTTTAAGAGGACACATGTATCAGACAAAAAGTTTCCCAAGCGTGCAAAAATATGGAGGAAGAGAGACAAAATTGGGTTCAAAAGGTGTTCTAGCGGTTTTGTGGACTCCATCAATCTCATGACACACATTGACAAGGATCCTAAGGAAATACAACTCATAAAAGTATGACCTTGACAGGTCATCCAATCACTGAAGGGATATTGTAATCATAATTCATACTTTGACAGTTTTGCAACGACCGCCTTTAAAAATTAAACAATAGTGCTACACCTTTGTTGCTAGGTTTAGACATTACGGTAGTGCCCGTAGTGTAAAAACAAAGTAAGTTGCTACAAAAGTAGACAATGATCATGAAACGATATGGAATGATTTGACAAGGGTGAGTTGACTCAAAATAAGGATTAATATGACTTGTATAACACTTGAAACACCCATCTCTACCCTCTTTAATGATAACCATGTCCCTTTGATTTTAACTTATGACCAAGAACTTACCATATATATGATTTAGTAGTTGAAAACCTAGGACAAGACCTTGACATAACAAAAACCCTAGGGCACTCCATGACCTCTTTGAAGACCCAAAAAGACTCTAGGGATAACAAGAACTAGGACAAGAATGATTTTACCCAAAAAAAATTACATGTGCTAACATTAGGTAGTCTTCCAACTTCTTGGGTTGATGCATAACATGCATCCTTAACATGTTTTATAATACTTTATTTACCCTCTCTGAATGTCCATCAATTTGAGGGTGATAGGTTGTACTAAATAGTAATTTAGTTTCAAAACTAGCAAACAGACATTTCCAAAAATTTGAAGTAAATTTTGTATCTCTGTCTGATATGATTTCCTTAGGCATGCCATGTAGTCTAAATATTTTTTTCATGAAGATATTGGCAATATGAATTTCCTTGCAAGTTGACTTCATAGGAATAAAGTGGGCAGCCTTGCTTAGCTTATCCACAACCACCATAATGGAATCATTTTGCTTGGTTTATTTAGGCAATCCGGTGATAAAATCCATGGAGATGGTTTCCCATTTCCACTATGGAATTGGTAGGGGCTGCAACAGCCTTACTGGATGTTTGTGCTCCACCTTAACCTGTTGACATTCTAAGCATTTAGCCAAGTAGTTAGTTATGTCCTTCTTCATTCTCGGCCAATAAAATAGTTTCTTGGTGGCTCTGATCATTTTACGATAACAAGGGTGGCAGGTGTATGGTATTTTATGTAGTTCATCCATTATGAACCTCTTCAAGTCGTCACAATTTGGGATATACAACCTACCCTTGTAAGTTAGCATTCCATCATTTAACATTTGATAGCACTCATACTCCAGCCATGTGGGCTCTTGATCTAGGTATGATTTCACAGTTTTGAAAAACTCATCTACTTCTTGTGCACTTTTGAATCTCTCCTTAAGGTTTGATTCACAGGTACTCACAGCTGCCAAGTGAATCACTTTTTTACTTCTACTGAGGGAATCAGCCACTCTGTTTTCCTTTCCCTTAATATGTTTGATTTCAAAATCAAATTCATTAAGGAGAGCCATCCAACTAGCTTGTTTGGCATTGAGTTTGGGTTGGTCAAACAAATATCTCAACCAACTGTGGTCTGTCATAAGTACGAATCTTTTTCCTTGGAGGTAATGCCTCCACATTTTTAAAGCATGTACTATTGAAGCAAATTCCAAGTCATGTGTGTTAAATTTATAAGTAGCTACAAGAGCCATTCTCCTGGAGGATGGCTAAGACCCTAGATGAGATCTAGAGCCCCCAGTGCACTCCTGGGGTACTTGGTCTGGGACCAAACAGTCAGTGCCATCGCAAAAGACCATTGTTAGGGCCCCCAGTATACGACTCGGGTTCTTGGTCTAGGACCAAGTAGTTAAAGCCTCTAGATAATCCTAGGGCCCCTAGAAATGTCTAGGGTACCCATGCATATGGCATGGGTTGATCCTTGGTCTTTGACCTTGGTGGATAAGACCCCAGAAAAAGTTTTGGGGCTACTTGATCCTCTATCAAGTATTTTGATGGTACATGAACTTCCTTGAAAAAGGACATAACCACATGAGGGATAAGTCCCATATGCAATGATGATAAAGTAATAAGTTCACCATGAAAAATGAAGGAACGAGTATTTCCACCTCGCTAACCCTCCTTTACCTTTACTTGTGTTGGTTTGGGGTTTTTGTGTTATTTTTGTTTTAAGGGTTAAATTAAAATATTTATTATATCATGTTTAAATTACATAATTTAAACATGATATTTTTTATATTGATTTTAATTTAACTTTGCCCTAACCTAAACTATA
>JASDQU010736425.1:539752-587013 GCA_032191745.1 Picea mariana | reverse complement strand
CTTCGAAAATTTGTGTTAGTATTTTTTGATGATATACTAATCTATAGCAAGTCTTGGGAGGATCATGTGTGACATGTTGACAAGGTGATACTGCTACTAAAGGAGCAACAACTATATGCCAAACCATCCAAAAGTTTCTTTGGAGTGAATGAGGTAGAGTATTTGGGTAATATTGTATCTCATGAAGGTGTAAAGGTAGACCCTAACAATATTAAGGCCATGATGGACTGGACGATTCCCAAAACATTGAAGAATCTTAGAGGATTTTTGGGTTTGACAGGTTACTACCGCAAGTTTGTTCGGCACTATGGAAGAATAGCAACACCTTTAATGGCACTAACTAAGAAGGATGCATTTTCATGGACTCCAGAGGCAACTAAATCTTTTGAACAACTTAAAGAGGTGATGTGCAAAGCTCCTGTCTTGACCACTCCAAACTTCACAAAAACCTTTATTGTGGAATGTGATGCCTCGGCAAATGGAATTGGTGTTGTCCTAATGCAATAAGGAAGGCCCCTGGCTTTTGAAATTCGACCACTCAAGGGAAAGGACTTACACAAACCCATTTATGAAAAGGAAATGATGGCAATACTACATGCATTGCAGAAATGGCGTCCTTGCCTAATAGGTAGACACTTCAAGGTCAAAACAGATCATGATAGCCTTAAATACTTCTTGGAACAAAGACTATCCTCAGAAGAACAACAAAAATGGGTAACCAAGATATTGGGTTATGATTTTTAAATCGTCTATAAAAAGGAGAAGCAAAATGTTGTGGCAGATACACTCTCAAGAAAGGATGAAGATGTTGAGGCCCTTCTCCGTGCTATCTCAATCATCCAACCCGATTGGATAATAGAAGCAAGGGATGAATGGAAGAATGACGAAAAAGTGTGGACTTTCATTCAAAGGTTGAAGCAGGATTCCAATGCATCAAATACATTTACATGGAAAAATGATTCACTAAGGTACAAAGATCGCTTATATTTATGTAAGAACTCCCAACTCAAACAAAAGGTACTATTGGAATTGCACACCTCTCCAGTAGGAAGGCACTCGGGATTTTTGAAAACCTACCATAGAGTCAAGAAGGATCTTTTTTGGGATGGCCTTAAAACTGATGTTCAAAGGTTTGTGGAAAAATGTTTGGTTTGCCAACAAAATAAGGTGGAAACAATTAAGACCCCATGTCTTTTACAACCATTAGCCATCCCAAGTCAGCACTGGGAGGAGATTTCCATGGATTTCATCACAGGGTTACCGAAGTCTAGAGGAAAGAGTGTCATCATGGTGATTGTTGATAGACTAACCAAGTACGCACACTTTTGTGCACTCTCTCATCCCTTCAAATCTATTACAGTTGCCACCACATTCATGGATACAGTTCAAAAGCTACATGGCAGCCCAAAGATTATTGTAAGTGACAGAGATCCCATCTTCACTGGACATTTTTGGACAAAATTATTNCTAACCAAGTACGCACACTTTTGTGCACTCTCTCATCCCTTCAAATCTATTACAGTTGCCACCACATTCATGGATACAGTTCAAAATCTACATGGCAGCCCAAAGATTATTGTAAGTGACAGAGATCCCATCTTCACTGGACATTTTTGGACAAAATTATTTTCTTGTTTGGGTACTCAATTGGCTCATAGCTCATCCTATCATCCTTAATCTGATGGACAAACTGAGGTAGTGAACAAATGTTCGGAAGGCTACCTTTGTTTCTTTGTCTTTGATAAACAAACACAATGGTTCAAATGGTTATCCTTGGCAGAATGGTGGTATAACACTTCCTTTCATACTGCAATAAAAATGACACCATTTATGGCACTCTATGGATACCACCCTCCTTCCATCACTTCTTTTCTAAAAGAAAAATATNGGTTCAAGAAATGGAACATCACATCGAGCATCAACAACAAGCTCTCCAAATCTTAAAGGACAACCTGACCATGGCACAAAATCGCATGAAACAACAAGCAGATCAACATCGTAGTGAAAGAAGTTTTGAAGTAGGGGATTGGGTGTTTTTGAGACTACAACCATACAAACATATGTCCCTCAAGCAAGCTAAGAAGGATAATAAATTATCACCAAAGTACTATGGCCCTTATAAGGTGTTGCAAAATATTGGTACTATGGCATACAAATTGGAGTAGCTTGCATCTTCACGAGTACACCCAGTTTTTCATGTTTCATTCTTAAAGAAGGTTATAGGCGACAAGATCCCAGTTCAAACTATATTGCCAGAACTTGACGAGGAAGAAAAAATCATATTGGATACTGAAGCCATCACTGACACAAGAATTCGCCAGTTGAGGAATAGATCCATTTCAGAGTATCTCATTAAATGGAGGAAACTACCGGCGGAAGATTCCACTTGGGAAGATGAGTCTTTTATACATAAGCATCCAGAGTTACTCAAGCGTTGTAGACAACACTTGTCTCAAGGGGAGGGGCTCATTACCCCTTAATTGGGGCATATTACATTAGTAATGTTATTTTATTTATGTCGGCTTTATTCCATTAGTTGTAATTATACCTCCTAGTCTCCTATCTATACCAAGGAAACATTTTCATTTGGAATCCTCTTGTACTTGAACATTTATGTGGGGTAAAAGGAGGTTGCCCCCTCGAAGGAGATTATTATCTGAAATTCTCTCTTTTTCAAGGCGTTCAGTACTTATTCTGAGGTTTTTCTATGCTATATTGATATTTGGTTCTTAACAGGGTCTTCCCAGCTCTTCAGGAGGATGTGCCATTAGTCAGGGGGCTTGTATGTGACCTTGTTTCTTCTTGTATTGGTCTTAATTATGTATCCATCCTTTGGGAGGCTTACATCTTCTTATCGGGAGAATTTTCTAGCAGCTCATATCTTATCTATTGGATCTATCTGATGTTATTCCATATCTGCATCCTTATTGTATCAGGTTCTTTCTCATTATATCAATAAAGGTCAGATCTATGTTGTTTGGTTCCATATCTTGTGTTATTGGTCCTATCTTGTATTCCATTGTTATATATTCATATCTATTCTTGATAATTCAAATATAAACCCTAAGAAATAACTCAGAAGTAAAACCTGCAAGCAAACACACATCTATCAGTAAACAGTGAGCAGTTAGTGTTCCAAGAGAAAAAATTGGGTTGGGAACATTACAGTGGTATCAAAGCGTTGATCCTCCCATCCTGTGAGGGTTGGCGCATGCAGAAGTTCAGTGGAATTTATATGGGCAGAAGGAGGAAACAGACAGGAGGAAGAGGTCGAAATGGAAGGATCAGGTGAGGACAATGAGCCACAAATACTAGTAGGGATCGCTAGGGAGCTACAACACTCCATAGAAAATTCACAGAGAAGCCTTGTACATCACCTGTAGGAAAACCAAGAGGCCACACGTAGGGGGAATACAGAGATGTCAAAAACCTTAAAGACGGTAAGTGACAGCCAAGAGTTGATATCACGGATTTTGATGCAGATGACTCATGGGGGAAAGGGTCCAGAATATTATGCCAACAGTGAAGCTAGTGGATCTCATGGCGGGAAAAGACATCAGCAAGAGCATGTCCCATATCATCATACTAAGGGACAAATAAATGGAGGGGGAGCACCATAGGGACAGACACACAGCAGGGTCACTCATAGACCTTATCTACCTTCATTTTTGGATGAAAAAACACAACTAGAATTCCAAGACGAAATGGACAGTTTTGCACAGTATGTCAGGGAATATAACTCATTGAGCATAGCATCCCAGAGACAGATGACATTGGATCAGTATTGTGGATTCAAAATCAGGGACAAACCCAGGCCGTACCACAGGAGCAACTATGACTTAGAGCACAGGGCTGGAAAAATGGAGATTCCCTATTTTGATGTGTCTCCCAAGATGACTGCACAGGCGTGGGTGAAAAAATTAGATACTTACCTGCAGCTTAACCCCATGAGAGAGATGGATGCCATCAAGTTTTCCACAATGTACTTGGAGGGAAAGGCTCATGACTAGTGGTACCATGGGTTATCTACACTTGGCCACAATCAGATAGTGGCATACACAGAGTTTACACAAAGGCTCATTGACAGGTTTGACCAGGGAACTCACCCAACTCAGACAGAAAGGATCACCTGAGGTGTATATTGAGGAGTTTCAGAGGATAGCAGTCATGGTACAGGATGTGTCACACTCAAGACTCATGATTCTTTTCACAGAGGGTTTGATGGAAACCTTAAGGGGTTGGGTTAAGGCTTTCAAGCCTACAAACATGAAGGATGCTATATGGAGGACGAGAGATCTAGGCCCAGCAGAGAAATATAAGTTTATACCTAGACCACATTTAAACACCGGAGGAAGAGACCAAATACCTCCAATGAATCCAGGAGGAAGAGACCCAAGGGGGTTTGATAGGGGATAAGGTAGGATGGATGAGAACACAAGGAGGGAACTAAGAAGAAAGCAATTATGCTATACATGCAAAGAGCCTTGGGATCCACCTCACAAGTGCATGGGCATAGGCAAGGCCCACTACAATGAGGTGACTTCAGACAATGAAGAAGAGGAAGATTTCAGCCACCTGCAGAATATAGAAGCAGATACCACCGAAATTGTTGACAAAGAAGGTCCAAGTCACGGCATCACAACAGAAGAGAAGGTTACGTTAACATCCATCAGTGGGGTACCCAAGTACAACACCTTTAGGATGAAAGGGGTATTGCAAGGACAAAAGGTTTCGGTTCTCATTGATGGGGGTGCTTCCCACAACTTCATTGACTCAACAATACTACAGAGGAGGCACATACCCACAGTGTAATTTGAAGGATTCAAGGTGGTGGTAGTAGGAGGAAGCACTATTCCCTATAACAGGTATATTCCAGGGATGAACCTTACACTGGGTAGACATGACTTAGCACGGGACTTCTATGTGATGGACCTCCCTGATACAAACATCATCCTTGGAGTTCAGTGGCTTAGTACATTGGGACCAATCACCACCAACTACAAGACTATGGAGATGTCTTTCATAGAGGAGAGTGGGAGAAAGGTAGTTCTCAGGGGCATGTCAGGAAACATTGTTAGGGTAGTCATAGCAAAGCGCATGGAGGCCATTTTTAGAAGAGAGGACATTGTATATGTTGTTGAGTGTAGTATTCTAGTACGTGTGGACAAGGAAGGGAAGGCTCACTATGCACCAGAGATCTAGAATATCATTGACAAACATAGCAAGGTGTTTGGACCCATTCCACCTGGAGTACCACCAAATAGGGGGTTTGAGCATATCATAGAGCTTGAAGAGGGGGCGAAACTAGTCATCACCACTCCCTATAGACACCCAAATAAGTACAAGGACGAGATAGAGAAGGCCATCAAAGAATTTTTAGACATGGGTCACATTAGAATAAGTTCCAGTCCTTTTGCATCTTCAGTGGTACTAGTCAAGAAGAAGGATGGAACAATGCGCATGTGCATTGATTTCAGGGCATTGAACAAGAAAACTATTAAGAACATGTATCCCATTCCGAGGATTGATGAGCTATTGGATGAGCTCGATGGGGTTGTTTAATTCACCAAGATTGACTTGCGCTCTGGCTATCATCAGATCAAAATGAGGGAGCGTGGCATCCCCAAAACTGCCTTCAGGTGTCACTACGGCCCCTATGAATTCCTAGTGATGCCATTTGGATTGGCTAATGTGCCAGCCACATTTCAATCTTGCATGAATCACGTCTTCAACAAGCAATTGAGGAAGCACCTTCTAGTGTTTTTTGATGACTTGTTGATCTATAGCAAGACTTGGGAGGAACATATTCAGCATGTGGAACAGATTCTAGTCATCATGGAGGACCAATCCTTGTATGCAAAAGAGTCCAAATGTGAATTTGGAATGACAGAGGTCCTCTATTTGGGACACATCATCGGAGTAAAAGGGGTACAGGTACACCAAGAGAAGATCTGCGTGATACTTGACTGGCCCACACCTAAGACTCTTACAAAGTTGAGGGGGTTTCTTGTCATTTGCAGCTATTACGAGAGGTTCGTCAAGGGGTTCTCACAGCTTGGTGCACCCTTGATCGATTTGACCAAGAAAGGGGCTTTCAGATGGAGTGCAGAGGCACAGTCGACATTTGACAAAATGAAAAAGGTGATGAGCACATGCTTAGTTTTAGCCCTACTAGATTTCGGCCAACCCTTCACATTGGAGTGTGATGCCTCCGGAGAGGGCATTGGGGTCGTACTGATGCAGAATAGGCACCCCCTTGTCTATAAGAGCTGAAATTTGAGGGGGGATTAGCTTCTCTACACTATCTATGATAAAGAAATTCTCACCATCATGCATGCATTGGCCAAATTCAGGCAATACTTGGTAGGAGCGAGATTTGTAGTGAGATCGGATCACAACAACCTTAAGTGCTTCTTGGAACAGAAGGACTTAAATGAAAGGCAACAGAAGTGGGTTAGCAAAATATAGGCCTATGATTTTGACATTGAATTTGTCAAGGGGAAGAATAACATAGTGGCAGATGCATTATCTAGGAGGCCATCAGTTTATGCTATGACCGATATTTCAATTGACTGGAAGGCCCACTTCCTGGTGGAATACTCAAAAAACTAGTTCGCTTGTCAGTTGATGTATGGGAAGATACAGGATGACAACTTCATAATCATAGATGATGTCATATACTACAAGGGCTGAATTTTCTCGGTTCTTGAGTCAGCCTTTAAGGCCAAGGTATTACAAGCATGTCATGATTCACTGGTGGCAAGGCACCAAGGCATTGTCAAAACATACAGACAGGTAAGGGAAAGGTTTTCATGGAAAGGTATGAAAGAAGATGTGGTGTGCCACATCAAGGAATGCACTACTTGCCAGGTAAACAAGGATGAGCACACACATCTAGCAGGATTGTTACAACCTATACCCATTCTAGAGCACAAATGGGAAAGCATCTCTATGGACTTCATCACAGTATTGTCGAGGGCACAGGTCAAAGATTGTATTTTTGTAGTGGTGGACAAGTTAACTAAATTTTCACACTTCTTCTCCATTGCCTCAGACTTCAATGCAGCACAAGTTGCAGATTTTTTCTTCGGGGAGATCTTCAAACTACATGGTTTACCCAAGACCATTGTTAGTGATAGGGACAACTGATTTATGAGCACTTTTTGGCAAGAAATATTCAGGTTGGTTGGTACGGCCTTTACCCCTAGCACCAGTTACCACCCTCAGACTGATGGGCAAACCGAAATAGTCAACAAGTGGGTATAAGGATACCTCAAAAATTATGTAGCAGGGCAGCAGAAGGCATGGGTTAGGTGGCTACACTTGGGAGAATACTATTACAACACCACTTATCATATATCTATCGGTATGACTCCACTCAGGGCCTTGTACAGTTATGACCCTCTCTCCTTTGTATAGATTGTCTTTGGTGATATCAGAGCTCCTATGGTACAGGATTGGGTGCAGCAGAGTCAGTACATACTCAAAGAACTAAAGGATCATCTGCAAAGAGCACAGAATCAGCAAAAGGTAGAGGCAGAAAGAACATGGTAGAGCATATATTTGAGGTTAGTGACTTGGTCTACTTAAGGATCCAACCGTACACACGGGCTTCGATCAAAGAAGTAGAGCAAAAAAGATCCAACCCTGATTCTTTGGACCCTACAGGGTCAACAGAAAGGTAGGGGTCGTGGCTTATGAGCTTGATCTTCCACAAGCCAGCAAGATACACAACGTTTTTCGTTTGTCATGCTTGAAGAGGGCCATAGGCCAACACATCACTCTGTTGAAATATTGTAACTGCAAAGAGTATTCTTATTATTATTGATATATTATTCATAGGATCAATCCCTATTGTGGATTGATCATGTCGGTTATTGTAATAGGACCAAATCCCCTTTTGCGGATTGGTCAAAAGACAATTATAATAGGCAGAATAAGAAGTCGGCCCCAGCAGTTAATAAAGAGACCCAAAAATATAATAAAGGTGGGTTTACCCACCCAGTATGAGAAGTCGGCCCTGCCAGTGAAGAGACACTTCACACATGCCAGACTTGTATAAATAAAGGAGGCTAGCGCCTCACTTAGACACAAATCACTTGCTCAATTTGAGAGACAAGTTCTGATCTGTTACTGGCAAAGGAGAGAGAGAGAGTGGCGCATATCTTGGAGAGAACTTTCTTTTTTAGCATAGAGATCTCTTGGCATTGTATTGGCTATCTATATTAAGGAAGTTTTGCTGGGTTTTCTTCCCCTAGAGGGTTTCCCGGGATAAATGTTGTGTCTCTTGTGATTGTGTATTTCTCAGTGATCTTGGATTATGCTATTGTTATCTAATGAAATGAAAACATCTATAATAATGGCTTAAACATTAACATGGTATCAGAGTCAAGCTGAAGGAAGCATCTTTCGCAAGAGAAAAATGTCACTGTTGTCGTACCTGCAAATTAGGGTTTTTCAAAAGTGAATCTTTTTAGCCCGAAAACTATCTAGAAAGTTGTGTCCTCCCCTAAGGATCAATTTGGCATCATCAGTGCACCTTTTCAGTGGTTGGATCTCCCAGAAAGTGAAACCCTAATTTCACAAAGTACCAAAAGTACTAGAAAACCAGTACCAGAAGTACTAGAGTACCAGAGGTACCAGAAGCACCAATCCAAAATTCCGCAGATTAGATTTGAAGGGGCAAAAGTTGGATTTTCTCAGATCCAAACACACCAGGTAGCTCGCCTCAGCCAAGCGCATCTCCCGGTAAGCTCAGTTTTTTATTCTGAGCACTTTCATTTTTCAGTCATTTTCCTAGCTCCAGGTAGAGATGTCTACGAGCATTAAGCTTGTTGACAAGTTAGAAGGAGTGGAAAAATTTTGTGCCTGGAAGTATAGGATTGGCCTCATTCTTGAAGAGAATGACCTAGCAAGATTCGTCAAGGAAGAATTACCGGAACCCGAAGATGCTGCAGAAAAGGCAAAGCATCAAAAGGACACAATACGGGCCAAAAGAATCATTGCAGATTCAATCAAAGACCATTTGATCCCTTATGTGTCATCTAAGAAGACCTCGAAAGAAATGTTTGATGCCTTGACCAGACTATATGAAGGAAAGAACATAAACTAGAATATGAATCTTGGAACTCAACTGAAGAATACAAGGATGCAGAAAGGAGAAATGATTCAGGAATACTTCTCCAGAATCTCAGAATTCAAAGAACAACAAGAAGCTATTGGAGATACCATATATGAAGACGAAATCATAATTACGGCCCTAAATGGTCTCACAAGACCTTGGGATGCCTTCATCCAGACAATATGTGCCAGAAAGGAGAAATTGAAGTTCGACAGCCTATGGGAAGAATGCATCCAAGAAAAAACAAGAGTAGCTAATCGGGGAGCGTTACTAGCTAAGGATGATGATCAAGCCCTAGCTACTCACACCAAAGAAGGAAGGAAGAAACCCTACTTCCAAAAGGAGACTCATAAAGAGCCTCAAAAATCAAATAAATTCAATCATAAAGAATCTCATCCAAGGAGATTTTAGAAGAAATGACAACGAAAGGAAAGAGACTACTCATCTGTACAATGCTATCATTGTGACAAGATGGGACACATTGTGAAGTTTTGTCCAACCAGACGAGAAGAATACAAGAGAAAACAAAAGAGGCTTCATGCCCATGTAGTCGAAAATGAAGAGCCACCCACAAAGATGATGAGAGAGGAGATCAAAGACCATGTGTTGATCTTAGCGCTCTCAGGATCTGTAACACCTGGAGAGGACACTTGGCTCATTGATAGTGGTGCATCCAAGCACATGAAGGGACAAAGAAATATTCTCTCTTGTATCTCAGAGAAGAATTTTTCTCAAAAAGTGACACTTGGTGATGATTATCAGTACCCCATCAAGGGAGTGGGAGAATCAAACCATAAACTGAATTCAGGAAATTCACTAAAAATGAAGGACGTACTATATGTACCAGGTTTAAAGAAGAACCTACTCTCCATTTCAGCTTTAAAGAAGAAAGGCTTCAGAGTTGCCTTTATAGATGGAGAAGTTCTTATGTGGGCTAAGGGAGAAACCTTAAATGAAGCAATCGCCATTGGCAATGAAGAAAATGGCTTGTATAAATTAAAGGGTCACTCAGAGGCTGTTATGACCCGTGCCATTGAAAACTCATGTGAACTTTGGCATAGAAGATTAGCCCACATCAACTACAAGGCACTACCATACCTATGCAAAGCGGTCACAGGTTTACCAAAACTCAAAGGTGACAATAAAGGCGTATGCAATGGATGTGCACAAGGGAAGAATATCAAGAACCCTTTTCTGAAGCGGGACAGCAAGACAGAAGGAGTCTTAGAACTCATCCATTCATATGTGTGTGGCCCAATGCCATCATCCTCCATTAGCGGGTATGTATATTATGTATCATTCATTGATGATTACTCTCGCAAAACCTGGATATATTTCTTGAAGACTAAAGATGAAGTGTTCAGTAAGTTCAAGGAATTCAAAGCCTTGATAGAGACCCTTTCTGAAAGAAAGATCAAGATACTCAGGTCAGATAATGGAGGAGAATATACCTCAAAAGAGTTTGTGAACTTCTGCAAAGATGTTGGAATCAAGAGAGAACTCACTACTCCCTACAATCCCCAACAAAACGGTGTAGCTAAATGGAAGAACAGAACCATACTGGAAGCTGTGAAGACTATGATCCATGATCAAGATCTTCCTATGTGCTTATGGGCAGAAGCAGCGATGGTCGTTGTTTATGTGCAGAACCGATTATCCCATAGTGCACTTGGGCTCAAGACACCGGAAGAGATGTTCATCGGAAAGAAGCCAGAGGTAAGCCATCTCAAAATATTTGGTTGTCCAGTGTTTATTCATATACCTAAAGAAATGAGAAACAAGCTGGACCATTCAGGAAAGAAGGGAATATTTGTGGGATACTGTGACGTCTCCAAGGCCTTCAGAATGTCAACATCACATTGACATCAGCAGGGATGTGACCTTTGATGAAGATGCAGCGCTCAATAAATCTAAAATATGCCAGCTTGAAGAGGTATATGAAGAGGAACCTGTAATCCCCAATACTACAATGAGGGAGGTTCCCAGAGCTGCAGAACCAAAGAGTGAAGTCGTAACTTCCCCTAATGAGGAGCTTCTAAAAGACCATGATATAGTAGAAGTACAAGAACCTCCTCAGATGACGATCCTCCATAAAAGAAAGCCAGCCTAGGCTAGAGAGCTTATTCAAGATGGAGAGAAATATGGTGTTCCCCAAGGAACCACGAGACAGGTGAAAAGACCAAAGCCATTCTCCAGTTATACGGCTTTGATGTGTGACCTCCTAGAAGAGGAGCCTACATGTTTTGAAGAAGCCATTCAAAGGAAAGAATGGGCAAATGCCATGACAAAGGAATACAAATCCATAATGAAGAACGAAGTATGGGAAATAGTTCCCAGACCAAAGAATAAAGATGTGGTATCCTCCAGATGGATTTTCAAAATAAAACATGTTGTTGATGGAAGTATTGAGAAGTATAAAGCAAGATTTGTCGCTCGTGGTTTTTCCCAGAAGGAAGGCATTGCCTATGAAGAGACATTTTCTCCTGTGGCCAGATACACTTCGATCAGGACCATCATAGCTCTTGAAGCAAAGATGAAGTGGAAGCTACACCAGATGGACGTGAAGACAGCTTTCCTAAAGGGTGTCATCGAAGATGAAGTGTATATAGAGCAACCTCAAGGATTTGAGGTTGAAGAAAGGAAGTCTCATGTCTGGAGATTGAAGAAAACCTTATACGGATTGAAGCAAGCTCCTAGAGCTTGGTATGGTCGTATAGACAGTTTCTTGACGAGCTTAGGCTTTACCAAGAGTAAAGCAGACTCAAATCTCTACTTCAAAATTATGAATAATGAGCCAGCAATCTTACTGCTATATGTGGATGACTTATTCTTAACTGGAGAAGAAAAGCTCATCGCTGAATGTAAAAAGAGACTTGCCTCAGAATTTGAAATGAAAGACCTTGGCCTAATGCATTACTTCTTAGGTATTGAGGTATGGCAGAGTCCTGAGAGGATCTTCCTTAACCAAGGGAAGTACACGGTCGAAATCTTAAAGAGATTCGACATGCTGGAATGCAAGCCCATGAATACACCCATGGAAGCGAAGCTGAAGCTGTTGGTCGACACGTCGTCGGAATTGATTGATGCCACACTGTATAGACAGATTATTGGATCATTGATGTACCTGACGAACACCAAACCAGACATTTGTTTTTCTGTGAACACCTTGAGTCAGTTTCTGGTAGAACCCAGACGTATTCACTTAGTGGCTGCAAAACATGTGATGAGGTACCTCAAAGGTACAATAGATTATGGTCTCAGCTATGATGGAGACCATAATTTCACATTGAGTGGATATACTGATGCATATTGGGCAAGAAGTGTTTCAGACAGGAAAAGCACTTCAGGATGTTGTTTCAGTTTGGGATCAGCTATGATCTCGTGGCAGAGCAGGAAGCAATCTAGTATTGCTCTCAGCACAGCGGAAGAAGAATATATTGCTGCATGTTTTGTTAGCTGCGAAGCTATATGGCTTCGAAAGTTGTTGACTGGCGTATTTGACTTGGAGATGAGAGAAATCGTGATTCTATGTGACAACCAGAGCTGCGTAAAGATGACAGAGAATCCTGTATTCCACGACAGGGCGAAGCACATAGAGATCTGTTATCATTACATCCGCGACATGGTACAGAGAGGAGCCTTGAAGCTCCAGTACATTAGCATGGATGAACAGGTTGCTGACGTGTTGACCAAGCCTCTATCTCATGTAAAGTTTGAGTACTTTTGAGATAAGAAAGGACCTTCCTTGAAAGGGGGAGTAGATGTGATGTTCCTTGCTTCTGACCTAGCTGTCAGACATAAAGCAAGATGTGATGTGTTCCTTGCTTCTGACCTAGTTGTCAAACGTAAAGGAAGATGCGATGTGTTCCTTGTTTCTGACCTAGTTGTCAGACGTAAAGCAAAATGTGATGTGTTCCTTGTTTCTGACCTAGGTGTCAGACGTAAAGCAAGATGAGATGTTCCTTGCTTCTAACCTAGTTGTCAGACGTAAAGCAAGATGAGATGTTTCTTGCTTCTGACCCAATTGTCAGACGTAAAGAAAGATGATATGATGAGACTAGCACTGAGCTTTCGACTGGATAGCTGTGACGTAAAGCCAGTCTAGTATCCTGCTTCCAACCTGATGGTTGTGACGTAAAGCAGGACGAGTATCTTGCTTCCAGCTTGAGTGTTGTGACATAAAGCAAGACGATGAGATGAGACAAGTACTGAGCTTCCATCTTAACAGCTGTGAAGTAAAGCTAGTCTTGTATTATGATGAGCCAGCCTTGTGTTGTGATGATGATGATGTATCAGTTTTTATACTAATACATATTGATGCAGATGATGATGGCATTCCTTTGAGAATGATGATGTTGCCGATGAAGAAAACTTCCAATGATTTATAGATACGCCAGCCAAGATGATATTGATGATGTTGTCCTCCCACTTGATGTTGATGATGTCCTCTCTCTCTCGCATGATGATGTTGAAGAATACCCTTCTTGTTAAGGGGGAGTGTTGAAATATTGTAGTTGCAAAGAGTATTCTTATTATTATTGATATATTATTCATAGGATCAATCCCCATTGTGGATTGATCATGTCGGTTATTGTAATAGGACCAAATCCCCTTTTGCGGATTGGTCAAAAGAAAATTATAATAGGCAGAATAAGAAGTCGGCCCCAGCAGTTAATAAAGAGACCCAAAACTATAATAAAGGTGGGTTTACCCACCCAGTTTGAGAAGACGGCCATGCCAGTGAAGAGACACTTCACACGTGCCAGACTTGTATAAAATAAGGAGGCTAGCACCTCACCTAGACACAACTCACTTGCTCAGTTTGAGAGACAAGCTCTGATCTGTTATCGGCAAAGGAGAGAGAGAGTGGCGCATATCTTGGAGAGGACTTTCTGTTTGAGCATAGAGATCTCTTGGCATTGTATTGGCTATCTATATTAAGGAAGTTTTGCTGGGTTTTCTTCCCCTAGAGGGTTTCCCAGGATAAATGTTGTGTCTGTTGTGATTGTGTATTTCTCAGTGATCTTGGATTATGCTATTGTTATCTAACAAAATGCAAACATCTATAATAATGGCTTAAACATTAACACATCCCACTTGAGGTACTACCACCCTTAGATGAAGAAGGCAAATTGATGTTGGTACTAGAGGAGATAGTGGAGGTTCGAGAGAAGAAGCTAAGGAGGAGGAGCATCAAGGAATACTTAGTCAAATGGAAGGACTTGCCTATTGAGGATGCTACTTGGGAGAGTGAACAAGTGATACAGGAGACAAGTTCAGAATTGCTTGTGGGCAAGCAATTCCTAGAAAGGGAGACTGTAATGTCCCCCACCTCTTGATGAAGAGAATTGGAGAGACTCAGTAGTCTAGTCATCCCCACTAGACTATAGTCTCATGCAGCATGGGGAAAAAGTCAGCTAAACTCAAGGTTATAATATTAAATTGACTTGAAAAGGTAAAAAGTAACTCAATGAAGAATTAGAACACTTGAGATTGAGTTAGGAGTTAAACCTAGGCGTTAACTAACTCAACAAAGAAATAGAATGGAGGTATAAAGGAAAGGCAAGGGTGCACCTCTCACTCATCTTGGATTATTATGCATTTTGATTTTGGGCTCTTGAGCACACAGTTTTGAGGGTTTTGAGAATACAAACCCTAGAGGACAATTCGGTGGTGAAAGATTTCACCTATCTTGTTCCAAGCTTGGTCTCGGGGATGCTATACTCCACCCACACCATTCTATAGCATTCACAGGTACCATCGCTCATCCAGGACAGTAGCAAGTCGTACCCTTGAGGGTTTCTAGCAAGGGGGTGCATCATTTGATGAAGGAAGTTCGATCCAAGAGATTAGAAGGGTTTTTGGACATTCTAGCACTTGGGTTTTCCTTGTAGGGACTTGATCATCAGTTCTAGTGCCTTTTGAGAGAGTTGTTCATGTCAAATGATTTCCTAGAGCAATGGCACAACTTGGACAGAAGGAGGGCGCTATTGATATTCAGATCTATTCAGTTTGGAGGAGTAAAACTCCAGATCTCACCTTGAGACTTCACCAGGAGATTTCCATTGGCCCGATCTATCATCTTGGAGAGTTTCACAGTGTTTGGAGGCCTCCTTCAACAAGGCCGAAATATTAGGGTTTGACAGGATTCAGGAGGGCGCATTTTTACTTGAGGATTCATCATTTGGAGGAGCAGACTTGGACATTTCGGCTTGATACTTCAGGAGGGGGTTTTACTTGCCCTCTATCATTCTGCAGAGTTTGGTGCCATTTGGAGGCTTCCAGCAGCTAGGCCGAAATATTGGGTCTTCACAGCTATTCAGGAGAGCGTACCTTCAGCCAGGGGGGTTTGGACTTGACCTTGGTTCTTCTTGAATTGGTCTTCATCTTGTATTCATCCTTTGGAGGCTTATATCTTATTATAGGGAGCATTTTGTAGCAGCTCATAACATATCTATTGGATCTATCTGATGTTGTTCCAGATCTACCTCCTTATTGTATCAGGTTCTTTGTCATTATATCAATAAAGGTCAGATCTATGTTGTTTGGTTCCATATCTGGTGTGCTTGTCATATCTTGTGTTTCTACTTGCTATATCTTCAGATCTATGTCGTGTGCTCATTAACTGAATCTACAAACCTTAAAACATAACTCAAAGAATTAAAACTGCAAATAAACATACACACATGAGTTAATCAGTGATCAGTTAGTGTTCCAAGCGAAAAAAAATGGCTTGGGAACATTACATAAGTGTTCAACTAGGCCTATTGCTAGATGATTCTTGGTGAATGTAAGTAAATTTTTTGAAATTCTTCTTCATTGAATGGTTATGGTCGTATTTATCTTGCATTTATTCTAAGATTATGAAATTTCTATCTTAAAACCCTAGGAGGCTAAAGCACATGTTATTGTTCTTGCCTTAATAACTTTCACCCACTAGATTATGCTAGAAAACTAATTTTCTTGAAGTTTTTTGCTAAGGGCCTTGCCATTGCAACACCCTAGCATATTTTTGCTTCATCTAGCCGTCATATAATTCATCTTTGAGATAAATAAGGAGGAGAACTACTAGGGCCTAAGGTTACCTACTTCCTAGTAGCCATTTTCCCCCCTAAGGTTTAGTGATTAAGCCTTGGGCTACCAACACTTCAATCATTAACCTTTGTCTCTCTAGCTCTCTTATTATCAATTTGTTCCTTCAATATTGTCATTGCTAGAGAGACTCCATTTACCCTAAAAGCATTGATCTAAGCCTTACAATTGAGCAATTGATGAAAGCCACCCTCAAAACCTTTACCTTAAGCTCTCCACTAACTATTCCTAACCCTAGAATAGACTAATCTACTAACATACTTGTTTTTGTTACAAACGTATGCTACAGCCATCTATTGCAGCATTAAAAGCACCTAAAAGCAATTGAAAAGTTGATTTATACATTGCCTAATGAGCTTCTGGTAAATTCTAATACTTTGCTATTATTGAGTGATTATTCTTGGTCATTATGAAGCCTTTTTAAGGCATTTATTATGAAGTTGTTATCTTATAAACATTGTTATTCTAAAATTCGGTTTGCTTCATCATATATCAACTATTGCTTTTATAAAATCCGGTTTGCTTCAGGGTCAACTGCCACTCCTTCCTCAATGATGACATGGCCTAAGTAATTAACCCTTTTTGAAAAGAAATCACACTTACTAAACTTTGCATAGATCTTGTGTTCTCTTAGCACTTGAAGCACTGACTTGAGGTGTTCTCCATGCTCTTCCCTGCTCTTAGAATAGATCAGAATGTCATCTATGAAGACCAACAATAATATGTCCAAGAATTTACTAAGTACATTATTCATCAAACACATAAAGGTGGTTGGTGCATTGGTAAGCCCAAATGGCACTACCACAAATTCATAGTGCTCATACCTTGTCCTAAAGGTTGTTTTATGTATGTCTTCATCCTTAATTTGGACTTGATGGTATCCAAACCTTAAGTCAATTTTGGAAAATATTGTAGCACCCCTTAGCTGGTCAAATAGGTCATTAATTTGTGGCAAAGGATACTTATTCTTAATTGTCATCTCGTTGAGTTGTCTATAATCTATGCACAATCTCAATGTGCCATCCATCTTCTTCACAAAAGAAAGTTGGTTCTCCCCAAGGGGACACACTAGGTTGAATGTAACCCTTGTCCAACATCTCCTTCAGTTGTAGTTTGAGCTCAACTAGCTCTAGTGTACTCATTATATATGGTGCTCTAGACATTGGCATTGCTCCGAGTATAAGTTAGATTGAGAAATCAATATCTCTTCTTGGAGGTAGACCTGGTACCTCTTCTAAAAACACATCTTGGTACTCTCTTAATATAGGGTGGTCCTCTAAACTTATTTCACTATCCTCAACAAAGTTCAGTGCTTATATTGCATACAAAAGACATCATTTTCTACAATACTTCTTCACTTGAAGGGTTGCGATTTGTCTCACTGAGACAGGTTTTTGAATTCCCTATAGGGTTCTTTTCTCCCCTTCCTCATCTTCACATTCTAATGTTTTATTATAACAATCTAACTTGGCTTTGTGGGGCAGCGAACCAATCCATGCCAAACAGCATGTCATAAGATCATAAAGGGAGTATGTTTTGAGTTGTTTGGGTGGCTAGCCCATTCACAATGAATGGCATGCTGGTAAGACCTTTGTTACCTTTCTTTTTGTTCCTGTGGCTAGTTGTACCAGCCATGATTTAGCATGTTTTACTGGCTGCAATTTACATTTCTCAACAGTTTGAGGGCCGACATAACTCAGATTTGAACCAGGGTCAATCAAAATAGAAATGGGATGGTTGGCAATCATACATTCCATCTCCACCACTAAAACTTGGTGGTCAGCTTGTCTATTATTCAGGGCTACATAGATTTTTGGCACACTCCTAGCCACATCATAGACTGTGGTAGCTTCTTGGATGCTGTAGACTCTTATTGTCTTGTTTCCTATGTGGGAAGTCCCTCAACAAATGTTCTTCTCCACATCCCCAACACTTCAAGGGTTCTCTCTCTGTATTATCAGTGTTTCCCGAGGCTAATCCCAAGGGTTTATTTCCAATTTGAGGTGGAAAATTTTGTTGATACTCTTTTAGTGGGAAGGCTCATCTTAGAGCCTTTCCCACGGTTCTTAAATCTTGAGGGTCTAAACCCCTTCTTCTTGAATCCCAATTTGCTTTCATTTTTCCAATCCTTATGAGGTTTTGTCTTGTGCTTGAATTGCTCATAGCAGTACCTTGCCTTTACAATGGTGTCTTCTAAGGTCCTCGATTCATCAAACTCAATCAAGTCTCGAAAGGATTGAGGCAGTCCACTGATGAACCGTTGTATCTTCGTCTTTTCATCCTTGATATAAGGCATATACCTCATCAGTTCAAGGAATTTGTTGACATATTCATCTATGGTGAGTTGTCCTAGCTTCAGTTCATAGAATTTCTTAGTCCTTCATCATAGCACCTCTCAAATCGATACTTTTTCTTAAAATATTTCTCAAATTGTCTCCATGACAATTCTTTCTCATGAATTCCTTTCACATTCCTAAGGTCCTCCCACCAGATGGAGGCCTTTCCATTCAAGTTGAAAATGGTTATTCAAGCCTTTAAATTTTCAGAGTAGTCATGGACTCCGAAGTACTTCTTTAGGCCAAGTAGTCAAGCTTTTGCTTCTTCCCCCTTCTTAATCTCTCCATCAAAAGTGGGTGGCTTAGATTTCTTAAACTCTTCAGGGTCATGACCCTTAACACTTTTTCTCCTCTTTCTTCTCCCATGAAGGGATGAACTGGTCTCACTGCTAGACAATTCCTTGGAGCTGTCAGTTCCCTTACTAGAGGATTCTTCAAATGAGTCCTTGATGTTAGCAAACCTCTTGGCTCCATGTTGGGCCTTCTTCGAGGTGCTTCTTCTTGTGTTGTTACTTTCAAGCCCATGTTTTTGTATCTCAGGTGGACTTTGGTTTTTCTTAGTATTATGTTCGTCCACATCACTGGCTACTAGCCCATGTTGCAGATGTCTTTGTATATCTAATAGGATTTGCAATAGGACTGCAATAATTTCAGTTTGTTTTTCCTATTCTTTTATCAGCCTTTCATTGTCTACCTTACAACTTTGTGATTCTTCCATAAGGATCCTTACAGCTTCAGCTAAATCTGGAGGAGTTTCCACCACCCTCCTCTCATCAGGATCTTCTTCTTTGTTATGTGAGTTTTCTCCAAACTCGTGATGTGTCACCATTCCTTACGTTGTAATTTCCTTGTTGTCCACTGACTGTTTGATTGTTGATAACAACATTTTTTGTTAGTTAGTTGTCCTCAAATTTTATGAACAGCACGGGTAATTTTTGTAAGATAAAATTAGCTTCAATATTCCACATATAATATCAACATGCAGTCTGAATTTAAATCATGTAAAAACAGCAGAAGGTCTCACTCTTTCTAGTAGTAAAGCTTAAATAAGCTCTTACAAGTGGGTAGGGTAGGGTACCCTGCCCCTTAAAAGTTTTCTATTAGAATTTATTTTCGCTCTTTTATGAGCCCAAGCAAACCAAGTGTTGTTGCCTGCTATGATACCACTCTATCACACACTCGACCCCCTTAAGTATTCTTTAAAGGAATGGGGCTTAAATTTTCGCTTTCCTACAACTCCATGAATTCTTTGAATGAAGACACCATCACCTTGTGCTCGTCGAGAGCTTTCCAACGACTATAACCTTGTCCAAAACTGAGCTTTGGTCTGAAAGTTATGGCCTTCCGAAGTTTTCGGGGAATCATTCGCCAATGGCCACCCCCTTCGCCACATAGCATCCACGTGGCATCGTTTTTTTCATGTCGTCCATCATGGCACTATCGTGACCCATGTCATCATTCTTTGGCAACGACGTGGCCACGGAAGGAGGGGTTACGGGGAATATCTCCCTAGGTCTTTGTGGATATCGACCCTTCGACAATTCTTATACAAGTCCAAAAACTTCCCCGGAGATCTGAGGTCCCGAAGTCTCTTTCCACTCTGGGATCTATGGTGGAGTTCTATCCACCCTTAGATCCAACGGTTGGGATTTATCTGCACTTAACACATGGTTTAGACTTGACAAGGGGAGGTCCCACACCTAACTCACTACCAATCCCATGACACCATGTGGAATTACCCAAACATGCCATGTCACTATGGCGTATGCAAGCCCATCCAATTGGAGTTTAACACCTCGACCAGGGAATTTCGACACTTCGACGTTTGGCCTATGCTCCAAAGTCCTGAAGTCCCGAAGCAAGTCCCACGCACGTACTTACAAACATGACTTAGTGCTAATTACGAGATTTCTTTAATCTTGTTAGTTAAGTAACCTTTGGTCTTCAGGCCATAGCCCAGGGTACGCTCTACTTCAAACTCTCAAAGCCTCGAACCTCGAAGTTCCATGGACCCTCGAACTAAGATCCTTCGGAATCCTTTTTGACCATTCGATCGAGAACAATAGAAGGATAAAATAAGTGGGAGCATTAACCGACAACAAATGGTAGTCGCTACCTCGTGACCGCTTCTGCAGGTTATACTCTGGAGAGGTTGAAAGGTTGGGGATTGCAAGAATCGCGAAATTACAAACCCATGCCAGTCGTCTGATCAAGTAGCTAATTCAGGTAGCATCACCACAGTTGGATCCATAAGAGGACAAAAACGAGAATCACATTGTTGATCTATGATCGTGATCAACGGTGAAGAGAATACCCGTGGTCAAATGTTGGTAAGTGTTTAGCGATAAGGAAGATCCCACGATAACGGATAAGAGACGGCCAATTGTCAGTCAAAGCATCCAGTGACGGTTTCGACAAGTTGCCTTCAACAAGATTTGAATGTTGTAAGGTTCCAACATCTCGAAGTTTCAGACCTCCGAAGCCCGGAAGGCTTAGCTCCTTTTGAGCGTAGCTNTAGCGATAAGGCAGATCCCACGATAACGGATAAGAGACGGCCAATTGTCGGTCAAAGCATCCAGTCACGGTTTCGACAAGTTGCCTTCAACAAGATTTGAATGTTGTAAGGTTCCAACATCTCGAAGTTTCAGACCTCCGAAGCCCGGAAGGCTTAGCTCCTTTTGAGCGTAGCTAAGGGTTCTAGGGTCCTAGTCATATGGGACTCCTAGTGGCTTGAAGGCTCAAGTCGACAAGCCCACATGAAAGGTAATAATCCTGTGGTTTAAGCTTATGGTCACTTGGGACCTCTGCACACCCCGGAAGGCTACACTTCAAAATCTTAACCGAGATTTGGTTAGGCCCGTGGTTTTGGGCCCGAAGTCACATGGTAAGGTGAGTTGAGGGAAGTGCCTTTCGTCTATAGAACTCGAATTCTATAACTGGAAAAGGGATTCTGAGAGATCAACGAGTTCAAAACAGTCCTGTAGAGTCTGTCTCAACTCTGTATTCGCAGACTTGATCCTTGGACAATCCTTTTTGAGGTTTAGCGCAAATAGACTCAGACAGAAGGTCAACTCGCCCCCTGTCCCAATTTCATTTAAAACCCATTAATAACAATCCTCCTTTGCCAAACAGGATTAAATAGACTATTCAAATTCTACTTCAAATTTCTCAAGCCACAAGGCCATCAAAGTTACAATTTTTTTACCATTCAACAAGATAAACAAAATTGTCCTCATTTAGCTCAAGAACACTCATTTTATAACAAAACGAGTCAATACAATATAAACTCAAAATCACACTTATCTGAAACTTGGAAATCATTGAAAGGGGTTCCCTTTTCCACCCAATAATAGGCACAGTTGCTCTTAGAGTATTCCTCAAGTGGCCACCCCCTAGTTAGATCATGATGCCATGAGGGGTTCTGCTTAATCTTAACAACAATGAGGGACAAAGGTTGCTCTCATTTTCCCACAGGAACCTAGTAGTTCAATTTTCTATCCACCGAGCAAGGGAGTATGTTGGGATTGTTCACTCAATTTCCTGCAACTATGTTTATTAGCTTGATTAGAAAACACTTTCCAAGCGCTCCTGTAACCAGAACAACTTAATTCTCAGTTCTCTTCAAAACCAGAGAACCTTGCGCGCTCCTCTCTTCTTGATTGGTCCTCAAACCCATTCGTGTCTCTTCTTCTACCCTCTGCCCACAATTTTTCCTTCATTTTCTTGCCTTTTCCAGCAAGATTTTGTGGGTCAGATCAGGAAGTTTCCAGATGGGTACTTTTCCCATCTCCTCATTGACTCTTGAGGAAGACTTCCCAACTACCAGCATGACTGGTAATTAAATTTTCTAGGCCAGAAGATTGTTTTGGGTCTGCACAATTTATATCCAACAGAGTATCGACCTGGCAGGGGTCATCTCACCATTACAGGTTCCCCTTACCATCCCTCTCACACATCATGATCTATACTAGCAACCGTCTTTCAACAGTCATGCCACAATTTCCTTTTATTTAATAACAAAATATATACATTACCTTTTGTAGCAAGGTTCATTGTCTTCCCAACATTCACATGACAGCTATGTCTATAGTCGTGTTCACAATAATAATAATATTTACAACCTAGAGAAAACAAGGGTGTTACAGCTTTAGCCAAGAGTCTTGGGATGGGTGACCTCCCAAGAAATCTTGGTTATCAAATGTTAGCCCTGAAGGTGATGATTGATGCAATACGATTCATTTTGCTAGTTTCAATCCTACTTCTTCACCCTTGTGACCATCACCCGATAACTCAAAATCATGAGAAATTGGTCAATTGTGACTAATACTCATGGATTGGGTCATAGATTAATGACTTACTCTACGTAGTTGATCCCAAAAATTATATCTCAAATAACCTCTCCTAAAGAATCACCTTCATCATAATCATATCCCTCCCTTATTCATAGAATGTTAAATATTTCATTAAAATGTCTTGACATTAGATGCAATTTTGCAATTTGAAGTCCAACATGATTGCCATATAATTACTTTACACCATACTATTAAACAAAATATTTCTCTTGCCATGAATACAGTTTCACAATTCCATACATGATCTTTGAGACAACTATTATGATGTGTGACGGATCAATAGCTAATCTTATTAAATCATGCAAGGGCAAGGCATTGATGTTATTACTCCAACAAGATATAGCCAACTTGCACAAGTGTGGAGAGGAAACCATTAATGTGGAACAAATTTTGGATATGTACTTGGTAATAAGATATGCAATTATCATAAACATCACATAAATAACAATTATAAGCTAAAAAAAGCTTATAAAACATGACACAAACATTATAACATAAACGATGTTAGTATCAAAACAAGGGAAGATGCTACCACATCAACCCAGGGAAATGCACCCCAAAGCCAATCATGAAAACAAGGGTAGATGCTACCACATCAACCCAAGAAAATGCACCCCAAATCCAATCATGAACTTAAAAGAAGACCTAGGATAAACCCAAGAGACACCAAGCAATGCCCACATAATGAAAGGCAACCGTCAATTATTTAATGAAATGTTAGACTATAACTGTAAAATCCTCGACCCATCAATTAATTAATGATAAAGGTAAAAATTATCAACCATCAATTAATGAAAAATTATTAAGGATAAATGTAAAAAATCTCACCCAATAGATGTTAAAATCCTTACCCCGTCAATTAGTTAAAAGAAATGTTTTGATAATAAATGTAAAAAGCCTCAACCCATCACTGAACCACTTCAAAATTTCCACAAGTGCTCGATAAATAAACCACTTAACATTGAAATTGAATAACCTATGACAAGTGCTTGATATTAAAATTGAATAACCTGTGACAAATAATTAGGCAGCTCTATTGGCAATTTATATGTCGCGTGCAACAAAACATCGGGGATAATGATTAAAAACGTAAACTAGGCAATAGCCTAGGGCATTTTAATAATCAAGCAAATCATCTCTTAGATGCTCTCATTTCTCATTCCTTATCATTTAGAGTGGGTGCTGACTCTATCTTGGGTTGTGGGAATGCAATTTTACTTGATGCTCTCATTTCTCATAACTTATCATTTAGAGTGGGTGCTGACTCTATCTTGGGTTGTGGGAAGGCAATTTTACTCCCCGCAGATACTTAGACAATTTACAAAACCATAGCTTGTATTTTTTAAATCAAGCAAAAGATAATGCTACATCCTCTATTTGGTCACAAGGGTGAAAAACAGCAGTCATTGGAGTTAGAAAGGGAAAGAGAAGTTAGGCGGAATACGCTTATAGCAGAGTTAGGGAAGAGTTGTTAAGAATAAAGGAGTCGTCTAACACAATGGCATGGGCACAAAATAAGGCATCAGGGATTTACATTGCCAAGCTAGGGTACAAAATTATGATTGCGAGTGATGAACAAATAGAGGTCTGGTGGTGGTCTAAAATTTGCAAATTAAAGCACCAAAACAGACCAAGGTATTATTATGGTTATCTTTTAAAAATAGGGTATGGACATGGGACTTTATCCAAAAAAGGGTCAGAAGTGGTCCTAGTATGTGTTATTTATGAAAGGTAGCAATGGAAGACATGGGTCATTTAATGATCAAGTTCCCCTATGCAAGACGAATTTGGAAGGATGGAGAGAAGATGGCAAGTATCTCAAATGTATGGAATTGAGGAAGTGGTTCAGGAAGGAGTTAAAAACAATCAAAGCTTTGATTTGTTTAGTGTTGTCGGGTATATAGCTCGCACATAATGAAAATATATTTAATGATAAACAGAAACCTACTTTCCAAGTGTAGTCACAGGCGTATGGTTTATTCCAAGGTTGCAAGATGAAGGTGAAGGCAAATAGGGGAGATATTGATTGAAAAATCATATCCATGGGGCTTCTTTGATGGAGCCAAAACAGGGGCCACAAGATTTCTATAGAGCTGGTGGGGATTTATTTCTCTGATAGTCATTTCATCAAATTCAAAGCAGGCTTGAGCCTTGGACACGTGAACAAATATTTTTGCCAAATTGTTAGCAGCTTTAAGAAGTCCTCTAAAACTAGCACTAGAGAAAGAGATTGATCGAAAGCAGGCTTTTGGGGATTTTTTACTTGGTATGAATTGGATGAGAGAGGATAGCCAGATTCAGAATGTTCCTCCCACTAGCAGACAATTGAAAACAATCTTTGGGCTAATATTCATATCTTCAGAGAACTTAATACAATCTCTGGGCTATTTCAATATATTACATATACATGTATCTTCAGAGAACTTAATACAGTAGCTGATGGGCTCTCAAAAGAGGGCCAACAGGTTGATGCTGGAAGAATCCCTGGCTGGAGTTCTTTCTCAGACTACACAGCCAGTATATTGATGATTTTATATAAAAGCTGCTAGTGTCCATTTTATATAAAAGTTTGGGAAACAGTGTTGTTATTTGCTCTTAGTTTTTTGGGTATGTACAAAGTCCAGCTGCTGGAGTGAACTTTCATGAACTTATGCTTGAAGTCTGCATTTTTGGTATTAGTGGGATTTTTCTTCCTACAATGAATACATGTAGAAGATAATTCCGAGTCTGAGAAAAAATTTTGAACATGTTTTTTTGACAAGGGCCGAGGACACCTGAAGAATGTAATTATCCATTCAGTGAGTAGAAATCACACATTTTTTTCTTTGGTAAAAAAAAACTTAAAATCTTATCATACTTGAATATTATTAAAGTGGATGGAATCACACCATTGACATAGGCTTATCTCGATGTAGTAATACTATGTAATATATTACATTACACATTACAACTATGATCCAGAGAAATTTCTAAAATGTTTGTGAATCAGTAATCCCACCTAGAAAATTTGTCAATAGTAACACACGGCTAAAATGCACAATAAACACTCATGTGGTTTGTGATTTGTTGGCCAAATCAAAGCACCTTCAGTGCTCAAACTCATGGTCCAAACCCCCAAAAGAAAAGTCAAAAGAGTTGTTATGATTATGCAGCCAATGAAGTTAATACTGCATCCAAGACCAGGAGGGTGGAAATATCAATGGACGAGACCAAATAGAAACAGAATAGATACCCGTTGGTGATGGCATCTATGCTGAAAGCTTCCTACTAAATCAAATAACTCTGCACCATAAGAGAACAATCATGCCAAAGTGGTCAATTCATGACATGTTACATAGCTCAAATGAACTTGACTTAGAAAAATGTTGCTCCAAGAGTAATTTCTAAAAAGTTTGTGAATCAGTAATCCCGCCTAGAAAATTTGTCAATACTAACACACTTCAAGGCTAAAACATGCAATAAAACCCTAGTCATTTGTGATTCATTGGCTAAATCAAAGCACCTTCAGTGCTCAAAGTCCAAATCGCAACCCTCCAAAGAGAAGTCAAAAGATTTGTTATGATTATGCAGCCAGTGAAGTTACTAATGCATCCAAGACCAGTGGGTGGACATCTGGACAAACCAGTAGAGAACATATTTATAATTCTGAAAATCACTTTTTCAAACCATAAAAGCACTACAAAACAATGAAAAATCCATTGTTATTCAGATAATTTCATGTATGATAACATCGACAGCTCTTAATCACAATTGCATGCTGCAATTAGCAAGTTGAACCAGAGAATTGTATAGAAGTCCATGGCGCTGTAAAATTATCAAGATGGTAGAACTGATTACATACATAATGGATATCAAAATTGAATCTCTGGTTAAAATAGGCACACTTTTTGACACCACAACATTTCTACTGGGATTCTACATACAGAATACTCTAAATGGAAAACTTGGATATCTTTTATAACAGTTCTAGAGCTCTATAAATATACTCCCCTTCTCAAGATACCAATATACAGGAACTCCAGATCAAAATGCCTGTTTGCAAGCGATTGTCCATTAGAAGATTTCTTTTGGAAATAATATGCAGTCTATCAAACATGAAATAAAGCAAATGCCTCACCAGCCAGTATAATTAAAAGCTAAAACCATCCATACAAAAAATTAAAAAGCATTTACAACTCCTGCATCAATAACTTGTATCATTTTACTAAGCAAATCTCAACCTGAAATGAATTAACTAACAATGAAAAAAGAAAATACTGGTATGTTTCCCAGTAAACAACTCACTACAGAGATTTATAGTAGCAAGTGATAACCTGGTAAGTGCCAGACAGAACATTTTCCCCTTGTTCATTGCAGCTGTTGTATGGCCTCTACGATTGCAGGTACACCTTTCTTAAATGCTTTCCACTGATCAATGGTGAGACTTATGCCTGCATGAAAAATCCATACAAAATTGGGGCCGCAGGTTATGAAGAAAAAAGATCTAATTTACCAGAAAGATGTTGCATCAGCTGCCCAGTAATTTCTATCACTAACTTTCAAATATAAATCTTTTTCTTGACCTCTAATCCTATATATCCCTGATATTTTCTGCAAATAACTGTGTTGCAGGATGTAAGACTAATGGGCTAGTATCACAACCAAATCAATCTCTTGAACAAAACTTTGGTGTTTTGCACAAAATTACCTTGAAGCACGATGAGAAAACAGAAAACCATCGGTTTCATGAACATCTAATAGTCGTTCTACAAAATCAGTGTGACACAGCAGGGAATTATCCCTAATTCTATACATTAAACCCTAATATTGTATAGTTCAACCATTATTAGTATCATCTGACTTTTAATCAAAAGGATGAAGAAATGCAGAAAGAAAGGAGGACCCAGGAGGGGTCAGAAGAACAAGGAAGACTCAGATATTTGAACCATGGAAAGAAAGATCTGAACCATGTTACGTGTTTCAAGAGCCACAAGTTTGGTCTCTATGCCTCTCAGTGTCCTGAGAAGAAGGTGAAGGGTAAGCAGCATCGATAGCAGTTTGCAGGGAGTGCAGGGAATAAAGAAGCTCCTGCAAGAGTGGATGAGCTTGCATCCAGATTTGAGAGAACCTTCTCCATGATGTCACATCTTTTGTAATATTCCCAAGCAGAGTTGCCAGGAACTTTGAGTTTTAATGCTTGTTTGTTTGTAGTGGATTTGTCAAATATTTTGCAGTTTGCCTCTAAGAGTTGTGCATGGAGTTGATTCAAAGGTTTTGCATGCATATAAATGATGGAAATGGAACAACAGTAGAATAATAACAAGATACAAGAGAATAACACAATGAAATAGCCACAAACTTCAGATCTGACCTTTATTTATTATGTAAGCCAATGTTCCACCAAGTCTCCAGGATGTAGGTGCGGGGAGACGCACAGGGGGGACGTGTGGAAGTACCTCCAAATTTTACAGATTTTAGGGAAATGGGGGACGGGGGAACATCACATATATAATATAAAAAAAAATTAAATATAAAATACAAAATTTTAAAAATAAAAATAATAATGATAAAATCTCAACAATAACAATTCAATGTTCATCCCATGCAAATTCATCAGTAAATACCAAAAGACTAAATTAGTAAATTGAAAATTCAAATTTGTAAATGATATAATCTATTAAACATGATTCAAAATTCAAATTCAAATTCAGTAATGAAATGCATTGATTCATAAATCATAAATGAACGTTGAAACAAAAATAGTAAAATAATAAATATTGATACATTCATTTAAAAATTAAATTCATCATTCATCATTCTAGAATCTAATTAATTAGTACTAAGCAAAATACTAAATAGTAGATACTAAAGTCTGAAATAATAAACTGGAATTACTCAAACTCAAAAATTTTAAATAATAAAGAGCAATGTTACAAGAACTGAACCGGTCATTGAACCGGTCGACCCCAAAAACCGGAACCGAACCGGAACCGAAAAAAAACCGGATCAAAAAACCGGTCCCTAAAAATACATAAAATATTCAAATTTTTGAAAAACAAATACATATTCATGTGCATCCATGTGAATCTTTGTCTTTCCCTTCAACCACTCTTCTCTCTGCCCAGTGCCTACAAATAAAACAGAGGTTGGTGTGTAGATAGTAAGATACACCATTAAGTCACTTGACACGATGATAAAGAGAAGAGTTCAACAGAAGAATTTATACTTGAGTGAAGGGTACATTTTTACTGGGGTCGTGACAGAAGAGTTCAACAATTAATGCCACCAACATCGAGGTACATAAAGGGTATGGTGCCCTTGATTAAATGTCAGTTTCATACCCTCTTACATGATAGAATCCAGTGGAAGCATTGCAATCCTGCTAATCTTGAAATCCTGAAAACCGTTAAGTCTACTGAATTTTGAATGGAACCTAAAATTCTACTTTCTCCATATGAAGTCCAATGAGGTTGGAACCACTCTCAAACATCCTGAAACAATTAATGGTAATGTTAAAAATTTAAGTAAAAGTGTTTCCTTTTACTTTAAGAATTTAATATTACCGTTAATTACTCAAGAGAAGCCAAATGAGTAGTGTGAGTGAAAGAGAGGGGGTGGAGTTGGCTTTATAGCTTCATTAGGGGCTCTAGACAATTCTAGAAGCTTCCCATGCATGCCCCCAACCCTAATTTTTTTTTTAAAATAAAAAATTTCCTTACTTTTCTGTCCGCGGGCCTCCTTAGCAAAAAAAACCGGTTTCGTACGGAACCGGTCGGTTCAGGGAAAAAAACCGGTTCCGTATGGAACCGGTCTAAAGCGGTTTGAGGGGCCGGTTTGAACCGGTCAGGGTCTGGAACCGGTCATACCGGCCGGTTTTGCCGGTTCCGGTCCGGTTCTTGTAACATTGGTAAAGAGTGACGAGTCAAGGTCTAAGGTCGTCAGTATCTAGAGTCAAGACTCAAAAGTTAAAACTGAAAAAACATGAACATAGAAAATAAATTTTAAAATGACCATCATGGAGTCAATCTCATTGACCGGTCCTCTACATCCATCTCCCGCATGGAGTCAATTTTGAAAATTTAATTGTGTTTTAATTATTTAGCTTTTAAAATTTAATAAATTAATTGTGTTTTAACTTTTATTCTTTTTTTATATACATATTTGTTTTTTATTTTTTTTATTTTTGCTTTTTTAAATTTATTTTTTTGTTTTTTAAGCCTTATTAGGCAAAAAAAATTCGGGGGGATGCCCAGGAGTCCCCCTTTCGGGGAGACTCATCCCCCACCTTGGGAAGTCATGTCCCCCCACGTCTCCCCACGTCTCCCCAAAAAGGGGACGTGGGGAAACATCCCCCCAGGGGTCCCCCTGTGTCGGGGATGTGGGAAACGTGGGGGACACATCCCCGTGGAACACTGATGTAAGCTAACCTCCATATAAGAGATATACAGATTTGGAAAATATAGAAGAAATATAGAAGCTATGGTTGAAGATGCCTCCAAGATCCAAATAAGAGAGCGTTGTGAATCCTCCTAGGCCTCCAATAGCAGCATGCAAGTCTAAACAAGATCAATTTCTTTCCCTTCTTCAATATGGCACCCAGATCCGATTGAGATGGACACCACCTGGCTGCAGAAACCCTAGGAAATTCGTACTCCTCAGATCTGGCCTCCAAACCCTTGAGAATGACTGTAGAAGTTTAGATTTGGGGATGTGGAACACCTATGATGAGATCCTTCAGCTGTAATGGGAGATCTAACCCTCCAACTCAATAATCACCCAGAGACAATGCGCCCTCCTTCAGAAATTCGCCCAGCCAACAGAAATAATAAATATGCAGAAAAAACCATTCAACAAATGATGAGAAAAGGCGCTCTGATAATGGCAAATCCACCTGGAATAAGTTTGGCCTCATATCTTCCTTCCTATAGTCAGATCAAACTCTTTCTTCTCCAACAATGCGCCCTACCCGCATAAAAACTCCCAAACATGTGCCATGCTTCCACAATACACTCCTGGAATGGATCTGAAACTGAGTAGAATGGTGAGGGTGGGATCTTTCACTACCTTGACCAAGCTTGGATCAGGAACAAAGGAATCTTTCACCTCCTTGTTGATCTCTAGGGTTTAGTGAGACAAAACCCTCAAACTCCCAAGCTCTCAAGCTCACAAGTCCAAAAGACAAAATGATCAAGAATGCATGAGTGAGGCACCCTCACTCTCTTTTATCCCATCTTCTAATCTTTACTTAAATTATTTAATTGGCTTCTAAAGTTATTCACTTTATTTTCCCCACTTAGCCAATTATCTTTTATTCTCCTTTTTTGCTAAAGTCACTTTTAATAATATAACTTTAATACCTTAGTGACTCCTTTTTGGCCTCTTAGTTCCCTTTTTATTTCCATGAGACTATAGTCTAGCGGAAACAACTAGACTACTAAGTCTCTCAAGAGCCCTGTCACTTGGAAGGGGACATTACATCGTTTCTCGTGTCAGATGGTATGTGGACAGTGGACCTTCGAGGCACATGACATCAAACAGATTAGCTTTCTTCAGTCTAGAAGAACGAGATTCCAGACTACAGGTGGAGCTTGGTGATGATGCCTAGCACTTCATGATTGGGATGGGTTTTATCTCATTCCACATGCCAATAGAAGAGGTTCTTGAGCTACATGAGGTATTGTATGTTCATGGTTTAACAAAGAATCTTATTTCAGTTTCTTGTCTAACAGACCTGTTATCCCCGATATCTAGGGATAACTAGGAGATCATGTCTCGAGGCCCACATGGTCCTAGACATGGAGTACTGAGAGCAGGAGCGATTTGAGCATGGCCCTGGAGGGCCCATCTTTCTTCTTCAGCCAGACTTGTCTTGCCAGCAGTACCAGCTTCCATCACTACCGGCCTGGGCTTGCATCGGAGAGGACTCTTGCTCCATGAGGTAATTGGTCTGAGGTATCATGATATGTGTCATATTTGATCATTATAACCTTCCTTTTATATGCATTAGGTTCCTTTCATTTCGGATGACTGCTTGGATCTTACACTAATCTACTTGACCATTGTTGGGGTGATTGATGGGGTAACTTAGCGAGCCGGTATTCATGGGTTTTGGTTAGGCACCAAAGGGGGTTTGCAGAGCCATCGTCCGCTCCCACCATCTTATCACCTTTTCATCTTATACCCTGCTCATCCATCCCATTCCCCTAGTCTAGCCATTAGGATGACCTTCCAGGGTACATCTTGTCTTGTGGGAAGAAGGGGCTAAAGGCCCAGGAGGTAAAAGCAGCTGGTAAAAGATAAAAGCCATAGGAAATGAAAACCTAGAGATGCTTCGCCCAGGGGATCCCCGAGAAGGCAATAAAAGGCCTCTCGATAAGAAACTAAGGGACCCTAAGAAAATTGAAATAAATAAATGCAAGACCTAACCAAGAGGATGGGAGGTCTCATCACGAGCTAGCCCATTATGTTCATAGGTATTTAGCGGTATGACATTGCCACCATCTGGTCACCAAACCAGGGCAGTGACCTTTGGTTGCATGGCCAAAGGAAAGGGGGTCTCATCACGATCCAGCCTTCTCATTTCTGCAAAGATACTAGTGGGTAACGTTGTCAGCTCTGGCCACCAAGCCAAGGCAGTGTCCTCTTCGTCAAGGCTTGTAGTAAAAAAGCAATAAAGAAAGATAAGGCAAAAGGGGCTTGGAAAAAATGCATCTGTGACGGGTACAGCTCGCCTCCTACAAAGGCACCCACAGACGACACCAACCCTTGGTCTTACTATAGCTGGACATCCCTAAAAAACCATATCATCTCATTATACATGGTTTGAATTACCCTTTGAGGAAACTTTCCATCACTTGTGGGTATTAGCCCAATAGGTTGCCTTGTTGGTTTCCCTAGCTTTGTATAGTGGGTTTGTGTAATGTCTTTGAGCTCTTAGATAATTTGTTAGGGGTTTCATGCATATGTTTGATAATTTTAATGATGAGATATGATTTACATTGCTATGATGTCTAGGACTGATGAGCCCATGGAGGGCGTAGTCTTTCATGTGCAGGACCATGCCCGGCAGACAGGTACCAGAGGATCGGTGCACATGGGGAGATGATTAGCTCTGACCTCCATGGGGGCTGAAGAGCCCATCAAATGGTTGTTGGGATGGCAGAGGCAGGACAGATTTGTGACGAGCCCTTGCACAAAGAAGAAGAAGGACGCCCTCATGAGGACGTTTTGGCAGAGATTTGACCCATGGGGATCAGCCCCTTGCAGATGGGACGTTGACCTAGATGAGTTGGACGCCTTTTGGAGCAGATAGCAGTGTGCTGGGCCTTCTGGGCACACATAGCAGGTTGCAGAAGCCCCAAGGGGGCCAACGTCTAGCTTGTGGGATGCTAATTATGCCCTGAAAGGGCCAACGTCTCCCCTATAGGGGCCTGGCGCCTCCATTTTCTGCTCATTTTGGCATTTTTAGCATGAAAAGTGACAAATAATTAAGATATTGTAATGTCAGCCTTGTCGGCTGTTTTTAATGACCAAGTTGTAATTAAAGGTCATAAGAATCATATAAATAGAGTCATTTTATCATAACATAACTTGCTCTCTTGTGAGAGTGACATTTCTAGCTCTTGTTCTTGGTTTTTCTTCTCTTTTGGAGTGAGGCGCAACTTCTTGGAGGACTATTTTTTTGGCAAGTGGTGCTATTTATCATTGGAAGGTTTACAACTAGGGTGTGGATTATGCTTCATCATGAGTTTGTAAGTGTTTTTTCATCAAAACTTCTTGAATGAATGGTTGTTGATCTAATATCTTGCATACATTGTTATCTTGTTATTATTTGCTTAATCCTTGAAACCCTAGGGAGCCAACACACAAGTAGGTTGTGGCTTCATGTCCCAATGATAAAAGCTTTTAGCCATTTGATTTGAGAAGTTTTAGCCTAGCCATAGCTACACTAGACTTCCTCTTATCTTGAGTTAGTTTTGAGCACAAATTGAAGAAAGAAGGCGTCCTAGGCCTAATTTAGTTTACACCTAGGGTTTTCTTCTAGGGTTTGAAAAGCCTTGTCTTCTAAACAACACTTTTCAACCATAGGTTTGTGTTTGTAAACTAGCCGTTTTGCCAAAGAAGTCTTAAGAAAAGAAGAGGAAGCATTAGGCCTAGCCTTAGCTACACCTAAGTAAGCCTTTCCTTCTTAGGGTTTAGATTTGGTGGCCTTGCCATAGCAACACCATCAAACCCTAACCCTCTTGTCCTTGAGTTTAAGTCTCTCCTAAACCATTAGTCTCACTTCAATTGACTCCATTAACCCAAGGCACTAGTCTAGAAACACTTATGTTTAAACTCTCTTTCAAACTACTTTTAAATTGAAACCCTAACTAACCTAGCGTCTAACCCTAGCACCTTGAACTAACCCTAATGAGATGACGTCTTGCTGATTTTAAACTTGTGTTTGGATAGAAAAGTGCGGCCTAGTCATCTCATCATAGCCATAGAGGTTTCATAATTTTTTCATTGGTTAAATTAGCTAAAACGTCCACTTCTTGGCTAGCTAACCCTACAACAAAAATTGTATAGGTGACGTCACACCTTTTAGATCTCTTGTTTGGCATGCAACGTTGTGACTTTTGTCATCTCATTTGATAGATTTTGAGCCATTGATTACACCTGTAAACTTGTTTGATAAAACGTTGAGCTCTTGTCTTTCAAAATAACTAAAAACTAGGGCTGATGTCACATGTATAGCAGCAAAAATATTGGTGACGCAGCAACATTATATATGAGCAGATTTGCATTGTGATATAACAAGGATTAATTGTGTACATTGAATGCCCATATCTTTATGCATTTATTGAAGGAGTGATATAAGTCTTTTGTATTTGTTTAGCAATCATTGACTTCGTCAATAATAGCATTTGATCATTGCTCATATATACATTTAAAGATAGTCATAAATGCTTTGAGATACTAACCACTGCAGCACATATTCTAGTTTTATTTGTCTTGTCTCGCAAACAGGTGCCATCCAGTGGAGGATCTCCTTGACTATCTCATTCCGGGCAGTAATCTGTGAGAGGGAATCATTTACCTTGGTCCATTAAACCTTTAGCCTTTCAAGAAACCAAATTACATAGGGACGTCTCCCTTGGACTAGCCCTCCTAAATAGAAAGAGCTCCCCATTGAGGTGACAGTGGGTGGGGAAGCTCCTGTTACGCCGGTTTCAAGCCTTGACTCAAGCTCCTTAAACCTTTCCTACAAACCGTGCGATAACAAGACCTAAAGTGTATTGTTGAGTTTGATGATCAACAAGTGATCATCAAAAAACTTAGCCCTGATCTTGGTTGAGTTTTGGCCATAGGAGTGCATGAGGGTGGCCTTTACAGGTTGCTCGCAAATCCTATGAAGCATAGAGCTTTGGCACATAGTAATGACAATCTATGTGAGCTTTGGTCACTTGCACTATGGAGCTTTGCCTCCCCTGAAGGGCATGGTGGAGCGATTGCCTAATTTCAAGGTGGAAGAACATTAGTGTTCTAGGGTTGTGCACTCGGTAATCATGCCAAGACTGCTTTTCCAAGCAAGGAGCATAGATCGAAAGGGATTGTTGATCTGGTAGGTTCCTTCACTTACAATATCGATTACATTTCTTTCATTGATGATCCTTCTAGGAAAACGTGGATTTATTTTATGAAGACCAAGGATGAGGCCTTTAGCAAGTTCCAAGAATTCAAAAATTCTTGAGGAGAACCAAACAGATACAAAGATAAGCACTGAGATCTGATAATAGACGGAAGCATACCTCCAAGGAGTTTGATTCCTTTTGCAAAGAAGCGGGGATCAAGAAAGAGTTGATAGTACCTTACAACCAGTGGCAGAATGTGGTCGTTGAAAGAAAATATAGGTCCATTACTACGTCACACGGTTCGGGTTTGAGAACGATTAGGTTCGATTCGAATTCATTTTTTCTGATAAGGTTCAAATGAGGTTCTCCATTAAGTTCAGCTATGTACATTTTTCAAAAAAAAAAAAATATATATATATATATATAATTTTACTAATATATTTTCTATAAATAATAAAAGTAATAAAGTTTAACTATATATATATATAATAACATATACATAATTTAAATTAATTTAAATAAATTTGTACTAATTTATAATTATAATTTATAATTTAAATTATTATATTAAAGTTTTAATATAATTTATAACCTAAAATAAATAAATGACATAAGTTGATATTATAAATAATTAATACAGACAAAATTTATACCATATCCTATGTATTTATATTTGAAATCTATTCTAAGTACAAATATATGTAGTTTGAATTTTGTGAACTGGAAAGTGAACCAGCCTCCGCATGAGCACATCAGGATTTTGTGGACGGGCAGGGCAGGTGAATCAGCCTCTGCGTGAATGGTGATTCAAGACGAGGTCTACTGAATAAGAAATCATCTCATCGGATGTCCAATGCGGAGTGGATATATATATATATATATAATTCATGGGAAGGAAGATGAATCGGCTATTTGCCTCCATGTGAATGGTGATTCAAGGTCAGGTCTACCAAATACGAAGGGATTCGTCGACTATTCAATTTCAGTGTCCATGCTTTCCAATTACCCTTCCAATCCCGCGAACTGTAGCCAAGGCGGCTAGATGGGTTACCCAGACATCGCAAGTGTTTGTTGAAGGTGAAGCATGCAATACATGGCAACATAGAGATGTACAAGGCTCGGTTCATAGCAAAAGGATTCTCCCAAAGAGAAGGAGTTGACTATGAGGAGAACTTTGTTCCAATTGCCAAGTATACTACCATCGAGCCCATTATGTCTCTAGCATCAGTTTTTGGTTGGTATTTATATTAGATGGATGTAATGGCAATGTTTCTTAATGCATTGATTGAGGAGGAAGTATACATCAATCAATTGAGAGGCATTGAGGTGCTTGGGCGAGAGAGCCATGTACCCAAATTTAAGAAGGTCATTTATGAGATGAAGCTTGAACCACATGCCTAATACTCAAAGATTGATGAGTGTCTGAGAGCTTTGAGCTTCACAAAAACTATTGCAGATCCCAATCTTTACTGTTTGTTTGATAAATCTGATCTGCTTGTTTTGGTCATATATGGAGATGACTTGATACTTACATGTAATTCTAAGAAGCTCATAGCATAGTGCAAGACAGAGTTGGCACGCAAGTTCGACCCATCGAGCCCATTGTCGTTACTTCCAACCATCCCACTATGTCTCTAGCATCAGTTTTTGGTTGGTATTTATATTAGATGGATGTAACGGCAATGTTTCTCAATGCTTTGATTGAGGAGGAAGTATACAACAATTAGTTGAGAGGCTTTGAGGTGCTTGGGCAAGAGAACCATGTAACCAAATTGAAGAAGGCCCTTTATGAGCTGAAGCAGGAACCACGTGCCTAGTAATCAAAGATTGATGAGTGTCTGAGAGGTTTGAGCTTCACGAAAACTATTGCAGATCCCAATCTTTACTATTGTTTGATAAATCTGATCTGCTTGTTTAGGTCGTGTATGGAGATGACTTGATACTTACATGTAATTCTGAGAAGCTCATAGCATAGTGCAAGACAAAGTTGGCACACAAGTTTGACATGAAAGACATCATCTTTATGCACTAATCTTGGGTCTATAGGTTTGGCGAGGTACAAATGAGGACTTCCTTGGATAAAGGAAGCACACAATGGAAATCCTAAAGCGATTCATATGATGGATTGTAAACCTTTGGCCAATCCCATGGTTCCAAATCTTAAGTCACATGTTGACTTAGATTCAGATTTGATAGATCCTTCGATGTATAGATAGTTGTTTGATTCCATTATGTATATGGGGAATACTAGACCTCATATTTGTTTTACAGTGAACACTTGGAGCCATTACATGTTTGAGTCAAGGCAATGTAATTGGGTTACTATAAAGCATGTGCTTCAATAATTGAAGGGCACAATGCAATCATGTAGGAGATGGTGAGTTGATGTGGCATGGTTTTGTGGATTCTAACTAGGCTAGAGATGCAGGGGGCGGGAAGAGTACTTTGGGGTTCTGCTTTAGTTTGGGTTCAAATGTGATATCCTAGCTCAACAAGAAGCAAGTAGTAGTGGCACTTAGTTCAACAAAAGCAGAGTACATCATAGCCAGTTATAATAGTTGTGAGGCTATGTAGCTTGCAAAGTTGATAGCACAGATAACCAATCAAATGATGGAGCCTATTGTGATACACTGTGACAATCAGAATTGTATCGGACTCTCTGAGTATCCAGTGTTTCATGCATACACTAGTCTTCAATTTGATCTTCGGTTCAGCTTTCAAATCAATTTATTTTTAGGTTGCATGCATGGTCTATTCTTAGACAAGGCACATCTCCCTAGGTGTCCTAAGGCACATTGCATGAGACATTATATTCCAAGAGGAGGGTGCAAAACCCTAGGATGCACACAATTATTTATATCCACTTCAAAGGTCCGCTGAGTGCATGCTTTAACTTAGCCATCTCCATTTGAGGCGCTCTATTCTTGGCACTCTATCCATGCATGAGGGTGCACTAGGTAATTAGATCAAGGTTAGGGTTTTACACATTCAAACGGAGTGCTTCTTGCATGTGTCCAAATACATTGTACTTTCCCTCTTCTTCCTACTCTATCAAGGAGATGCAAGGCACACCACTATGTTAGTTAACGAGTTTTAGTTCCGAGCTATTGTAGTGTATTTTCTTTCTTTCCATTTTTCAATAGAAGATAGATGTGATTGAGAAACCAAATTTGTGTATTTGTTGTCCATATTTCTAGCAGTATGTGTTTGTAGATTAACATACTCGACAGTAGTTGTTATGATAAATCTTTTCGTGTTTTAAGCTAGCTAGACTTAGATCATTCTTTCTAAGTGCAAAATCTGCTTACCATTGTCTGAAAATTAGCATGTGACAATTCAGAAATTCAATGGGAATGATCCTATGTTCCACCAAGTTTCCAGGATGTGGAAGCGAGGAAACGTACATGAGAGACATGTGGAGACACCCCTCAAATTTTAGGGAAATTCATGGGGGGCGGGGGAATATTCGGGTCCCTAGCATAGGGGGGCCTATCTCTAAAATTATAAAAATAAAAATAAAAATAAAAATGATAAAATCCCAACAATAACAATTCATCCCATGCAAATTCATCATTGTGCAATGTAAATACTAAATTCAAATTTGTAAATGATTTATACACAAATCAGATTCAGAAATGAAACACATTGATTCATAAATTAAATACTATTTAAGTGAAGGTGATTAGATTTGAGGCTAAGGTTTTGGTGATGGCTTGAGGGTTTCTGCAGCACCCCACTAAGTAGCTGGCCAAGTGGCGGTTTGGGTGCGTAGGGTTCTACAGTACCCCACTGAGTAGGTGGCCAAGTGGCGGTTTGGGTGCGTAGGGAGATCTCTATCATGGATGGGTACTCGCCCTTGGTCGACTATTCGGAAGATATTGTATCAAAAACCGAGATCTTCTCCACTCCATCCTTTCTTGGTGCCCGTGCTCCAGGTAAAACTCAGCGAGGTATCTTCTACCAAGGTGGATGGCACCTTTATTCCTTGTCCTGATTCGCGTCAGGCTCGAGATATTCAAGTTATGAGATCAACGTGTGTGGGATCGAATCGTCCAACGACAGTACAAAAATTAACTCCCAAGTGAAGGGAAGGTTTAATGATCGAAGGGACTCCCAAAAATGGCATCAATCTAAATTTCTCTTGTGCATCTCCTCTGAGTTCTTTCGTTCCTGTGCTTTCTAGGGCATAGCCGAACTCCATGGGATAAGTGGCGAAGGGATTCATTGGTAAAAACTTGTCTTTGGAAAAGCACCAAGGTCGTCAGTTTGAGTTGGGTTCTTCACCTCCACGAAAGTGCAAAAGAGTGGTGAGATTTTGTGGGGGTGGCATAGCACTAGTGGTGGGTAAGGATAACAAAGTTAACCAAATTCCTTATCTTGAGGGTCGTGTTTTGGTCGGTAAGTTTTGTGATCCACGTTTGTTGGTTAGCTCTATCTCTGAGTGGAAGGATCTGTTATGGAGGTCTTGGCTGGGGTATGTTCCAATTTTTCATTTGTTATACCGCGGGTTTTTGGGGTTTGGATTTAATAGCAAAGAGGATGCCTTGATGATGTTGGTCGAAAGATGGTATTTTGATCGACATCTGTTGTGCACAAAATTTTGGCACCCTCTTTTTGATGTCAAGGATGAGGTTTTGTCCAGTTTACCAACATGGGTGAAGTTGCCTAACTTGTCATTGGAATTCTAGACGGATGAGGGTTTGCAAGCTATTGGGGAGGCACTAGGTACTTTTATAACTTCTGATAAAAGCTATAAATCTAGTCTTCATTGTTCGGTGGCACAAGTTTTGGTGGCTTTAGATCCGAGATGGGGATTATATGAATCTTTGGATTTGGTGTGGAGCGATAGGACTTTTACCCGGGCTCTGGACTATTTAAATATTCCCTTTCGTTGTTCTCGTTGTCACAAAGTCATCCATGTAATGGCGGACAATGTATTTGAATTTCGAAAAAAAATTCATGGAGACTCTATATTGGATGCGAAGGTTAATGCGAGAAATGAGGAAGTTTGGCAGGAAGCGTCTCCTCCAGCTCCGGTCAACTTGCACTATAATAATGAAGATAAGTGTACTCAGCCTGTAGGTCAGGGTTTGAATCATAATGTGGAGGTATCTAATTTTCAAGTTGGAGAGGTTCCAGTCTCATTCGATGCAGTGAAGTTGTCAAAGGCTGAGATTAGTGAGAAGCCACTCTTTGTTGGAGATGATCTCAAAATGTCAGCATCTCACTGGCAGAAGATTTTGTCCATTTGGGCAAAAAGTTCTCCTTCCATCAAGACTTCAGGTAAGTGTAGTGCTTTTGTTTTCCCTCCCCTCTCTTTTGCTCTTTCACTTAGTGGGCCTTCTTTCATTGAGCAGTTGGTTGCATCTTGTCCTTTGCCGCCTAGTGGTTTGGTTCCTCCTCTGGCTAGTGTACCGGGTGTCCGAGGGATTACCTGCAGTCAACCTTGGCAAGGACTTGGACAATTCGTCCAGTTGAGTGTTGAGAGCTCAAATTTCTTCTTCGGCTTCAATTTCAAATTCTTCAGGTCGGGATCCTTATATGCTTAGACCTAGGGAGCCTGCTCAAGCTCCCTCTGCCCTGGGTGGTTTAGGGATTGATGTTTATAAAGATTTTGGGCTTGGTTAAGCCAATCGTAAGTCGACACTAAAACACACATAAGAACAAGATTCTCGCGAGATTTCACAGAATAGGCTGTGAGGCTTTCATTCACGAGCTAGTCAAACTCTTTCCGAGGTGGGATTTTGTTGGGGTGACACTGCGTGTCACTATGGTGGATTAATTACAGGTTGGTCCTCAAAATGTAAGATATTAAACTCTTTTTCTATTTGCCCGGGTATTCTAACAGAAATCTTTAGCTTGGAGCTAGATCATAGCTTTTCAATCCTCAATTTATATGGTCCATATGATGGTAAGGAGATGTTATGCTCCAAGATATTTGGGTTTCAGTGTTCGAGGAGGGATTCTCTTGTCATTGGTGGAGACCTCAATTTTGTTGTCAAACAAGTCTAAAATTTGGGGTCCCAAGGCCCGAGAAGATAATTTGGATTCCTTCATCATCAAAAGTTTTGAATGTCGGGGTTGGGTTGATGTGGAACTAACAAAGTTTAGGCCCACTTGGAGTAACAATAGATACGGGGAGGACGTCATTGCAACGCGCCTGGATCGATTCTGGATTCAACATAATATTATTGAGTCTGTGGGTATGTATAGATCGTGGGTTGGCCAAACTCGTCCTTCTGATCATTTTCCTATCTTCTTAAAGTTGGGTTGTTCTAATGAGAGGTTGGATTCACCATTCAAGTTCAATTCTTCTTGGTTAAACCTGGAGGAGTTCCAATCCCTAGTCAAGAGCAATTGGCACCAATTTCAGCGGGGTGGCAATTTCTCTCCTAGCATGCATTTTGTTTCAAATTTAAAGAGACTAAAGGGACTTGTCTTTGTGTGGGCCAGAGAGAGAAGGAAATCTACAGATCATGCTCTTAGAACTATTGAGGAGAAATTGGAGAGTATTTATGGTTCTGTACAATCTGTCCAAGGGGTACTGGATGTTACGGAAGAATGCAAGATTCTTGAACCCTGTCATCATTCCTTACTTTTGGATCAAGAGCAAATGTGGCGGCTCAAAAGGCGTGTTCTATGGATAGAGGCGAACGACTAGAATACAAAGTGCTTTCGTAATTTCGCCAACATAGTAGGAACAAAAAATACTATCTGGGAGCTTGAGGATGTGCAAGGACATTTTATTCGTGGTTTTCAAAACTTGGCGGCTCTAGGGGTTGATCATTTTAATGGTCTATTTAAGGAGTCTGACTAGATCAAGATGGACTATATTCTAAAAAAACTTCCTTACTTTCCACAACTTATATCAAACAAGGCCAATGATGAATTATACAGAGAGGTCTCTTTAGAAGAATTGCAGGTGGTTTTATCCACTTTTAAAAAAGAAAAAGGCAATGGACCAAAAGACTGGACTACAGAATTCTTTGAGTATTTCTTTGAACTTCTGGATCAAGATTTGCTTAAGGTGGTTGAGGAGGTGCATACTTCGGGTAAGCTCCTTCCATGTATCAATGCCACTTTTTTAGTGTCATTCTGAAGTCAGATTGCCCTAAATCTTTTAACGAATTTCGACCTATAGCACTTTGCAACTGTCTCTACAAAATTATTCCAAAAATTATTGCATCTCGCTTTAAGCCTATTCTTGCATCTTCAATCACAGTAGAACAAGTTGGATTTTTGAAAGGCCAGTTAATTCATGAAGCCATAGGCTCGACGCAAGAAGGGATACATTCTATCAAAGTTCATAAACGTCAATGCTCTGTGGTCAAGATTGATCTCTCCAAAGCCTATGGTCGCGATTCTTGGCTTTATCTATGTCTTCTCCATTTGCATGTGGGTTTTGATTTATCTATGGTCAAATGGATTATGTCCTGTGTCACTAATGTTTCTTATGTTGTTCTAATCAATGGGGTGGGTTCTCTTTTCATTCATCTGAGTCGTAGACTTTGCCAGGGTTGTCCTTTATCGCCCTATCTGTTTCTATTGGTGGTGGATGGCTTTAGCCATGCTTTGAACGAAGAAAAAAGGGTAAAGGGTTTTCTCCAAGTTCGCTTAGGGTGATTGGTAAACCTTACTCACTTATTGCTCGTGGATGATATATTGATTTTTCGCTCTTGTGCAGATCATGATGTTGTCATCTTGAAGGAAGCTCTGGCCTTTTTTAGTGAAGCCACGGTATGATTATTAATGAGTAGAAATTTGCCATCTACTTGGTGGATGTTGAGGGTCCTCACTGTCTCTTATTTGACTCTCTGCTTAACTTCTTTGTTCGTGCACTAAGAACGGCTTCAAGTATCTTGGTTTTAATCTTAAGCCAAATAACTATTCGTTAGATGATTGGAGGTGGTTGGGAGCTCGAGGTGAGCGAAGAATCCATTTCTGGTGTAATAGATAGATCTTTCGAGGTGGCAAACTTGTGTTAATCGAATCATTGATTGAAGCAATCCCGGTATATTGGCACTTGTTAATTAATATCTTGAACGGGATTTTGGCACAAATTCGTAAAATGTATTTTTAATTTCCTATAGAAAGGTCGTTCTGAGTATCTTGGATCACATCTCTGGTGAATTGGAAATGTCTTTCTGCTCCGAAAAATGCAAGTGGTTGGGATCTTAAAGACTTGATGTCTTTTGGGCGTGCTTTGGTGGCGAAATCTTTGTGGGTGTTTCTATCTAGTGATAGTTTGTGGAGGAGCATCTTGATCGCTAAATGTATCGAGCCTGGTTCAATTTTAGATTGGAGCCAACTACGAAGGAAACTTGTCACAGATGTCTCAAGTCAATGGAGGGCGCTCATAAATGCGTTTCCTTTGTTCAATCAATTCCTGGCTTAGAAAGTTGGATCAAGCAGGCAGATTTATATCAATCTTCAATGAAGTGTTACAAATCTCTTATGGATCAAACAAATGGGATCAATCAACTTTGGTGGATTGTCTTTATTCATGGCTAATAGATAAATCTGAAAAGCCTTCAAGGCTTTTCCTTGCTTTTTGATTTGAGGAATCCGGCTTTGGAGAATGTGACTATGTCAGCCTTGGAAGGAGTAAACGCTCTTAATCCCATCTCTCCAAGAGAAAAGTGGCCTCCAGTTAATGTAGTGCCAAAAGTGCATTCAAATGGCCCGATGTCCATAGGATCATTGCCTTGAGCATCCTCTTGTGCTTTCTTGTCTTCGTCTTCCTTCTTTCTCATTTCTTCCTCATCACACTTCAATTTCTCTTCCTCCTCTTTTTATAGTCTCATTTGCTCCCGTACTTCTTGTTTTTTTTATTTTCCTCTCTGCTTTCGTTGATGCCTGCTTCTTGTTGAAGCCTTACTACTTCGGCTCCTTTTTCTCGTCTTTCTTTCTCAGTTGCAGCTTCCTTTTTTTCCTTTTCCTCTTCGGTTGAGATTTTCTTTGGCCTTGAGTTGCCTCTCATCCTATAAAGGATTCCATCGTAATTAGTGGCCCTTCTATATATTTCTTTATTCTTCTAGACTTTAGTTTCATATGGTGATCTATACTTGCAAATTTGGCAAAGTTTACTTACAACTTTTAGGGGGTCATGTCTGTGGAATCTTTCCTTCTTGAAATGGAATGTTGGGATGTTTTCTTTAGACTATGCCTCCTTCCCATCCTTGAAACTACAAGATCACACACAAAAAGGCAATGGTAGCCATAGCAGTTTCTTATCCCTGGCGAGGGTTGCTCCAACTCCGTATACGAGAGTGTGGTATTCCACTTCCTACAGAATTACCTTATCTAGCACAAACTTCGAGAACAAGTGTGGGGGTAAGGCAATGGTGGTCGTGGCAGTTTCTTATCCCTGGCGAGGGTTGCTCCAACTCCATGCACAAGAGTGTGGTATTCTACTTCCTGCAAAATTTGCTTATCTGGCACAAACTTCGGGAACAAGTGTGGGGGTTTGGTTGATACATAGACCCTGACGTATGTCCTGTTATCCCCTATCCTAGGGATAACTAAGGAGATCATGTCTCAAGGCCCACAGGTCCTAAACATGGAGTGCCGAGAGCTAGATGACTTGAGCATGGCCCCGGAAGGCCCATCTTTTTTTAGTGCATCCCATCTATCAGCAGCAGCAGCAGCATCCATCCCACCAGCCTGGTCCTGGAATAGCAGCAAGTCTTGCTCCATGAGGTAATGGGTCTGGGTATCATGGTATGTGTCACTCTGATTATTGAAGCACTTAAGTATGTTGCATTGAATTCTTCTTCATTTCATAACGTTTGCTCGGAAATTATGCTCTTTAACTTGTTCATACCTGGGAGGGTGACATGATGCCCTAGTAAGTTGATCTCCCTTTAAGATAAGTTGCCACTGGGTGGGTCTATAAAAGGTCATCGTCCATTCCCTCCATACTTACCACTTTCCATCGTTATTCCTCTCATCTTCCCCCCACCTTGGTTCGGGCATTGGGTTTGCCACACTAGGAAGGGTTGTACCTTAACTTGTGGGAAGAAGGGGCTGAAGGCCCAGAGGGTAAAAGTAGCTGGCAAGAGTTAAAATCCAAAATGAAACCTTTGAGATGCTTCGCCCAGGGATTCTCGAGAAAGAGGTAAAACATTTCTCAGTAAGAAAAGGGAACCCATAAGATAAATCAAAACTCAAGGTACTAGTTGGTGGATGGGAGGTCTCATCATGAGCCCGCCTATTAGGACCATGGGCATGTAGCGGTATGACACTACCATCTATCTGGTCACCAAACCAAGGAAGTGGCTCTTGGTGGCATAGCCAAGAGAAAGGGGGTCTCATCACGAGCCAGCCTTCTCATCTCTGTGAAATGTTTGTGGGTAACGTTGTCACCTCTGGTCACCAAGCTAGGATAGTGTCCCCAACTCTTCCCTTGAAGCATGAAAGAAAAAGACCAAAAGCTAAGAATAAAAGGCATTGAATGGGCTAGGAAACAATGGCATCCATGATAAGGTGCAGCTCGCCCTCTACAAAGGCACCCACAGGTAAGATCTACATTTCCATGTTATCACTGCACCCTATGCCCAAACACTTCCGCCACGCCACTTCACACACACTTACATGACCTGGATTAGTTCTCACCTGAGAAACACCCCAAACTTAAGGAGGATTAACCCAATAGGACATCCTGAGACCTTCTCCAAACCTGACTTGTTAAACTACATAACGTCTTTGAGCATTTGTCTGGGTAAAGGGGGGTTTTGTTGAGATTTGGATACCTTGGAAAGTGGTCCCCATGTGCTTATGAGTCTCTAAGCACAAAGGGGGAAGACTATTACCCTTGTACTTTACTTTATGATTCTAATTTCACTTTGACTTAGGAGTTTTAAGTCAAAAGTGAAATATGTCACTTAAGTCATAAACTGACAATTAATTCACAATGTGGGTGAATTAATAGACATAAAGCAACTAAGGAAAGTGGGTTTCCTTAGTGAGATTATTGGAGTTGATCTCACCCATTGATTACACTTGGCTAGATCTAATCTAGGCCATTGATCTTTTAGGGTTGGCATGAGGAGGCTAAAGAGAGGGTAAAGGTATTTTGGACACTCATTCTTCACTTGAGACTTTTGGAGAAGAGAAGGAGGGCGCACATCTTGAGGAGGAGAGGGGCGCACTTCATGAGGGTTTGAGCAAAACCCTTGAGAGCTTGAGGAGTAGCTTGTGTTAGCTTGGAGCTTGCATGGAGAGGTTATCCATGGAGGTTTAGCTTTCCTTTCTTTGTCAGGAGCATGCATATGGAGGAGGGGCGCATCTTGAGGAGGAGGGGCACACTTATTATCCTTCAATTGCTCACTGGGAGAGGAGGACTTGTCAGATCAGGATGAGATCTGATGCATAGGGAGAGGAGAGCTTGAGTGCTAGTTTCTATGGAGAGAGACTTTCAGTTTCAGGTACAGTTTATTTATTGTGATCATTTCTGCTTGGAGAAGGGCGCATGAGTTGAGAGGACTGGCAGCTACCTGGTAGCAGATCTGCTTGGAGGATTCAAGCTATGATAGTTTCTATGGAGAGGCAGCACAGGAGAGGACATTCCTGTGGAGGGATTTCTTCATTGGGCAACAGATGAGCTTGAGCGCCTCAGTTTAGTTCAGAGGGCAACAAAGGGAGAGGGCGCACCACAGTTTGGGCACTTCTTTCTCTGGATCTTCTGGCAAGGCTTGTGAGGAGCTTGCTATGTATACAGGTTCCATTGTATTTCATTACTTGTTGTATCTCTTGCTTTAATCAC
>JASDQU010736425.1:486288-539702 GCA_032191745.1 Picea mariana | reverse complement strand
TACAGGTTCCATTGTATTTCATTACTTGTTGTATCTCTTGCTTTAATCACAATTATATAGACATATATCCCAAACTGGTTTTCCCCGGGGGGGTTTTATCCAGGGTCATGTTGACCAAAAATACCTGTGTCAAATTTATGCATGTTTAGAAGTGTAGATCAGCATTTTAAAGTTTTATGTGTTTTAAGTTATATTGCATGTGCTAACATTGAGATAAGAAAACACTTGCAAGGGCACCTTAAAAGAGCACTTAACCTATAAAACATTGAGCAGAAAGTGAGATGACTGTTTGTTGTCCTAAAACAGCAAAGGAAGACAGCCATACAGTTGAAACTTAGAGCCATACTAAGGTCAAGGACAGACCTTAGATGGCAGCCTCATAGGACCTCAGAATTTCTACAGGTTTGATGCACATGTTTGGGTAATTTAATTATTAGATGTGATTGACATTGCTATGATCCTTGTGACTTATGAACCCTTGGAGGGCGTACTTGTTGTTGTTGAAGGACCTTGCCCGGTGGATAGGTACAGATGCGAAAATGCTTAGCTTGGACCTCCATGGGGCTGAAAGCCCATAGATTAATGGCGTGACCCCAACCAAGGGCAGAGAGACACCAGAGACTTGCACCAAAAAGAGAGAAGGGTGTTGCACTAGGGACACTTCGGCAGGCCTAGACCCATGGGGATCTTGTCTTTCCCACTGGACGTTGACCTTTAGGAGCCCATGATGTCACCTTTGTGACCCTAGACATCATCCACAGTCAGGGTTTGCATTTATGAGGGCAGTTGTGTGTTATTTGGCACGTATGGCATCATTCAGGGCCTTTGGAGGCCAAATGTTCTGCATGTGGGGCCTAACGTTCTACCTTAGGGGCTCAACGTCACCTTAAAAAGGCATGACGTCACCCTTAGAGATGATTTCAAGGGTTAATTACTTTCATTTATGTAAAAACTAGATTTTTTATGTAATTTGGCCAAGTCAACCTTTTTATGACCTAATTTTAATTGAAGGCCATTGATACTTTATAAATAGAACAAAGTTACAGAAATCGTATCGGCGAAAAAATCGTCGGGGGTCCAGAAAACATCGTTTCGGATTTATCGCAAAAACATTGACAATATATCAGCAAACTTAAAAATCGATTTTTCCCGATTTTTCCGATTTTCCCGATTTTTCCCCAAAAAATCGACCGATTTTTCCTGCGATTTTTTTAGAAATTATTGTTTTCTGGATCAAATCACGATTTTGGCGATTTTTGTAACAGAGAAATAGAGAGAGAATATTCCCATGTTTTCATCATCACTCATCACACAAGTAGTGTGGTCTAAAATTTGCGCCCTTTTTGGGGTTTATTGGCTGAAATTCTAGGCGCACTTTCTCTTGGAGGCTAAATTTTGCAACTTGGATCATTCTTGGTGAAGTTATTGGGCATTCTAGGGTTTTATGGCTTGATTATTCTTGATGAAGTAAATCTGCAATTCTTCATTTGATTTGAATGGTTTATGGTAAATTTGTTTATTCATGTTAAAGATTATGAAATTGTTTGCTTGACAAACCCTAGGAATAAAGGACTTAACTTGCTACATCTTTCCTCCTCATTTTGCTAGACTTTGCTAAGGAGGCCTTGACCTAGGTGAACTTCTAGAGCCCTAAAATATCAGCACTTTAGTGATCATTACCTAGTCAATTGTTGCTTCTAAATTCTTTTAATAGTCTAAGGAAGGAAAGTTTGCTAGAGCCTAAAATTGCCTACACTCTAGCAAATTCATCTTTAGGGTTTGGATGTTTGAGGCCTTAAAGAGCCAACACCTCTTCCATCCATCTCTTCTCCTTACGCAAGTACAATCATTGTGTCATTTCTTCCAAGAGAAAACCGTCACTTATAGGCTCCATTACCCTATAAAGGCACTAGTCTACTTACTATATTGATTGATTGATCAAAAAAACTCTCAAACTATCTTCCTTGAAACATTTACTAACCTTAAACTAGACTAATTCATTGACTAACTTGCTGTTGTTGCAAAAGATTGCTACAGCCATCTAACAGCAGCGAATTTATCTCAAAAATGACATTAAATGTTGATTAGACATTGCCAATTTGCTTGTGAAAAGTAGTTATCATTCTGCCAATTCAAAGCTATATTTCCTTGTCTTTTTCAAGCAAATTCAAGGCATAATTATTGTGGCTGTTGCAAATACTTATTGCTGTTGTAAATAATTACATTGCTGCAGTTTTATATCACCTTACTTATTTTTCAGAGGTTCATGGTCCTATGAAGCACTGACATCATTTGGTACTTGAAAGTTGCCACTCTCTTCTATTTGTTGTCTTGTTCTGGGCAGGTACACCTTATTTACCTTTTGCTTCATCTCTATAAGACACAAAGAATCTTTGACTTGAATGACCTGTGAGAGGGAGGGACTTTCTTATGCCTTTACCTTAGCCTTCTCAAATCTTCAGGTCATTGGGGACATCTCCCCTGGGATACTTTGACATACTCCTAAATAGAAAGGGGTTTCCTGTTAAGGTGACAGTGATAGGTCACCCCCTGTTACGCAAATCTTGCATCCACTTGCCTTGGGCTTTGGGCAAGTACAGATTGTGCGATAAAATGTCCCATGCCCTAATACATTCAATCTCCAATTTTGTCAATTGTTTGCATTGCCTTTTCTAACATACAAGGTGTTGGAGCACTAAATAGTAATTGGAACAAGGGAATAAGAAAATGTTCACAGATCTTGTCATAGTGGACGCGGTATTTGTGTTCCCACAAGTCCTAGCAGAAGACATGAATACAAGGATCCCTCAGTTTCCATTGCTAGCCCATGCACGGGAAGGCGTGCACTAAAGAAACTACAACCAATAAGTAGGATGACATGTGAAACTTTGGATGTTTGTCTAGCACTGTGCATTTTGCTATCAATTTGGTGTCCTCCAAGGTGGTAGAGAGGATAGCAGCCAAATTGAATGTGTCCAATCGTCCTACTTGTGTGTATCAAGGGGACCCATGATTCTTTGAAGTTCATCGCGTCTGCTTCTCCATAAATTATGCATAGGAGAGCTACAACAAATCTATAAGAGGTCCTCAACATTTTGGTGGGATAAGTCTTGGATTTTCTTGGTTTGAATTTAATCCCTAGAAACCACGAGTTCTTCATTGCTTCTCTACAGTCAAGAGGAAATTGTAGCATCCAGTCTTCTGTTAATTCAATTTCTTCTATGGGTAGCTTAAAGCATGTGTGCAAGACTGAAGTCCAAAATGATGATATGGCCTTCCCTTGAATGCTTTTGATTAATCTTTTGTCAACATCGACCTTGCAAATGATCCATGATATGGCTTCAGCACATGGGAATACAGTTGAGTGTGCGGCTATCTTATGGAGCTAAGAGCATTTTACCATTTCCTACATCCTGAAGTTAGCTCGATAGAAAAAGATAAGTGCCACCCATTGGACATAGAATTCCATGCCAGGCATACACTCGAGTAGATGGGAAATCTAAGGGGAATGATAGATGAAATTCGTTTGACAAATCTGAAAAAAAAACTTAAAGAAAACAATTTCCCCTGTGCCTATGTTTGTTCTCGTAGTGAAAGCAATTCAGGTCTCTCACTCATGTTTTCCCCACTGTGTCCCTTAGACAATTTCCCTAAGCCCACAATAAAAGCATCAAATCCGAGTGTATAACCATGTGAAACGAGGAGTGAGGCAAGGAGACATAAGATGGGGTTAATGGGGGACTCAACCTTCTCATGCTTGCAATGGGTCCGCCCATGAAGAAAAACAGTGGGCATTGTTAATGCAAGATGCAAGGGCCAAATGATAGGAAACCCCAAGATAAACAATCAAAAAAGGATGGTATATAGGGTCAGTCATAGGGCTAGTTGAATTCAGCCAATGGAGGAAAATTCACTATAGAATTTCCGTGCACAGACAGGAGAAGGGTTAAGCCAGTTTCCATTGACACCTTACCAATTCATTAACATTTGGCTCCTACATGGGGACATGTGTTCACCGTAGAACGCATGAGAACCTCAGCATCTCCTGGTATGACCAGTGCCTACACAACTCGAGCAAATTGTTGCAATCTTGAAGGGTGGTGTACCTCACCCCTTGTTCATATGACAAATGATACTACGAAAATCTAAAGCAAAACTTGAAAAGAAAATTTTCTGATATTCCATTCTAACATATCAATATGAGTATGCAAATCATATAAATGTAACATAACAATCTGCAAAGATGCAAGAAAGACAATAATGTAAATCAAAAATATGTATGCGAAATCAAGCAAGATGCAACAATACCAGCATGATATGCAAGATGCAACATATATGCAATGCGGGATGAAAATGCCTACTCTAACCTACCTACTCTAATCTATGCTAGTCAAAATGCTAGGTATAATCATATAACCAATAAAACCATTCTGGCATTCTACCAGAACATCTACTTTTGTGCTTCATCATAAACTAGCATAAAGATAAATCAAGCATAAAAAGAACGTGAGTTAGAACATGCATGTATCATAAGTTATAACTAATCATAAAGTCTAACTCATGGAGGCGGGAAGGAGAGACAACATCATGCCAAGTCACATTCCCACAAGAATGCTCAATCCATCTCTGAATGAGGTTGTGACAAGATAGAGACTCATAAGGCTGGCTCGAAGGGTCAAAAGGTCAACTATTCTGGATCTTATCACTCCCCGAAGCCTAAGAAGTGATGAAGAAGAATCTAGAGGATGACTAACAACTACTCAAGGGAGGGTTGAAAGATTGAGATGTCAAATTTCTTCTTAAAGCATAGAACCTACCCTTAAATTCTAAGAAAAAAATTTGCCCCAGGGACGTGGGACAAGGAACATGTTTCCTAGTTGCATCCTTATTGACATAGCGAAATAAAGGAAAAGAAGGAGGTTGGAAAGTCTCATCACAAGAATCCTGCTCCAGGCAAATCATGACCTCATCTTCATCAAGGTTAGAGCAAACAGGCGGTTGAAAATCCTCTTCGTAGAATAAATCCAAGTGCTCAAAAGAATATGGATCAAACTCCCCAGGATATGATCAAAAATCATCAAAGTCATCCCTAGGTGGTTAGAACAAATATGTAATCATGTCATCTCCTTGTTGCCAAACATTAGAATCGGTAGCAATCAAATATGGTTGTTGTAAAGGCAACAATTGAAAATAACCTTCAATGTCGTAAGTGGGATCTCCATCGTGACCAATCACATCCCATTTACATCTCCCAACATGTATAAACTCATCAATATTATCAATCACATCATCATTTTTATTATAACATGAAGGGTCTAGTCTATCCAAGGGTTCCTCTAGCAGTCCTTCACTTTCTGAATCATAAAATAGAGCATCATCAAAGCCCTGGAAAGGGAAATGACTTACCACATTCTCTTCTTCTTGTGCAGGAGGAATGGAATCTTGGATGACTTCATCAAATGGACGAGCAAACACCAGCACTTCGTCTTCATGAGGAGCCTCTTCTTCGACATCAAAATGTTCTTCAGTCAAGTCTTTGTTGCCTTCAATAGGATCATGAGGAAACCCTTGCTCCTCTTCAAATGATTGGTAAACCTCTTTATGAATCGCATCTTCAACTTCTTGTTCGTGAATGGATTCTTCTTCTTCCTTATCAAGGCTAGAAGGTAACCCTTCACTTCGGAGGGCCACAATGAAATCATGGAAAATGTCTTCACAACTTTGTGTTCTCGAGGCCACCTTTTGAGGAATTCCTCAATGAAAATTGTAAGAGAAGATATACTCTTTGGTTTAAGAGTATACTCGACCCAATCCTTTTGCTTTGTTTCTAGAGATAGCAAAAACAATCTTATCAACACATCTTGATGTGTCACGCCTATCTCTGAAACATACTTCAAGAAATTCACTACATGAGCAATAGCCAAGGAAGGGTATCCATTAAATTTTGGACAATTTCTTCCCCAACGTGAAGAACAGTGATTTGGGTATCCCGGAATATCTTCAATATCCAAGGAAGGAAACATTATGTGGAGTGTCCAACGTGCCATTATTCCATCACTTGAAAATACACAATATCACAAAGTTAAGAGTAGGATGACACCTTGGAATATGTCAATGGTGTCGCCAGATGATCCCCCTTGGATCATCAAAGGAACGTGAGGGAACTACCCTCAGTGAAGTCGTCAAGTAAGCTTGTAAGATAATGGCTTCGGGAAAAGCTTATCAAAAGATTTGTTGTTGAGGAGAATGACTCAATCCTCCACGGCAACAGCGCCAAAATGTTATCGCGGGATTTGTAGTTGTGCAAAGCCCAACACAAGATCACCAAATCTTCTGTAACTACAGGAAATCCTACCGCCGTCACCTTAGTAAAAAAATCCCCTCATTTTAGTGATGGAGGAGGTCCACCACAAGGGAGGCTTCCATGGTAACCTCAAGGGATCAAAGTAGCAAGTTTGATAGCCAAGCCTATCGCCCCCTCTCTTGGTCACCTAAGTCAACGTCTAGGTTTGTGAAATGGATGAAGTTAAAAGGTGTTTGAGTATCTTCCCGGAACAAACACTTTATAGCAATTATTTGATCAATTCCAAGTACAACTATGCAACTAGAACCTCATAAGACACTAGACAATGTAAATTTTCTATGGCTGGTATAAAATTGCAGTAATGTAACAGTTTACAACAGCAAATACAAGTTTGTAACAGAAGCAATATATATGCCTCACAAATGCAACAATTGATGATGAAAACTTAGCATTTACTCAATAGAACATTACCCAATTGCTAGATGCAATTTCTAGTAACCTTAAGCCTTCTTGGGGTCAATGAACCCGAAAACCAAAAAGGTGAGGAAACGGAGGGGAAGAAGGACAGAAGGTGGTAAGTATGGATGGGAATGGTACAATGACCCTTCAAGGAGCTACCCAGTAGCAACCCTTTTCCCAGGGTGACAAACTTGCTAGGACACAATAACAACCACCAAGGTGAAATTAGGCAAAAGGTATAATTTCCAAGCAAACGTTTCATAATCAAGAAAGGATTCTTTGCAACATGTTCAAATGCTTTAAATACTAAAGTGGCACTTACCATGACACCAAACTTGTTACCTCATGAAGCAAGACCCGTTGTCCTCTGGGACCAAGTTGATGTAGTGGATCTTGCTCTGTTGTTGGTGATGAGTGGTGATCAACATGATTAGGAGGGACCGTACAGGCTCTGCTACTCAAACTGACTCTTGACACTCTATGTCTGCTACATGTGGGCCTCGAGACATGATCTCCTTAGTTACCCCTAGCCTGGGAGGTAACATGGTTAACAATCTTAGCATGGTCGAGGGGGCTTCCCTGCTAGGCGAAATTGGATGTTGGTGATGTGGACCCTATTCTTGATGTGCCATGGGTGTTGAGGCCTTATGTGGATGTTTGGTGCGATGGAAAGTGTTGGAACAAGAATGGTGAAAAGAAAAGAGTAGTGGGTGCTCTTTATAACTTAAAAATGACCTATTTTCGCATTTAAAATCCTTTTATAAAAAGTCCAAAAGTGGTCATATCGTAAGTCACATCACAGTTTCGCGTGATATTTATTTTGTTGCGTTGTGATAGTGCGCTTTGTTGCAAGGATGACAATTTTTGCAAAATGTGATATATCGTACGAAAATTACTTCTATGTGATGTATCGCATTCAGAGAGAAATTGTAACAATGTGATATCGCATTAAGATAAAAATTATATCGAAGCGATGTATCGCAAAAAAATATTTGTGTGATGCATCACATGAGGAAAAATATTGTCTATTTGCAACAAGACTTGGTCCACTTGAATGTGTCACATGAGGAAGATTTTTGTGCTCATGTGATATGTCGCATGAAAATATTTTTCATGTAATACAACATAATGATAGAAAGATTTGAATATGTAATATAAAAAGCAAAGGCAAAGAGTTTCTTGGAAAACTCGTTTGTCACGAAGATGAAAGCTTATGAAGATGTGAAACATCGCGACTCAAGCAAAATACTGTATGATACACATTGTATCAGAGGAAAATATATTTCGTGCGAAATAGACTGTCATGGGTAAAGTAAATTTAGTGCGAAATCTCGCAGAGATACAAATTTCTGGAGGATGCAATGGAAATTTGTACAAGTTTTCTGAAAAGGAATTTCCAAGGAAGTTGGGGGATCAAAGAGATCATGAGAAAGGAAATCAAGGGAAGCTCAAAGGTACTCAAAATTTAAAGTGAAAGAAGACAATGTACATAAAATTCAGAAGTCCAAACAGAAGGTGGGGCCCTATGCTATTTTATAGCCTCCAACGGGTACTAAAGTCAAAAATAGTGTGGGGGGTTGTTGCTAGCTCAACAGTATGTTTTAACCTTTCTAGGCACAACAAACTGAAGTTTGTGAGACAATTACAATGTCTAGGGAAAGTTTTAAAAATATTTTCTAGCTCAAACACATCTGCAACTATGTAATATACACTTCAATATGATCAAATAAAAGTCCAGTCATTAAAATCAATGCCTAATAAACACCAAACAAAATCTACTAGATTACTCACAAAAAACATGGTTGGCCACAGATACTTAAACAATATGGCTCCAAAACTTCTGACATTTATTCAACAAGGCCCTATTGACATATAACTCTTACAAGTCATAACTAGGAACTTTTGAGATAAAGAATTGCAGTTCTTGATTCATTCTCTAGTAAAATGTCATGGCTCCAAGTTCTCCAATACTTGTATGTCACAAAATTCAACCACCTATGTTCCCCTATTTGGTTATCATTGCCCAATAGGACTAATGATGGCACAAGAGACTATCACTAATTCAAATATCATATCAATGCTAAAAGTTTGGCAAAATTAATGCAATACTTGTAATCATACTTGTTATCCCCTATCCTAGGGATAACTAAGGAGATTATGTCTCGAGGCCCACAGGTCCTAGACATGGAAGACCGAGAGCCATATTGACTTGAGTTTGGCCCTGGAGGGCCCATGCTTCTTCTTCAGCGCCTCCATCTTGTCAGCAGCAGCAGCATCCATCCCATCGACTTGGTCCTTTAACAACAGTGGGTCTTGCTCCATGAGGTAATGAGTCTGGGTATCATGGTATGTGTCACTCTGATTCTCAAAACATTTGAATATGTGCATTTAATTATTTTTACTTCTGACATGTGCTTGGACCTTACGCCTTTCCACTTGTCCACACCTGGGGGGAATGACAGGATGCCCTAGCAAGTTGGCTCCCATAGGTTTTAAGTTGCCACTAGGTGGGTTCATGAAAGGTCATCGTCCATTCCCACCATACTTATCACTTTTCAGCTAGCAAAGGGTTGTACCTTACCTTATGGGAAAAAGGGGCTAAAGGCCCAAAGGGTAAAAGTAGCTGGCAAAAGATAAAAGCCAAAAGAACAAAACCTTCAGATGCTTCGCCCAGGGATCCCCGAGAAAGCCATAAAAGGTTTCGTAGCAAGAAATGGAGGGAACCATAACATAATAAAATCAAGACCTAGTTGGAGGATAGGAGGTCTCATCACAAGCCAACCTATTGTAAATTTTTAGACCCCAACCCAGTTTCAGTCTCGCTGATTTTTCAGCCAATGTTTAATGCCCAAACCTAGTTTTATATCAGCAAATAAAACTTAGCAGAAAATTAATTTCATAACTGAAACATGAGGATTCTGAACATCGTTTATAATGCAGAAATAAAAAATCAGCATCACATAAAACTCAGAAAATTATAGACATAGATATTTTCGGTCTAACATCGACCCTGGAAAAACCCACAAGGGGAAAACCAGTGAGAGAGGGAGATTTTTATTATTTAGGAGCTTTAGAAAATTCTGTTACAGCATGTTCATCTTCAGAAATTTAAATGACAAATTTATCTCAATAACCGTGCCAACTCTTCACACAGAAAATAAGCCAAACTCCTCAANAGGGAGATTTTTATTATTTAGGAGCTTTAGAAAATTCTGTTACAGCATGTTCATCTTCAGAAATTTAAATGACAAATTTATCTCAATAACCGTGCCAACTCTTCACACAGGAAATAAGCCAAACTCCTCAAAATTCTTTCCAAAATTTTCTGCAATAAATTGCAGGTCTGCTCCTCGATTTCTGTGCCTCCAAAATGCTGTACGGATGCCTCGAAATGCGTGCCAACTGCTTCAGCAAATTTTTGGGTGCATTAATGGTTGTACAGCCGCCTTGAAAACCATGCCAAACTTTCCAGAAAAACCTCACAACAATCTATCTCGATTTCTATGCCAAGAAAGGACTATACGAACCTGTACGAAATCCATACGATATAGCCTGAGTATGGTTGTCTATCCCTCCTCGAAATTTGTGCCAAAGTACGGTTGTACGAACTGATAAAATCTGTGTTGTACGAACAGAAATAAATGTTGTCTGCTATCTCGATTTATGTGCACACAAGTGACTGTACGGACCTCGAAATCCGTGTTGTACGACCTCCTGTGTATGTTGAACCTTTCCCTTGATTTCTGTGCTAAAAAACTGCCTTGGAATGCATGCCCTAGCTCTCAGAAATGGCTGCTCTCTTGCTGCTCGAAAATACTCTCTCTCTTACTCTCTCAACAATGAATCAACAACCCAACAATGGGTGCGCCCTCCAACCCTAATCGACCTCATGAGGTAGGTGAGGAGTTTTCTAATCCAATGGTTGAGATTAAATTAGATGTGTGGCTGAGATTTGATGTCTCTTCATTCACCCTCACTAAAGTCATAAAGTCACATTTTAATTTGCATCTCACAAATTAAATGACTAGGGCCCACATTAGGCACTTTCTCACCCCTTAGGTGCCTAGGGATGAGAAACACTTGCCTTGGTACTTTATTTAATTACAAATTTAACACTCCCTCATACCGAGGAAAGTGTTACTCACCACTCCAAGCTTGTCCCTGAAAAATACAAACTTGCCTCTGCCCAATGCCTTGGTGAGTATGTCTTCAACCTGCTCCTCTATAGATATGTATTGTAGCTCCACAACTCCTCTCTGAACATAGTCACGGATGAAGTGATAACGAATCTCGATATGCTTAGACCGGTCATGAAAAATTGGATTCTCCGAGAGTTTAATGCAACTCTAATTATCACAGTAAATCACAGTAGGCCTCAACTGCACACCAAACAATCCCACCAACATCTTGCGAAGCCAAAGGGCCTCACAACTAGCCTGACTGGCTGCCATATACTCAACCTCTGCAAAACTCAAAGCCACTGACTTTTGTTTCCGACTGAACCAAGACACAACTGTTGATCCCAATCCAAAACAACACCCTGAAGTGTTTTTCCTGTCACTGACACATCCTGCCCAATCTGAGTCTGTATAGCCAACCAGACGAACTCCATCTCCTCTCTGATAGTCCAGACCAAAATCTACCGTACCACAAAGATACATGAGCACATGTTTTGCTGCCACCCAGTGCACTCTCCTAGGCTCCACCATGAACTGACTGAGAGTGTTGATAGCAAAACAAATATCTGGCCTAGTATTGACCAAATACATCAATGACCAACTATGACTCAGAATCATGAAGCTTCTTCCAATTGGTAATCATGGGAGTGGTCATGGGCCTGTTATCCCCCATCTGCAATCTGCTCAGAATGTCACACACATACTTCCCCTATCCCAGGAAGATGTCTCCAGGCTCCTGCCAAACCTCCAATCCCAAGAAGTAATGCATCAATCCAATGTCAGTCATCTCAAACTCTGAAGCAAGGCTCTCGTTGCAGCTGCTGATAAGTGTCTCTGCCCCTGTAATGAAAAGATCATCCACATATAGCAGAAGAATGAGAGGATCCTCTCCAACCACAATGAAGTATAGGTTGGGATCCGCCTCACTCTTCTCAAAACCCGACTGCTGCAAATAGGCATCTATCCTCGAATACCAAGCTCTGGGAGCTTGTTTCAGCCCATACAATGCCTTCTTCAGTCTACACACATGAGACTCTCTCCCATGCACCTCAAATCCCAATGGTTGCTCAATATACACCTCCTCCTCAATAAGACCATTCAGAAATGCAGTCTTCACATCCCATCTGGTGGATCTTCCAACCCATCTTTGTTGCAATGGAGATCACTGCCCTGATCAAAGTGTATCTAGCAACCGGCTTAAAGGTCAACTCCCTCAACCTGTGAAAACCCCCGAGCCACAAAGCGAGCTTTGTACTTCTCAATGCTGCCATCTGCAGCATGCTTTAGTTTATAGAGCCACCTAGAAGTCACCACTGACTTCCCCTCAGGTCTAGGAACAACTTCCCAGACATCGTTCTTCATGATGGAATTGTACTCTTCCATCATGGCATCTCTCCATACCTGTCTACCAGTGGCTTCCTCAAAAGTGGAAGGCTCGGACTCTCGATTACTGCTCACCATCACGATGTAGCTGCAAAACCTCTCGGGAGGTTTACTCTCCCTCACTGCCTGTCTGGGATTCCCCACTGACCCCTGTGCCTCCCTCAAAGTGTCCTGAAGCCACTTGGGCTTCCTCCTCTCTGAAGTAGTGTCCGATGGAGGGGACTCTCCCTACTCAACCCCATCTCCTGAAGACAATGATCCTGAAGTAGACTCTAAAGTACCTGATCCTGAAACCTGTGGACCAGTAGCCTGTGAACCTGAAACTTGTGGCCCTATCACCTGTGAACCTGTCGTCCTCGAAACTGGTGGCCCCGAACTCTATGTCACTGTAGTCTGCTGCGGACTCACCTGAATCTATGGTGAAGACTGCTCACCCTTCTTTGTCCCTCTAGACTTCCTAAAGGCTCTGTCCTCCTCAAATCTCACATCCCTCCTAAAGACAGTCTTCCTCAAGGAAGAAAGGTATATACGGAAAGCCTTTGAAATCTCACTATACCCAACAAAGATCCCTCTCTCTGTCGTGGGCTCCATCTTTGTCCTCTTCTCAAAAGAAACATATGAAAATGTGATGCACCCAAAAGTACGAAGGTGCCCCACCTCAGGCTTCTTCCCGGAGAAAGCCTCCTCAGGAGTCATGCTCCCCACAGCCTTGTGGGGACTCCTGTTCTGTAGATAAACTGCAGTGTAGCATGCCTCAACCCATAGAAATAGTGGCAGCCCCTGATCATGTAACATGGCTCTCGCAGCCCCAACAATGGCCCTGTTCTTCCTCTCTGCAACCCCATTCTGTTGCAGGTTGTAAGGAACAGTCAACTCCCTCCTAATGCCCTCTCCTACACAGAAGTCCATGAACTCCTTGGAGGTATACTCACCCCCATTGTTTGATCTCAGGACTCAGATTTTCTTCCCTGTCTGGTTCTCCACAAAAGCTTTTAACTCTTGGAACCGACTGAAGTCTTGTCCTTTGGTCTTCATGAAGAAAATCCAGGACTTCCGAGAGAAGTCATCAACGAATACAACATAGTATAGGGAACCAGTCAACGATGGCGAAGACATCAGGCGACATACATCTGAATGTATAAGATCCAGTATCCCTGCTGCTCTATTGTCACTGCTCGGAAAAGCAATCTTGGTGTACTTTCCAAAGCACACCCCTTGCACAACTCATGGTGCTCTGAACTGAAATCTGGAACTCCTGTCACCATCTCCCTCAGAACTCTCAAAGCCCCATGGTGCAAATGTGCCATCCTCTTGTGCCATAGCTCACATAGGTCACTGTTGTTGTTGGTAGTATGAATCAATGCTCTCACTGGCTGGAACAAAAACTTGTACAGCCTCTCATGTCTAGTACCAATCACTTTGGCCGAAGTGATGCTAGACCTTCTGGGGAAAAGAAGCACCTGTCCATCACGGAACAAGACCTCATAGCCCTTCTCCTCAATAGTAGAAACTAACACTAAGTTCTTCTTCAAGCCCAGAACATATAGAACCTCTGTCAAAGTCATGGGAGGCAAAGACTCCCTCTAAAATGATACAGTCCCACAACCTGCAACCTTGACCTCCCGGTCATCTCCAAGCACTACCTCTGCATCTCCACACTGTGTAAGTTCTGTCAAGTGCTCACGAACCGTTGTCATATGGCGAGAGGCACCACTGTCAATATACCAAGTATCTGAAGTAGTGGTCCTCGAGGATAGACACGCAATCAAGGAAAATTCCTTGTCAAACTTGGTGGAAAACTCTTCCACCTCTGTTGAAGTTGTTGTTTGTTTCCTCTTCTTGTTCGAACACTGACCTGCATAGTGCCCAAATTTATGGCATGCAAAGCACTTGACTTTGCTCATGTCTTTCTTCCCTTCACCCTTGGGCTTGTGTCCTCCCTTTGGACCCTTTTTGAACTTCTTCTTGCTAGTGGTAGCAAGAGCCACATTCTCCTCCTCATGACCTATAGATGAACTGCCATGTACATAACCTCTCCGGGTCTCCTCCTGAACAAAGTCATCCCAAAGACGTTCCCAACCGAGAAGCTTCTCCCTAGCAACAATGCCCTCCACAAAACAGCCCATTGTTTGGAAACTCCATTCAATGTTGTTCTCACAAGATCACTATCAACTATGGCTTCCCCCACAGCTCCAAGCTCATCCCTCACCTGTGTCAATCTAATAAGGTATGTGACCACATTTTCAGCCTTAGTCATTTTTATGCTCTTTAGTTTTTCTTTCAAAACCATTTTTCGGTTCTCATTTGTACTCTGGTAAAATTTAGTCAAAGACTCCCACATCTCATAGGCATGTGTCTTCCCCGTCAAATGAGGAATCAAATGATCATTGATGGCATCAAGAATAAACCTCTTAGCCTTGATACTCTTCTTAGTGTAAACTGCAAGAAGAGTAGAATCAGGAGGTACCACAACAGGATGAGTAGTGGTATTTTCCACAATGTCCCACGACTCGTTTTCTTACAAGAGAAAGATCATCCTCTCCTTCCAAGCACCAAAATTTGCTGCCCCATCAAGTCTGTCCTCAACCTTCAAACCTGTAGCCATTGACCCTTTTCTGCTGAAAATAATAAATTCAAAAATCTGCCCTGTGAAGTGACTGTTGTCCCAATTTTTTGACTGCTAAAATCTCTGCTTCCCTTCAACTCAGCTCTGATACCATGTAAATTTTCAGAGCCCAACCCAATTTCAGTCTCGCTGATTTTTCAGCCAATGTTTAATGCCCAAACCCAGTTTTATATCAACAAATAAAACTTAGCAAAAAATTAATTTCAGAACTAAAACATGAGGATTTTGAACATCGTTTATAATACAAAAATAAAATATCAACAGCACATAAAACTCAGAAAATTATAGACACAGATATTTTCAGTCTAACATTGACCCTGGAAAAACCCACAAGGGGAAAACCAGTGAGAGGGAGATTTTTATTATTTAGGAGCTTCAGAGAATTATGTTACAGCATGTTCATCTTCAGAAATTTAAATGACAAACTTATCTTGATAATCGTGCCAAGTCTTCACATAGGAAATAAGCCAAACTCAAAATTCTTTCTAGAATTTTCTGCAATAAATTGCAGGTCTGCTCCTCGATTTTTGTTCCTCCAAAATGTTGTACGTATGCCTCGAAATACATGCCAACTGCTTCAACAAATTTCTAGGTGCATTGATGGTTGTACGGTCGCCTTGAAAACCGTGCCAAACTTTCCAAAAAATCCTCACCGCAATTTGTCTCGATTTTTGTCAAGAAAGGACTGTACAGACCTGTACGGAATCCATACGATACGACCTGAGTACAGTTGTCTGTCCCTCCTCGAAATTTGTGCCAAAGTACGATTGTACGGACTGATAAAATCCTTACCATACGAACAAAAATAAATGTTGTCTGTTGTCTCGATTTCTGTGCACACAAGTGACTATACAAATCTTGAAATCTGTGTTGTACGGCCTCCTGTGTATGTTGAACCTTTGCCTCGATTTCTGTGCTAAAAAACTGCCTTGGAATGTGTGCCCTGCTCTCAGAAATGGTTGCTCTCTTGCTGCTCGAAAATGCTCTCTCTCTTGCTCTCTCAACAATGAATCAACAACCCAACAACGGGTGCACCCTCCAACCCTAATCGACCTCATGAGGTAGGTGAAGAGTTTTCTAATCCAATGGCTGAGATTAGATTAAATGTGTGGTTGAGATTTGATGTCTCTTCATTCACCCTCACTAAAGTCATAAAGTCACCTTTTAATTTGCATCTCACAAATTAAATGACTAGGGCCCACATTAGGCACTTTCTCACCCCTTAAGTGCCTAGGGATGAGAAACACTTGCCTTGGTACTTTATTTAATTAAAAATTTAACACCTATTAGGTCCATGGGCATGTAGCAGTATGACACTACCATTCAGTTGGTCACCACGCCAGGGTAGTGGCTCTTGGTGGCATAGCAAAGAGAAAGGGGGCCTCATCACGAGCCAACCTTCTCATCTCCGTGAAATGCTTGTGGGTAACATTGTCACCACTGGTAACCACGCCAGGGCAGTGTCCCCTAACTAGTCTCTTGAAAGAAAAAGCAATAAGATGAAAAAGTAAAAGGCATTGAATGGGCTTGGAAATATTTGCATCCATGACAAGGTGCAGCTCACCCTCTTCAGAAGCACCCACAGGTAAGCCATACATTTCCGTGTCATCACTGCACCCATTATTCAAACATCCCTACACCACCTCATCCACTTACATGACCTGGATTTGCCTTCACCTGAAAACATCCCACATCCAATGAGAAATAGCCCAGTAGGTCCTCCTGAAACCCTCTCCAAACCTTGCTTGTAGAATAGCATAACGTCTTTGAGCACTTGTCTGGGAAAAAGGGGGTTTTATGCACATGTTTAGATAACTTGATTATTAGACGTGATTGACATTGCTATAATCCCTGTGACTTATGAGCCCATGGAGGGCATACTTCTTGTTGCAGGGCCACACCCGACGAACAGGTACACATGGGGAGAAAATTAGTTCGAACCTCCATAGGGCTAAAAGCCCACCAGATGGATGCTGAGACCCCAGCCAGGGGCAAACACATGTCAGAGGCTTGCACCGGAGAGAGAGGAGGGCGTTCCACCAGAGACAGCTTGGCAGGCTTGGACCTAGGGGGGTCTTTCCCTCCTACTATTATGTTGGCCTTCGAAGGCCCATGACATCACCTATGTGACCCTTGACGTCACCCAGTGTTTGATGGACACTTTGGAGGCAGTTGTGTGCCAAGTGGCACATGTGGCTTGATCCAGAGGCCTTGGGAGGCCTAACGTTTTTCTCCTAGAGGCCAACGTTTCACCAGAGAGGCCTAACGTCACCCTAAAAGGGCATGACGTCACCTATTCTGCTTGATTTTGGGGTTAATTTGTCATTTTTATGTAAAAACTGGATATTACATGTAAACTGGCCATGTCGCCCTTCTTGACCTAATTTGTAAATTAAAGGTCATTTGTATTGTATAAATAAGGGAAAATTCTCCTATTCTTCATCATCTTTCACTCAGACTTAAGTGAGGTCTGAAATTTGCGCCCTACTTAGGGTTTATTGGCTGAAATTTGGTGCACACTTCTTGAAGGAGGCTAGTTTTGGTGTATTTTAGCATTTTTCTTGGTGGAAAGTCTTCAACTAGGCCTATTGCTAGATGATTCTTGGTGAATGTAAGTAAATTTCTGCAATTCTTCTTCATTTTGAATGGTTGTGGTGTATTTATCTTGCATTTCTTTCAAGATCATGAAATTGCTAGCTTAAAACCCTAGGAGGTTAAAGCACATGTTATTGTTCTTGCCTTAACAACTTTTTGTTGAAATAATGTAACTGCAAAGTGTATTCTTATTATTATCTGATATATTATTCATTGGATCAATCCCCATTGTGGATTGATCATGTCGGTTATTGTAATAGGACCAAATCCCCTTTTGCGGATTGGTCAAATGATAATTATAATAGGCAGAATAAGAAGTCGGCCCAGCAGATATTAAAGAGGCCCCAGAATATATTAAAGGTGGTTATAACCACCCAGTTTGAGAAGTCGGTCCTACCAGTGAAGAGACACTTCACACGTGCCAGTCTTGTATAAATAAAGAGGCCAGCGCCTCACTTAGACACAAAACTCACTTGCTCATTTGAGAGACAAGTTTCGAAATTGCAGTTGGAGAAGAAAGAGAGAGAGTGCCGCATCTTTGGGAGAGGATCTTCTGTATTAGTTTGAGTTATCTCTTGGCATTATATTGGCTATCTATAGTAAGGAATTTTTGCTGGGTTTTCTTCCCTTAGAGGGTTTCCCAGGATAAATTTTGTGTCTCTTGTGATTGTGTATTTCTCAGTGATCTTGTCTCTATGTTACTGTTATCTATTGAAATGCAAAGAACTATAATAATGGCTTAAACATTAACACTTTTCACCTACTAGATTATGCTAGAAACCTTACTCTCTTGAAGCTTTGTGCTAAGGGCCTTGTCATTGCAACACCCTAGCATCATTTGCTTCATCTAGTCGTCATCTACTTCATCCTTGGGCTAAAGAAGGAGGAAAACCGCTAGAGCCTAGGGTTACTTACTTCCTAGTGGCCATTTTCCCCCTAGGGTTTAGTGATTGAAGCCTTGGGTTACCAACACTTTAATCATTGACCTTCTTGTCTCTAGCTCTAATATTATCATTTGTTCCTTCAAGATTGTCATTGCTAAAAGAGACTCCATTAACCCTAAAAGCACTGATATAAGCCTTGCACTTGTTTGATTGATGAACACAACTCTCAAAACTTTTACCTCAAGCTATCTATTAACTTCTCCTAACCCTAGAATAGGCTAATTTACTAACCTAGTTGTTGTTACAAAAGTAAGCTACAGGCATTTATTGCAGCAATAAATGCACCTAAAAGCAATTGTAAAGTTGATTTATACACTGCCTAATTAACTTCTGACAAATGCTAGTACTTTGTTATTATTGAGTTATTATTTTTGGTCATTGTGAAGCTCTTTTAAGGCATTTATTGTGAAGTTATTGTCTTATAAACATTGCTGTTATAAAATTTTGTTTGCTTCATCATACTTCAACTATTGATTTTATTGATAAGTCCATGGTTTTATGAAGCACTAACATCAAATTGCACTTGCAAAAGATATCGTTTTCTTGTTGCTTTGTTCTGGGCAGGTACATCTAAGCATTTCATTCCTTCATTGGTTAAAACCTTGGGACTTTCTGATCGGTGTGACTTATGAGAGGGGAAACCTTTATAGACACTTTAACCTTTGCTCTCTCAAACCCCCAGGTCACCGAGGACATCTCCCCTGGGCCATCAACCCTAAATAGAAAGAGGTATCCTATTAAAGTGACAGTGATAGGATAACCTCTTGTTACGCCAATTTTCCTCCCTTAGCCTTTCCCTTTGTGACAAGTACAAATTGCGCGATAACAATACCTATGAATATTAGAGGATTTCATAAGATCTTTCAAAGACACGTGAAATGACAAAAAGTGACAAGGATAGAACAATTAACCAATTTGATGATCTTAACCTCCAATCTTAGATAAGGGGAAAAGCTCATTTGGAGATAAAAAGATATAACATTCGTTGCAATTGTTATCAACCTTTGTCAAGATAGACACCTAAAAGATAAATAGACTTCAAAAGTAACCAACCTCATATTATGACAATTTGTCTATAAAACGAAATGTGTCCACCCAAAAACTCCAATGTAAAGATAGAATCACACACCTTTAGATGTTGGCAATTGCTTTCCATCTTTTTCGTAATACTCTCTAATTGATACTAGCTTATTCCCTTTGAATTCTTGAACAGAGACATTCCTTCGACTATTGAGCTACATACACAAATGTTCAACATCCATAGCTAAGGATATAATCAAAGAAGAAAATAAATAATGATTTCCATTAACTCCACCCTAATCTTATGAAAAGCATAGCATGCTCACTAATGCCTGCTAATGTGATAATTCTTACAAACACTAGCCAGAAAAAGTCATTTAAAGTATTGAACAAATAAAAAGCATAGGATTGTGAAGCAAGAAGAAATATCATAACAGAATTGACTTAGGCGCTGTAACAGTTATGAAATAACAAAACTACCTTGTTATTACAGATAAGGTCAGTTAGCAGTTACAGTGGTGTAATGCCTGGCAAAGGCAGCAGCACAGGGGACCAATAGAAAGGAGATACAAATAATTTTGTTGCACACTGCTAGACATGACGAAAGTAAAACTAAAACTTCAGAGTTCTTTGAAACAGCAAATAATTTCCCGAAAACAAGTGAAATATGCTAGTCAAGTATCCTTCAATTTCTAGAAAAAAGTGAACTACATTAAACAATGTATATTCTTTGAAACATGTTACAACTAGATGCAAAAATAATGGTTCCAATTGCAGAGAGGAGACTAACTTTGGAAACAGCACCACCAGTTCACTGGTTAAGATGATACAGATACGGATATAGATAAATTTGTAATGGTCTTTATATTTTTGGTTTTTCTGTTTTTGACATTTTTTATGGATATAGAATGGAATCTGTACCAGCCATATCTGTTGAGAATTATAGCTCGGACAGGAATTAGTTCGAGATATTTTCGAAAAAGTTATTTTCGAAAAGTAATTCTATTTTCAAAAAAGTGAATTCTATTTTGTAATTTGTTTCAGTTAAAAAGTGAAAGTCTTATTTTTAGCAGTTGAATCTAAAAAGTGTATTTCATGCATGCATGACTTAGACTAAGAGTACTCTCAAAATTAGATTAGGGTTTTGGTCTCAGCTAAAACTATAAAGAAAAGTCAAGATAGAGAGTTAAGACACACACGAGAACACTTGAGCAGTTGAACAGTTTCAGCAACAAAGAGGGATAAGGTGCACGCAGCCAGTTTCCAACAGCACGTAATCCCATGCAGCAGTCCGTACAGTCGTACAGAACATGTTCATACAGCAGTACAGAAGTTTGTACAGTCGTACGAACAGTACTGTATGGATCTGTACAGTCATACGAACAGTACTGTATGGATCCGTACAGTTGCATGGACAGAGCTGTACTGGCATCCATACAGTCCATACGAACAGGCTGTACTTCCCCAGCAGATTAGTTCACTCAACTTTATGTGTTTTTTGGTATCCATACAGTGCTGTTTTTTGGGCAGCTGGTTGAGGTTTCCTTGTAAGTTTTTTGAAGTAATGAAAACTATGTTGCAGGAAATGCCCCCCCTCCCCCACCCCCCCTCTATTTCTGAGGCCGATACGGTACAGTACGGCCCCGAAACGCCGCCGGCCATACCGTACGGCGTTTCTCTAAAGGGAAACGCCGTACGGTACAGCCGACGGCATTTCGGGGCCATACCGTGCCCATACGACCGGGTTTCCGCAGATTTTAAAGGGAAATTAGGCAAATAAAGGGGGCCGTGGGGCCCCCAAACTTACAGTTAGTTTTAGTTAAGGCCTTTTTTGCCTTCTCCAAATAGAATTAAGATGATTTTCTGTGTTTTTGTTTTAATTAAAAAAAAACTTCTAGATGCAAAACCAAAACCCTAAATCTCCTTCTTTTGCTATAAGAAACCACTTGCTTCACTCATCCCTCACACTTTCATTAGCAAGAGGAGCTTCCTACAGCAGCAAGAAGGAGATTGTGTGTAGTTTTAGTGAGCAGATTTCTTCTCTATTTGGTGAGTAGATTTATTTTATGTTTGCTTAGCAAGTTAGCAGTTTTTTTTTTCTCTTGGTTTGCAATATACAATTTTCTGTTTTGTTTCGTGAACAAAGTTTTCATTTTCTTCTTTTCTTGCAGCATTCATGGCTTCTCAAAGTGCTATTTCATCTAACAGTAGAGCTTCCAAAGTAAGCAAGCAGCAGGAATACTATCATCTTTGGAGACATGTTACCAAGGTCAAGGCTATGGGTGCCGATGGAGGTTCATGTGAATGGAAGTGCAATTTATGCAAGAAGGATAAGACCTTCAAGGGCTCTTACACAAGAGTCAAGGCTCACGTTTTGCATGAAGGGAAGGGTATTGAAGGTTGTCCACATACCCTTGATCTACAGGTGAGGGATAGATTCCATAAAGAGCATGGTGATGCTCAAAAAATTAAGGATAATAGAGCAAAGATTGCTATGCATGGCAGTAGCAAGCATCATCCTTCCTTGGGTGTTAGCAATAAGCCAAGGATTGTTCAGCAAGGAAGAGGAGGACGCTAGAGGTAGAAAACGAGATATCCAAAGGCCCTGGAGGACGAGGTGCAGCTTCAGAGAGCAGATTGATGAAGATGTTCAACAACCAAAAGAGAGAAGAAACATAGTCAAGAGTGGAAGGGCCATATTTGCATGTGGCATCCCATTTAATGTGGTTCGATCCCCCTATTGGAAGGATATGGTGAAGGCAATTAACGAGGCTCCTCAAGGTTTCAAGGGGCCAAACTATTAAAAACTCAAAACAGTGTTGCTACAGAAAGAGAGGTCATTGATTCATGATATTCTCAAACCAGTCCGCAGCTCATGTACCAGATCAGGGCTTTCCATTATCTCTGATGGATGGACTAATACAAAGCGAAGGCCATTGATTAATGTCATTGCATCATCACCAAAAGGAGCGATGTTCTTGAGAGCAGAAGATTGTTCTGGCGAGGTAAAAGACAACAAATTCATTGCTGATATTTTAATTTATGCTATTGAACAAGTAGGGCCAGCAAATGTGGTGCAAGTTATCACAGATAATGCACCCGTTTGCAAAGCTGCAAGGTTGATTGTTGAGAGTAGATATAATCATATTTTTTGGACTCCTTGCATTGTCCATAATTGAAATCTCATTTTAGAAGAGATTGAGGCAAAAACTGAATGGATTAAGGAGCTCACAGAGCAAGCTAGGGAGATCATTAAATTCATCACCAACCACCACCAGTCTCAAGCAATGTATCGAGAATACTCCAAATTAGAGTTGCTCAAAGTTGTTGAGACAAGATATGCCTCAAACTTCATCATGTTGCGCTACCTTGTTGAGGTCAAAAATGCATTGATGAGTATGGTGGTGGGTGTGACTTGGGCTGAGTGGAGACAGTCAGATTCAGAGAGAGGAAGTATGGTGCGAAGGGTGTTGATTGATGAGGATTGGTGGAGTAAGGTAGAATTCTTGCTCAAGTTTACTTCACCGGCATTTGAGCTTCTCCGAGATGCAGACACAGACAGACCATTCCTAGGAGAGATTTATGATGGCATGGATATCATGGTTGAGAAAACCGTGGAAATTATTACACAGGAGGCTCCCACTCTATCTTTTGTCGAGGTTGACTTTGTTGAGCATGTGAGGTCCACCATTCTTACTAGGTGGAATGGATTTAACACTCCATTGCACACTTTGGCACATACTCTAAATCCCAAATTTTATGATGAGGAGTTCATTGCTCTAAGCAATGGGAAGAGGAAGGCCCCACATAAGGACAAGGAAGTGGCCACAGGAGTGAAAAAGCCTTCCAGAGGTTGTTTCCATCTTCTCAACAAACAGATGTGAGAGAGGAATTTGCTTGTTTTGCTACTGGATTAGAGGATTTTGAAGACATGTCAGCTTTGGAGGAGAGAAGCACCATGGACCCGATTAAATGGTGGACTTGTCATGGGGCAAATGGTGTATATTTGCAAAGCCTTGCCACTCATATTCTATCACAAGTGGCAAGCTCTTCATCAGCAGAAAGGAATTGGAGCACCTATGGTTTCATTCATTCAGTGAAGCGCAACAGGTTAGGATGGCAGAAGGTTGAGGATCTTGTATATGTGCATTCAAACCTTCGCTTTGTGTCTCGCAAGGGTGAAGAATATACAAGTGGACCTCATAAAGAGTGAGATGCGGATGCAGAAAACCCTGACTTAGAGCTCTCTCTTTCTGCTCTTGATATTGATGATGATGCAAGTGGAAGTGGAATTCAAGTTGCCTCTTCTTCCCATCGAGGCTCTAGTTCTACTGAACATGCATCTTGTTCTATTTTTGATGATGAGGATGAGTATCAATATGATTATTGATATGTAATTGTAGTTGCTTTTGGCTCATGTTTTTTTTCATTTTCAGCACATACAGCCTCATTTATAAAGGCTGATTTTGGATGTAAAGCCTCATCTATAAAAGCTAATTTTGGATTTTGCTACTTGCATCATGTAATGAATGATATTCATCATCTATGGGAGTTAATATGGACATGGTTTTCCTTCTAAAATGTCATTTATGTGTATCATTATGTTTTTCTTGCAATATAATGCTTTATTTTTTTTAAAACTGTGTATATATATATATATATATATATACGGCGTTTCCCCCGGCGTTTATATTTTTTGAGGCCCTGTTTCGTATCGTCCCAATTTCGGAAACTCGGAAACGTTTCCCCATTTCATGCAACTTAGAATGAAAAGCTAGATTTGAAGGGGTAATTACCGCTGTATGTGTGAAATTAATTTTTATGCCTCTGCTATTTGATTTCCAGCTATTGTGTGATTAATGCTATGGTCTGAAATTTATTTCTGCATTAATTAAATTCAGCAATCTAGTTGTTTGATTGAGATCATAAGGACTTTAGTCACCTAGGACTTGGGAATTTTCACATGGTATCAGAGCTTATTTCTCCGATTGAGATTCTCTAGGATTTGCAGTGGTAAATCAACTGCGAGGAAAAAGGACCAACAGTGAGAGGGTTTCAAAACTAATTTTCAGATTTGGGTGTTTTGTGCCATAGATCCCAGAAATGGCATCAAATAGCCTCAGGTTTGAAGACAGATTAGATAGTGCCTCGAATTTCTTATCATGGAAGGTGAGGGTTACACTCTTACTAAAAGAGAATGATTTCTGAGATATTGTCGAGAACGTTACTACTCTGTCTACAGATCTGCGGGAGTTGGTAGCTCACAACAAGAGGGTAGTGAAGCCCAAGCAGATAATCTTGGATGCCACAAAGAATCATCTGATCCCTCGTGTATCTGAGAGGAAGACAGTGAAGGAGATGTTACCTTATGAAGATCATACATATTCGTGATCAACTTGCAGTTGTTGGGGAAAAAATTGAAGATACAAAGCTAGTGAACATGGCACTGAATGGATTCCCAACTTCATGGGAAGCATTTGTCAAAGGTGTTTGCAATCGAGAAAACCTTCTTGACTTTGAGAGGCTTTGGGATGACTGTATCCAGGAGGAGACTCGAATGGAGTCGAAGGCCGACAAGAAGGATGTTGAAGAGAACCTAGCTCTATTTGTTCAATCAAATAAGGGAATAGGTAAAGGACCCAACAAAGGTAAGAAAAGGACAGAGTAGTCACCTCACAGCTAGGAAAGAATGACTTGAGTAAAATCAAGTGCTTCAGTTGTCATAAGCACAATCATTACACATGCGGCATCACAGTGTCCAAATAAGAAAAAGGGTAAAGGGAAGCAGCAGCTTCTACAAAAACTTAGATGACCGAGTTTGCTACCAAGTTCGAGAAGGATTTCTCATTGGTATCTTACCTTTCTACTAGCGCAATTCCGAAGAATGTGTGGTATGTGGACAGTGGAGCATCTCGACATATGACATCAGTGCGATAGTTGTTTTCTAGTTTGATGAAGTTGGACTCAGGAGTACAAGTTGAGCTTGGTGATGATGCCAAGTACCCAATAGCAGGAGTTGGCACTATTCCCTTCTAGCTCGAGTCGGGTAATTCTTTAAATTTTGACGATGTCTTGTTTGTTCCACATCTCAAGAAGAATTTGCTTTCAGTTTCAGTCATGGAGGATAAGGGCTTTGCAATTGAGTTCAAGAACCAACAATTCCTCATCAGGCTGAAGGATTCTAGCCCAGATACAGCTCAAGTAATAGGGGTTAGAGAAGGTAAATTGTACATGTTGTACGATGAACCAGTTCGAGCCTTTGTGCATAACAGTGACAACTTATGTGAGTTGTGGCACAGGAGGATGGGACACCTACATCACAAGGCGTTGCCTATTCTGAGGGAGATAGTCACAGGTCTTCGAGAGTTCAATATTGAGCAACATGGTGTATGCAAAGGATGCATGTTTGGCAAGCTTAGGAAAGCCTTGTATGGACTCAAGCAAGCACCGAGAGCATGGTATTCCAAGATCGGTGGATATCTACAGAGTATGGACTTCACCAAAAGCGAAGCAGATCCTAACTTATATTATATAGTTGTTCGAATTGATCAACTCATTTTAGTGATGTATGTAGATGACTTGTTTCTGACAGGTGCAGAGACGATCATTGCAGAGTGCAAAGAAGACATGGCAGTTGAGTTCGAGATGAAGGACACCGGCATGATGCATTACTTCTTGGGATTGGAGATTTGGCAGAGACCAAAGGAGATTTTCCTTTGGCAAGGTAAGTATGCAATTCAGATCCTGAGGAGGTTTCGGATGCAAGTTTTCAAACCTATGGCCACACCCATGATCACTAATCTGAAGAAGGTGACAACTTCATATTCAAAGTTGGTGGATTCCACGTTATACAAGCAGTTGATAGGTTCTTTGATGTATTTGGTCAACACTATGCAGAATATATGTTTTGCAGTAAACACCTTGAGCCAATTCATGGTAGAGCCCAGGTAGGAGCATTAGGTAGCAACAAAACATGTGCTCAAGAATTTGAGGGGCACAGTGGAATATGGTCTAAGATATCTTGGAGATGGTGAAGTGAAGTTGCAGGGGTATACAGACTCAGATTGCGCAGGTAGTGTAGCAGACAGGAAGAGCACCTCGGGGTGTTGCTTTAACTTGGGTTCAACAATGATATCATGGTTCAGCAGGAAGAAGATTTCAATGGCACTTAGCTCAACAGAGGCAAAATACATGGCAGCTAGTACGGCTAGTTGTGAGGTTATCTGGCTTCGCGAGTTACTTGCAAGATTGTTTGATCAGGAGTTGGATGCCACGATCATTTACTATGATAATCAAAGTTGTATCAAACTCTCCAAGAATCCAGTGTTTCATGATAGGTCCACGCATATAGATATCAGATATCACTTCATACAAGACAGGGTTTAAAAGGCAGCGAAGAAGCTCCAGTATATTACCACAAATCGGCCAGTAGCCGATATTCTAACCAAGCCCTTGGCAAAATGGAAGTTTGAGACATTTAGAGACAAACTTGGATAAGTATAGAATTCCTTACTCGCTAAGAGGGAGTGTTGAGAATTATAGCTCAGACAGAAAATAGTTCGAGATATTTTTGGAAAAGTTAGTTTCGAAAGTAATTATATTTTCGAAAAGTGATTCTATCGTCGAAAAAGTAAATTCTATTTTGTAATTCACTTTAGTTAAAAAGTGAAAGTCTTATTTTTAGTAGTTGAGTCTAAAAAGTGTACTTCGTGCATGCATGATTTAGACTAGGACTAATCTCAAAAATGGATTAGGGTTTTGGTCTCAACTAAACCTATAAAGACAAGTCAAGATAGAGAGTTAAGAAACTTAAGACACACACAAGAACACTTGAACAGTTGAGTAGGTTGAGCTACAAAGTGGGAGAAAGTGCAGGTAACTAGTTTCCAACAGCACGTAGTCCCGTGCAACAGTCCGTACAATTGTACCGAACAGTTTCCTATAGCAGTATGGAAGTTCCTCCCATTGTAGGCACAGTACTATACCAATGTGTATGGCCCATCCAACCCAATCCTAAAACTTCCCTTCCTAGAATCCCTTAAAGCTTTTGGGGAGCCTATCCATCAACGATTAGATGGGGCGATTTCAACATGATTACTTCTCTTACAAGAAAAATGAGGTGGGATCAGAAAACTAGACTCTAAAAGTACTACCTTCAAGCACCTAAACGATACCCTAAGACTGGTCAACATCCACACGATCAACAGCTATTATACCTAGAATAATAAACGTGCAGGATCGAACCAAATACGATAAGACTAGACTGCTTTGTAATGTCAAAAGCTCTTTTTCAAAGGAAAAGGCCAGTTAAAGCATAAATCCACCCATACATGGACTCTAATCCATGACTTATCCAGTTCTCATGAAACAACTACCAGGCACCAAGGCCTAAACCCTTCAAATTTGAAAAATTTTGGTTGTATCAACCAAACTTTATGTCCAATCTCAACCAATGGTGGAAGGCAGCAGAAACCAACGATGGAACTATCATGTTTCAGTTCCAATAGAAATTAAAGCAAGCCAAGCAATAAATTATATTATGGAACAAAGAAGTCCTTGACAACATCTTCCATGAGAAAAAAAAATTGGAAGAGCATGAAAGCTTTACAAGCCAACATCATTCTCCATGACAACACGGAGGAGCAAGTAGCACAAGAGGAACGTCTACAAAAACAAATCAAAATCAGAGCAAAACAAGAAGAAACATTATGAAAGCAAAAGTCTAGGATTAGATGGTTGAAAGGTGATAGAAACACAAAAGTTTTCCACAATTCAATGCTCAACAGAAGAAATCGTAACAGGATATCCAACCTCAGGTCAAAAGGAGGAAAAACATGAGAAGCTATCCAAACAATTAATGTTAGACACCTAGTCCTTAGGATTATGGTACAATGTAAATATTATTTTAGGAGAAATATGAAGAGTCATAGGCAAATAGGAAGAGTCACTCTAACCTCTTGGAATGTGAACCCAAAGGTCACTTCTCATTGTATTAATGTATGGCTCACTTTAATGAAAGGCAATTATCCATGGAGCTACTCATCCCTGGCCTAATAGTGGTATCAAAGCTGGTAATTTTTATAACTCCATGATCTTGTTGCTTCTCGATCTCCCTCGAAAGATGTTTGCTTCTCTTTTTGGACTGTGGCTTCTCCCTCCTCGGTAGTCTCTTTCTTGGTTCCAATAGCCAAGTTTCGCTTACACATAGAGAGGCTCAGAAGAGAAAGCAAGGTCGTATCTGTTGCTTTTGAATCCATTTCCGCTACATAGAATTTCAATAGAACATCCAACAAATAGTATCGAAAGAATTTGTGCTAAAAATGGAACGGCCACAGCCTTGACGAGAATTTCTCAATTCTTCTCCAATCCAATAGCCTTTCTAACGAGAATCTTTAACATCTCCAAGTCTGTGACACCATTTTTTATGCCCTCGAGGATCTAGCGGACATCATGAACCTCATTTCGAGTTCCCTCTAGTTGAAGCTTTACAAAGAAGTTTCAGAATTGAAACATATTGGGATCAGGTTTGAGGTAGACCATACCTAGATCAATCATAGGCTTTGTATCTTCTACTGAGAGGAGGTCATATTAACAACATTGAAAGAGATGGTTGTCATGATGAACCAACAAAACCATCCATTGGAAGCCATTGAGGCCATTAAGTCCTTTAAAGTTTAGACACTTTTATAGCGCAAGTTGTAGGTTGGGCAAAGCCCGACCCAACCACAAAGCAAGTGCTACAACTTGAAAATCCTACACCCAATGTCACCTCGACGTAGGTCCCGCACTTCAAGGGTGACTAGGTCACTCTAGGGAGGCGAACCCAGTAACCCTAGGGGGAATGAGATGGATATGGATAGAGATAGAAATGAAGCCCCTAGAGGTCAAGTCTAAGTGGGGTGAAATGTGTGGAATGAAGTCTTGGGAAGGTCCAAGTGTTGCCAAGTATGTTGGGTGACCTTAAAATGGTGAAATACCTGCCCGGGACACAAGAAAACCCACTTTGCAATGATGTATGTTAGTTGGATCAACAAGTTAATCTTGTTGTCCCTAATTTACAGCAATAGATAACAGTATATATCAGCAATAATATGGTACTATAAGTTGCTCAATAAATGCTAGAGATCAAGTAGAAAATGCAAGAGAAAGACTAGTAAATGACTAGCTAAACTCAACATAATGTCCAAGCATATATCATGAAATCTAGAGCAATCTAAGATACAACATACTCAACTGGCTTAAATATAGAAATGATGCTCACCATAATACTGACTTGTACCTCATGGAACAAGGCCTACTGCCTTCCCGAAGCCAGCTGATGTGGTGGATGCCATCTGAAAATCTGTGACCATCTGTGGTGGTGAGAGGGGTTTCCATCTGTGCAAAAGGGTACTAATGATCATCTAGTCTCTCGACACTCCATATCTGCAACTTGAGGGCCTCGAGACATAATCTCCTTAGTCATCCACAAAATGGGGATAACAAACACCTTTGCTCCAAGCAAGCACATGAGCCTCTTCATAATGTCCTTGTTGATCTCTTTAAGAAATGTGGAAGATTCTATGAGCAAATTAGTCTATTGAAGCATAAGCTCCACTTAATTAAGCAAGGAAGTGGAAAGAAGCGTTTCAAAGGCAAGGGGGGTATGCATAATCAAGCTGAGAGATTTGATCTTCTCTATGTATGTTGTGGCAAGAATGGACATTAAGCAAACACATGTAGAATCCCATGGGAGAAGACCAAAGACAAGGAGGAACAAAAGGAAGACAAAGTTAAAGCTCTCGAATCTTCTTAATTCATTATTGCTCATTGCAATATTGGCCTAAATGAAGACTTGTTCAAAACTTCATTTGTTTCTTAGAGACATGCTTGGCTGCTTGATAAGGGTGCAACTTGACACATGACATTCTGAAGAGATTTTTTTTGAAAAATTGAACAACAATGTAGATGCTGCAATAAACTTTGCAAATGGTTCCAATCTCAAACCTACAGGAATTAGCACCATCAGGCTCAAATTGCCTGGATTCCTGGACTTTCCTTTTGTTGGATTTTCCTTATTTACAGAGCATTAGTGTCACCAGTGTTCTCTTACTTCGTTACCATTAACATATATATTATGTACTGAGCAGTAGCAACATAAACAAGAGATGGAAAAGAACGCAAGAGATTTATCCTTGGAAAACCCCAAATGGGGGAAAAACCCAAGAACCTTTCTTAGATAGATTTTGTTCACAAAGCAAGTCCAATCAGATAAACCCTAGCACAAGTGCTAGCTTAACCAAAAATACCACCCCAGCTGCAGCACCACCACCATACAAAGGTAGCACACCTCCTCAAGAAGTAGCGCACAAGAGAGAGATACCAAAAGACTGAGCAACAATAAACTGTGCAGTTGCAGCTACTGCATCACCTCCCCCAAACTTGCGCCTTGCTTCTGTGTAGCTGGGAGAGTGTGAGTGAGTGAACAAATGAGCTAAGGCACCTCCTTATTTATAGTCTTTTTATCCTTCTAGCTGGGCCAACTTCTCTTCTGGGAAGGTGCCTTTTCATTATACTTTATTCTTTTGGGTCGACTTCTCTTCTAGGGTATTTTAACATCTGTCCAATGGATCTCTTGCTTCTGGAATCTTCTCTGCATCTAAGAAAGGTCATCTAGGAGCGAAAGATCCTCCTGCAGCTACCAAAATATCAACACGCCCTCTTAGCTAGGGAGGCATCTTTCACGATGTCTTCATCTGGTAGTCCACTGACTACTCTACAATCTACTAGTAGGCACACAGCTGCTACAATTCCTTTGGTAGCTCGAATCATCCGGCACAGTCTCTGCGATCAAATGGTAGCACACATAGCTACATCCAAACGATCTGGTAATCTCATGACAATCAACTAGTAGCACACAGCTACTACAATGCCATCCAATAGATCACAATTGTTGCCAAGTAGTACACAATTAATGTCTAGTGACACACAATCATTGCTAGTGGAACACATCCACTATAGTAGCACACAACTATTGTCTGGAGTCACACAACCTCCATCAGTGGAACACATCCACCGAAGTAGCACACAGCTACTGTCCGGAGTCACACAGCCTCCGCCAATGAAACACATGTAGTAGCACACGGCTACTGTCCAGAGACACACAGTCTCTGTCGGTGGTACACAACCACCGAAGTCGCACACAGCTATTGTCCGGAGTCACACAGCCTCCGCCAGTGGAACACATCCACCGTAGTAGCACATGGCTATTGTCCAAAGCCACATAGTCTCTGCCAATGGTACACAACCACCGAAGTCACACACTGCTACTGTTCGGAGTTACACAGCCTCCACCAGTGGAACACATCCACCGAAGTATCACACAACTACTATCCGGAGTCACACAGCCTCCGCCAGTGGAACACATCAACCGTAGTAGCACACGGCTATTGTCCAGAGACACACAGTCTCCGCCAGTGGTACGCAACCACCGAAGTAGCACACGGCTATTGTCTGGAGTCACACAGCCTCCGCCAGTGGAACACATCCACTGTAGTAGCACACATCTACTGTCCAAAGACACAATCTCCGCCAGTAGCACACAACAACCGAAGTAGCACACAGCTACTGTCCAGAGTCACACTGTCTCTGCCATAGTCTTACGACTATGTGTGTGATGTTTCTTCTCTCAGCAGGTCCGACAGTGCATTACCCCCTCAATCACCTCACCTGACTGATCCAGGCAACCCTTGGCCAGAGGGGTTAGTCGGCATGAGAAGAAACAACACACCTCCCTCTCAACAAGCGTGGACATTCAGCAACAGTCCAAGCTTGTCCCTGAAGTGCTCATACTTCACTCTTGACAAGGGCTTGGTGAGGATGTCCGCTATCTGCTCGTCCATGGATATGTATTGGAGCTCCACAGCTCCTCTCTGCACCATGTCCTGGATGTAATGATATTTGATCTATATATGCTTAGACCTATCATGGAATACATGGTTCTCGGTAAGCTTCACGCAACTTTAATTGTCACAATGTATCAAAGTTGGCTCTAATTCTAGATCAAATATCCCAGCTCGCAACTTCCAGAGTCACACTGCTTCACAGCTTGCCACGCTTGTTGCGAGATACTCTGCTTCTGATGTACTGAGTGCCACTGATGTTTGTTTCCTTCTCAACCATGAGATCATGCTTGATCCCAGAACTAAAACAACATCTGGAAGTACTCTTCCGATCCACTACAATCCCTACCCAGTCAAAATCTATATATCCCTGCTGCTTCACATCTCCACCTGAGACATCTCAATCCATATCCAACTGTACCAGGAAGGTACCTCAACATATGCTTTGATGTCATCCAATGTACCTGTCTAGGTTCAACCATGTGTTGACTCAAGGTGTTCACTGCCAAGCATATGTTTGGCCTGGTGTTAACCAAGTACATCAAGGATCCAATCAACTGTCTGTACATCGTGGGATCCACCAAATCTGAAGATTTGTCACTCAAGAGATTCAGATTTATCGTCATAGGTGTGGTCATGGACTTGTAGTCCATCATCCCGAATTTCTTTAGGATCTCAATAGTAAATTTTCCTTGGCTAAGGAAAATCTCATCTAATCTTTGTCATACCTCCAATCCCAAAAAATAATGCATCAGACCTAGATCCTTCATCTCGAACTTTGAAGCAAGCTCCTTCTTACACCCAACTATGAGATTCTCATCTCCTGTCAGGAACAGGTCATCCACATGTAGGATCAATGGGCAACCATCATATAACTGTATGATCTGACATATCATGCCCTGGGTGCCTGCTTGGGCCCATACAAAGCCTACTTCAATCTACGGACATGAGACTCCTTCTCATGTATCTTGTGGTTGCTCTATGTACACTTCTTCTGGCTATCGAAGCAAGTGTCTCGTCATATTCTTCTCCCTCTTGTTGGGAGAATCCTTAGGCAACAAATCACGCTTTGTACATCTTTATGCTGCCATCTGCAACATGCTTGATCATGTAGATCAACTTCGAAGTCATTATTGACTTCCCTTCTAGTCTCGGAACCACCTCTCACAAATCATTCTTCATGATGCACTGATACACCTCCATCATGGCATCCTTCCATTCCTGCTTCTCAACAACTTCTTCAATGGTGGAAGGCTCTGAATCAATGATGTTGCTCATCAACACCATATAACTGGAAAACATGTATGGTTTCTGGAACTGAGGCAAAATTTATACCCCAATCCTTCTGACTGGTTGCCTCCTCTGTCACTGCAGCAAGGTCTATCGAGACAAGGGAATCTTCCCAGGAGATCTCTCATCTCCTAGAAGCCTTTGAAGCTTTAATCTAGCCTCCTCAATTCATGGCACTTGTCTGTCAATCCTGGAATACATCTCTCTCTCCTATCTAAATCTAAGAAGGAATACTTACTGAATGAAAGTCTATAAGCCATTGACTCTCTCTGAGATCAGGCTCACTCTGAATCTGCATGCTCCCTCTGAAGCTTGACTCCCTCTGAGTCTATACAATCTCCAGAGCCACCTGCTTCCACTGCATATGTTGACTTCTTCTGAAGTCTGGTCTCCTATGGACTGTGCTGGGAGGTTGCTCCTCCCTACTAGATCCTAAGGATTGACTCCCTCTGAAATCTAGCTCCTTCTGAGCTGGTACTTGGTGGGGCCGCCTGCCTCACCACTAGTGGAGTCATCTGCTTCTCTTCATAGTATGGCTTATTAATGCCATGTATATGTATGAGAACATGCTTGTTTACTGCAACGTTTCTAGGTAGGCCCTTCTGGCACTACTAACTCTTCCTGATGATCTGAACAGTGGTCAAATTGACTATACGGTCATCTTTCGAGCCTTCTGCTCTTCACAGTCAATCTCCATAAGAGATACTTTTCTTCGTCTTCTACTTCACATGGGTCTGTACGTTCGTGTACACAGTTCTATGTCTCAAATAGAGACAATTCTATGTCTCAACTAGAGACAATTCTATGTCTTGGCTAGAGACTGTCTGAATCGTTGCCTCCTGCAACCGTTATCATAGATCTTTCTCAGAGCTATCACCTATGACTTGCCCGTAACAAGAGACAAAAACAACATTTCCATGGTAACCTCCATGGAATGGTTAGTAATCAAGAACATCTCCTAGAGGAGATCGATTTCATCTTATAGACAAGTATATCATTAATAATGAACAATGAGCATTTTCTTAATCGTAATTGTATCGACAGTATTCAAGTGTACCTAAACATTTGATAGCAATAGCAAATAATGAAGTTATAAAGATTGTTATCCTAGGTACAGTACTTACTTAAGCAACAACAATATAAAACATCAAACCTGGTATGCAAACCTGGAGTCTAGCGTTGTTGTCCTACTTGAGTTTCCTTCTATCATTCATATGCATGGAAACACCATTGTCTAAAAGACAAATTCTTCATTCTTTGATGCCTTTGAGTGTTCTTCGGCATCTGTTGCATGTGCATGGTGTTTCTTCTTCTCCTTTTCATTTCTATCTGGACATTGAAAGGCATAATGTCCTAGCTTCTAGCAACTGTAGCATCTAACCATTGACGCATCCTTCTTGTAACGAGGTCTCTTAGACTTCTTCGAGTTGCCTTCTTCGCTTTTCTTTCTCTCCTTCACTTGCGCAGCAAGAGCTTGATTTTCTTCCTCATTAGTCTTTTGTGTCTTGGATATCAACCTGGATTCCTCTTGAGTGCAATCTGACCATAACTTATCAAACTTGGGCAATCTCCTTCTTGCACAAATTCCTTGGACAAATGGGTCCCATGAGGGAGGGAATCCATCGAGCGTGGTGGTCACAAGTTCAGCGTCTTCTACTGGATCTCCAATAGCTACTAACTGATCCTTGATCTGTGAGATCCTTGTAAAGAAGTTGGCTATCGTCTTTGACTTGTTCATAGTCACATTTCTGAGTTGATGTCGTAGGATAAGCTTCTGAGTGGTGTTCTTGCTTTCATAGAGTCTAGTTAGGGCATCAAACATCTCCTTTGGAATCTTTAGTTCTAATACATTGGGTATCAGGTGATCCTTGATTAAGTCTGTCAAGATCCTCTTGGCCTTGACCTCATTCTTCTTGAACTTTGCCTTTGCTTCTTCGTCTTCAAGTTCTGGAAGCATCTTCTTGACGTGATTCAATAATTCATTCTCTTCTAGAATGAGTTGTATTCTATGCTTCCAGGATCTAAAGTTATCTGCTCCATCCAATTTATCCTCAACTCTCATACTGGTTGACGTTTTCGCCGGTAGAAACCCTAGCACTGAAAAACCTCGATTTTTCGAACTTCACCAAACTGCACGCTAAGGGTTTCAAGGGGTGCGCTAGGTTAGGGCGCACTGCTATATGAAGGAATTATTCCCAACATCCTTGGGATAGTGCTCAACGAGCTTGACAAAGTATTCCAACTGCAAGGTGTTGCAAGGTTGCATTGTAGCGATCTTCCTTCCAGTGGTCAAACTGTTATGAAGGTAACCAACTCTGATACCATGTTGGATTTTCCTTATTTACAGAGCATTAGTGTTATTAGTGTTCTTTTACTTCGTTGCCATTAACATATATATCATGTACCGAGCAGTAGCAACATAAACAAGAGACAAAAAAGAACACGAGATTTATCCTGGGAAAACCCCAAATGGGGGACAAACCCAACAACCTTTCTTAGATAGATTTTGTTCACAAAGCAAGTCCAATCAGATAAACCCTAGCACAAGTGCTAGCTTACCCAGAAATACCACCCCAGTTGGAGCAGCACCACCATACAAAGGTAGCGCACCTCCTCAAGGAGTAGCGCACAAGAGAGAGATACCAAAAGACTGAGCAATAATAAATTGTGCAGTTGCAGCTACTACATCACCTCCACCAAACTTGTGCCTTGCTTCTGTGGAGCTGGGAGAGTGTGAGTGAATGAACAAATGAGTTAAGGCGCCTCCTTATTTATAGTCTTCTTGTCCTTCTAGTTGGGCCGAGTTCCCTTCTGGGAAGGTGTCTTTTCATTCTACATTGTTCTTTTGGGCCGACTTCTCTTCTAGGGTATTTCAACATCTGTCCAATGGATCTCTTGCATCTGGAATCTTCTTTGCATCTAAGAAAGGTCATCTAGGAGAGAAAGATCCTCCTGCAGCTACCAAAACATCAACACTTTTGCATGATGCTCTCTATCTCCCTGAGTTGCGGAGGAATTTCCTGTCTCTTGTGCACATTCAACAGCAAGGCCATTCCATTAACATGTTTGATGGACAAGTTGAAAAAAGGAGGTCCTCTGACAACATGGTCGTTATAATAGAATGGGAGGATTACAGATTGTTGAAACTGAAAGGGACATTTGGACGGACATAGAATTCTGCATAACTTTCTCACTATGATGAAGGTACATTGTCTTCTAGTCTCTTGTGGCATGCTAGATTTGGGCACATCAATTACGATAGTCTTTGTTGAAGAAAAATGGTGTTTCTGGTTTGACTACCATTCCAAGGAACTTGAAGCAATGTGAGGCATGTATCCTTCGTAAACACAGCGAGCAACCTTTTCATGATTCCACTTCGAGAGCACGTAGAAGACTAGAGTTGATACACTCTAATTTTTGTGGCCCCATGCGTGTTCCATCTATCTTTGGTAATAAATATATCGTGACTTTTATTGATGACTACACCAAGATGCATTGGGTTTATTTGTTGAAACGGAAATCTCAAGTATTTGAAACATTTAAAAAATTCCATCAATGGATTAAAAATGAAGCTCAATCTCATATTAACACTCTTCATACTCATAATGGAGGGGAATACACATCAAATGAGTTTGAGAGCTATCTTTGCCAACATGGGATCAAGCATCAAACCATTGTTCCATACAATCCTCAGCAGAATGGTGTAGCAGAAAGAATGAACATGACACTCTTGAACATGGTATGTTATTTTCCATGAATGTGAAGTTGATGTTTTGGGTTGATGCAGTTCTATGTGCAGTATATGTGAACGAGTCCATCTCATGCTCTTGGGAACAAGACACTTATGAATTGTGGTATGGCCGCATTCCTTTAATGAGGCATCTCAGGGTTATTGGTTCCACCTGTTATGCCTTAATTCCCAAGGAACAAAGCAACAAACTTGGTGCAAGGAGTCGAAAGTGCATCTTTTTGGGATAGTCAAATACCACCAAGGCATATCATCTTTACCATGAGGTAAACAAGAAGTTCATTCTTTCCAAAGATGTGATTTTTCTTGAATCCACCGAGAATGATAAAACTGTTGAAGGACAGCATCATCATCTGGATAGATTAACCCATGTAAAAACATATCAAAAACAGGAACCAAAAGTTCTACAAAACAAGATGATGGAGCTGATGTAGATAATTCAAATTCAGGGGATGTAAATGAAATGGATGTTTCATATGATGTGAATTGAATTTATATACCAACTTTCAACCAATTTCCTTTGAAGAAATTCCTTCTCGTGATGAGTGGAAAGAAGCCATGCAGGAGTATGATGCCCTCATCAAGAATGGAACATGGAAGCTGGTGGATCCTCCATTTGGAACAAAACCAATTGGTTGCAAGTGGATCTCCAAGAAAAAGTACAAATCATATGGCTCACTTGACAAGCATAAGGCGAGACTTGTGGCAAAAGGATATGCACAAAAAGAAAGCATAGACTATGAGGAGACTTTTGACCCCACAACAAAATGGGCTACCATCAGTGCATTATTGGCTTTGGCAGCACAGAATAGGTGGAAGATTCATCACATGGATGTCAAGACATCCTTCTTAAATGGAGACTTAAAAGACAATGTCTACAAGACTCAACCAGAAGGATTTGTTGTGAAGGGTCACAAACATAAGGTATGCAAGCTCATCAAGTCTTTGTATGGCCTAAAGCAAGCACCTTGCGAAGGGTATGTAAATCTAACTGAGCATCTTTTGAAGATCCATTTCAAGCATTTTAATCTTGATGATGCAACTTTGTTTGTCAAGAAAGTTGGAAAAATTGTTGTATATCTTGTGGTGTATGTAAATGATCTTTTGATAACAAGGAACAATGAAGCATATATTGCATCCATAAATAAGGAATTAAAGAAGTGTTTTGAGATGATAAACATGAGACATCTTCACTACTACTTGGGTATTGAAGTAACTCAAACTCCAAAGTATGTATTCATCTCCCAAAAGAAGTAGATTGGAGAATTGTTGAACAAATTTGGCACGACTTTTTGTAATCCTCTCTTTACTCCAATGGAGCAAAATCTAAAGCTTACATCAAAAGAAGGGAATGAATTTAAGTATGCAACAAAATATAGATAGCTTGTGGGAAGTCTTATCTACCTTAGTATGTATTCATCTCCCAAAAGAAGTAGATTGGAGAATTGTTGAACAAATTTGGCACGACTTTTTGTAATCCTCTCTCTACTCCAATGGAGCAAAATCTGAAGCTTACATCAAAAGAAGGGAATGAATTTAAGTATGCAACTAAATATAGACAGCTTGTGGGAAGTCTTATCTACCTTAGTACTACCACACCAAATATTTCATTTGCAGTTGGGATCGTTTCTAGATTCATGCAAAAACCTTGTTAAGGTCTTTGGTGTGTTGCAAAGAGAGTTCTAAGGTACGGATCTGGATTGGATCATTATATAGTTTGTCATCTATCTTGGTACTTTCTGGGTGGAAAAAATTGGAGGAACCAACTTGCGAAGCCATTTCAGCGATAGGTCCCAATTTCAAAAATTTGGTCCCAAAAACCATCTGAAATCATTCGAAGCCATTTTGAGGCATCAAACAACATTTTTTTTTGGTCCCGACATGTTTTAATAGAAAGGGTCATATTCTACACACCAAGGCCTTTTCAACAGTGCAAGAATCACTTCAATCGGAGTTTGTATGCAAAAGTTATGCCTCTCACAAGTTGACCTATCATGTTTACCACCATGGTACAAGTCGATGCCACGTCATCCCCCAATACTCAAAACGTGGGGGCCTAGCCACATGTGGACTTTCAAGAAGATTCTAGAAGGTCCAAAACCATATCACAATTGAGGGTTAAGGAAGTCCAAACCCTCCCCCTAGATGGTTATCAGGTTAAGTTAAAAACCGAGTCGCTAGTAGGAGAAGGGGTTCGATTCTTTTGCATCGTATCTTTTTCTATAACTGAGCAAAACATCTGAGAGTGGGCATAATAGAGGAGGATGATGATTTTGTAGCAGTCGTTCAAGCCACGGCGTCAAAAGGTAACTCCATAGTGAGTTCCCATTCCTTTGTATGTGCATTTAATAACTGAAGCAAAAAGAGCAGAGCAAAGGCTTCACCTTCTAGTTGAGCTTTCTCCCATTTTGGGTTTGCAAGTCAAATCTTGTGTTCATTTGTGTGAATGGTGTGTATTTTCTGCCTATTCTCTCATTTTTATATTTCGATGATTTCTTAAATTCAAGCCATAAGCTAGTAATTAACTAATCTGGGATCTAAGGAAATGAACTACAAAAATTTAAGATTTTTGAATAGTTAAGATATGTTGTCACAAATTGTTCCAGTGGAATATCCACGACAGTTTACAGAACATATTGGTATCATAGCGGGTTTCTTTGGGGTATTTGTGGGAAGTTGCATGGATCCAAGAATTGGTTTAAGAAGAAAGACGTAAAACCCCAGCCATGGTTGACGAGTATGTTCATAACAATACTTGAGATCCAGCAGAGGAGAGAATGGAGGGGTGTACTAAAGATCAGAAACATCAATTGGAGAAGTTGTTACGGGCATATAGAGCAATGTTCTAGGAGCCTAAAGGGCTACCACCCAAGAGGGAAGTGGAGCACGAAATACAGTTATTGCCAAACTCCCCATTGCCAAACATTGCGTTGTATAGACAATCTGTTATGGAAGCTAATGAAGTGAAGAAGCAGTTGTTGGAGCAGAGAATGATTCGACCGAGCACCTCACCTTGTGGGTCACCTATCATTATAGTACCCAAGAAGGATGGGACTTGGAGAATGTGTATTGATTACAGAGCTTTAAACAAGATTACACTCAAGAATCGAAACTCTCTACCCAAGATCAATGATTTGTTAGACTCGTTGCAGCACGCTAAGTACTTCACCAAGTTGGATCTGAAATCAAGATACCACCAGGTACATGTCAAAGAAGAAGACACTTGGAAGACAACCTTCAGGACAAGGCAAGGTCTATATGAATGGTTGGCCATGCCATTTGGCTTATGTAATGCACCAGCTACATTTGTGAGACTGATGACTGATGTCTTAAGCCCATATTTAAATTAATTTGTTATAGTATATTTGGATAATATATTGGTTTATAGCTCTACCTGGGAAAAGCACATCTCACATCTCATGCAGGTGTTAGAGACTTGTTAGCACAATTTTCCACCCTCCAATCAGATCTGATATAAGATAAAATCAGCGATGGAAAAGAAGCTAATTCAAGGAGTAATGCCCTAAGTGTCACCGGAAACCCTCATCTCTGTTTAGGCTTGTGCATAACAACCTCAGGGGGGAGTCCCTAGGTACCTCGCCGCTAATTTGAAGTCTGATTTTCTGCAATTTAACACAAAAAAACAGCAGCCAAATTTGTCTTGGACAGCATGTAAAACTGCCCAAGATGTTAGGAAAAAGATAGTATATTTCACTTGGAAGAATCCCTCTAGTCTTAGCGAGAGAAAGATGAATAGAAAGAGGAAAAGAAAGTGCACTTAAAAGATTGAAATTAATCACAATAAGCAACTAAAAACTACTAATCAATGCACAAAGTAAGATCACAACACCGACAAGAAACGAAAGCTTGTTACAATCAATGGTTTGTCGAAGGGCCGATTGCACCACAGAAGACAAACACAAGAACCAATCGAATGGTTATCTTTGCACAAAGAACTAGAAGCTAGGAGCTAGAGAAGAAAAATGAGAGAAGAGAGAGACAGTATGTATGCTACTGCTGCAAAAATCCGACCCCCAACAATGAAGAGACCTCTCCAATATATAGGCAACTAAGAGCAGACTTCCCAAGGCAAAAAGAGGGTGCATCCAAAGAAAAGCTAAGAGTAATGTGCATGAGGATGAGTAAGGTTGGCACATGAGGATGAGGAAAACCATGTATGTGGAAGAGGCAAATAAACTAACACATGGGAGATGAGCAATGCATGGGAGAGTCACACACGTAAGAGAGAGATAAACAAAGGCATGGGGGTAATGGAAAGTGAGATATATGAGGTAAGGTGGATAGTAAAAATATGAGATAAGGAAGTGTGCATCGGGAGAATAAGGGAGTTGTGCCCTTGAAAATAGGAATCAAGGCGCATGGAGAGGGGAGAAAAGGAGTTTAACACGTGCTAACAAAGAAAAGAGAGAAAGAGGGAGGTTCATTTAATTTCATGCATGTGCTAGGAATTAGGAGAAGGGATTCACACGTCAGATGAAAAGTGATAAATGGAATGAGGAGAATGTGCATGGAGAAAGAGGGAGATAAGTGGGGGATATGAAATAGGAGTTAGGAAAACGAATTAATGCGCTAGAAAATAGGAAAAAAGGAGGTTGCATTAATGCTACAAAATAGGAAAGAGAAGAATGCTAAATAATAGGAAAAATAGGATCACATTATGAAAATGTGCTAGAAATTAGGGAGAGCTAGAAATTAGAAAAAAGGGAGGCACATTAAGACAATGCATTAATGCTAGAAAATAGAGAAAATGAGGTGCATTAAATGAGACTTAGGGAATGTGTGTAAGGAATAGGGAGCATGTGTATGCTAAGAGAGGTAATGCACCCTAACTAATAGGGAAAAAAGCGCATATGTAAAGATAAAAGAAGTCTAATACATGGAAAGTGAGATATATGGAGAATGAGGTGAGAGAGAGATGAATTAGGCTTTAATTAGCCCAATCACGCCAATGAGTTATGTGCCACCTCGCCCACTCACTTAATTAATTACATTATTCCTTGGAAAGTGTTCCACTTTATTAATTAAACCATCTAGTTGCCACATGTCACACTGTCATACTGCCATTTGTCAGAATTTGACCCTGCCACTTGTCACATTTGCAGGGAAATACCCCTGATAAATAGAAACAGCCAAAAATTGGAGTCCGGCCCTAAAATATAGGAAATTGCCAAATATGTCCAAGATGACTAGGAGACCACCACCACATGTTAAATGTCTAAAAATAGACACTGCTAAAAATAGAATCTTGTCGCATGTTAATGGTATCATACTCATCAAATTTGATTTTTCCAAATATGTAATCAGAATTGACATGCGAGACCTGGTACTCTACCTGCTAAAAATAGAAATGTTGACATGTCATCCCGAAAAAGGCCCAATAGACATAGAATGTCTGAAGGATCAATATTGTACGCTCAGAAATGTCATATGAGTCTATGATGACTATCTCCTAAAAAGTAGGGCACCTATTAAAAATAGCAATTGCTCTCAAATCCATGTGAAACTATGCTATCTCTACCTTTGAAGAAAAAATGACCATAACACCAGTCCTGTACCTGTCTCTGATGGGAACCAACCTTTGGCTCACACAAATGCTCAATCCTATACCTATCTCTAATGGGAACAAACCTTTAGCTCACACAAATGCTCAATCTGGATAAAATATTTGAATGCCAGAGAAAATAGACAGTGTTAGCTCTTAACCCTCGGGATTCTCAAGGGAGAAAATCCAAGGGTTAACAAGACCCTAAAAAAGCAGCAATTGTTAGTTAACCTCAAGAAATGAGATTTTGTTTAGCAATCATTGGTGTATTTGGGGTATGTGATCGGTGGAGGGGAATCCAAGATCGATACCGCAAAGATGGAGGCCATCATGAAATGGCCAATTCCTACAACTATCACTGAAGTTAGGAGCTTTGTTGGGACAGCGCAGTACTTGCGGAAGTTCATAGCTTCATTTTCAGCAGTCGTTGCACCAATCCATGCCATAACAGCAAGTCGTGAAAGTTTTTTAGTGGGGGAAGTGTAAGATAGCTAGAGAGGTAGTGGGGGGGCCCAGAGGGCCCATAGTGATAATAATGGAGGTCATTCAATATAAGGTGGATTAGGTCCACTATATTATTAAATAAGGCCCACTATGGTAGTTAGATATAACAAATGGGTAATTAGATATAATGAATGTAAGAGGACTTCTTAGAAGGTTCTACTTCTAGAAAATTCTTCCTCTAGAATGTTCTTAGGTGATGGTAGCACTATATAATGGGGTTCAAGCAATGTAATAGGACATGAAAATAAGTATTGTATTTGGAGCGGTAGCTCAATAGGAGGATGCCCCCTCGAAGAGGCAAGTGAACAAGAGATGATCCCTTCCATAATAGGATCGATTGTACGGTGTTGCCCTACCTCAAGGGTTTGATAGTAATAAAGGAGATTTTGCATATTGTTCTTGTATATCTATTGTGGTGCTTTTGTATTCAGTATTGGGTTCTTAACAAGTGGTATCAGAGCACTTTCCTTGGGCAGACATTGTGGGCAAATATTTTTTATTTTTGTAGATTTTTTTTCGGAGAAGAAAAAATAGGGCCGCGACATTCTTGAAGTTTTTTGGTATATTTCTGTGAAAAATTTGCAGAAAAGGGTTGTAGATCTGAGTTCCTCTCAGAAAAAAACCCAATTTGAAAAAACAATCGTCCGAAACGAAGTCCGGGAAGTCAAGATATTGAAGTTTTAAAATCTGCAAATTTTCAGGATTTTTTCCGCGGACGGCGGCGAGAATTTTTTTATTTCTGTAGCATCTGGAGGCCGGATTTGCCCAAATAAATTACAGATCTGAGTTCCTCTCACAATTTCACCCAATTTCAAAAACAAAATCAGTCAAAACGGAGTCCGGGAAGTGAAGTTATGAGCAATTTAACTTCAACAGTTTTTTAGGGTTTTTCCAGAAAAAACCGCGATTTTCTGTTGTAACTTATTGGGTGAGTTCATAGGATGCTCAGATGGCTATTTCTTCTCAAAACCTGAAAGAAATTTTTTAATCATTCAAAGCCCAATTGTTTCACACATTGGATGACAGATTGGATGCATTTGTACATGGCCTCACAGACAGCCTCACAAACGGCCTCAATGATAGTTTTCGTAGTATTCAAGATTCATTGAATAACATGCAGGATAGATTTCTTATGGAGGGTCTCAGGGATGAATATAATCATGAAATATATGCTTGGTATGATTTTGAGGCAGATTGTGATGATTGGTATATGGATAGTTGTCATTTCTGAGATGACAACCACTTTCATATTTTATTTGATGACTCTACTCCACCTTCTGTAGAAAACATCAATGTCTCACATCAGGAGCTAGTTACCAGCGTTCAGTCTACATATTCTACAGTGGTATTATTCATTCCAGATTCTGCTACGGGCCTTTTCCACTATGTGGATGGATCTTTTTATTTGGATCCACATGATAGGTGTCAGTCTTTGGAGCATCATTTGGAGTTGGTTATTGGGTTCCAAAATCTTCCACGGGCAGTTCACATGAGCACTTGGACATGGGACCCAACTTACAATGGTGGTTTGACTACTTCAGCATGGTGGATTTCCTTTCTACATGAGACCTTGGTTCTTCATTCTTCTTCAGCATTATGGTCCATAATTATCCATGGGACCCTGGTATATGGTTGTACATCAAGCGTTGAGAACAACGCTTTCATAAGGGGGATGGAATGTAAGCTAGCTAGAGAGGTAGTGGGGGGGCCCAGAGGGCCCATAGTGATAATAGTGGAGGTCATTCAATGTAAGGTGGACTAGGTCCACTATATTCTTAAATAAAACCCACTATGGTAGTTAGATATAATAAATGTAAGAGGACTTCTTAGAAGGTTCTACTTCTAGAAGATTCCTCCTCTATAATGTTCTTAGGTGATGGTAGCACTATATAAAGGGATTCAAGCAATGTAATGAGACATGAAGAGAATTATTGTATTTGGAGCGGTAGCTCAATAGGAGGATGCCCCCTCGAAAAGGCAAGTGAACAGCAGAGGATCCCTTCCATAATAGGATCCATTGTATGGTGTTGCCCTACCTCAAGGGTTTGGTAATAATAAAGTGTGGTTTCTTCTATCTTGCTTGTGGATCTATTGTGTATTCAGTATTTGTGGTGATTATACTTGTAGATCTATTCGGGATCTTAACAGGAAGAATAGGCAAAACATTTTCAATGCACTAAAAAGAAAGATCAGTCAAGCACCAATTCTTGCATTACCAAACTTGCAAAAGCCTTTCGAAGTGGAGACAGATTCAAGTGGGTATGCCATTGGAACAATTTTAATGCAAGGAGGAAGGCATGTATGTTATCATTCAGAAATATTTCATGGGGCAGTTGTCAACTACCCTAACAATGACAAGGAACTCTATGCCCTGGTTCAAGCTGTGAAGAAGTGGAAGCACTATCTAATGGGCAAGGAGACCATCATCCACACAGATCACCATCTGCTCAGTATTTGCAACCCCAAAGTAACCTACAGCAAACCAAACATTACAAGTGGATGGGGATTTTACAATAGTTTCATCTAGTTATCAAGTATAAGAAAAGAAGCACAAACAAGTTGGCAGACATGCTTTCAAGACCACCCACATCCAAGATTACAACTTTGGAAACTCTGATGGACATGGAGCCTTTTACCCATGATGCATACAGAGAGGCATACACAGAAGATGAGTACTTCAAGGAGGTGTTTCAGCAGCTACAGACAATTTCATATAGAAGAAGGTGATGATCAGATTGACTATCATCTTCAGAATGGGTTACTCTATAAGCTAGAGAAGTTATGTGTTCATAAAAATGAAAGATTGCAACTGATCAGAGAGGCTCACACCTCCACAGTTGCAGGACATTTTGGTGTTGAGAAGACGATTGCTAACTTACAGAGGTATGTGTACTCGCCCAGAATGCAAGAAGATGTAGCATGGTATATTAGAGGATGCATACTTTGTTGTACCAGCAAGTCTGATAACAAGAACCAAGGTCTAGACCATCCCTTACCTGTACCCACTTGACATTGGGAAAGCATTTCCATGGATTTTGTGGGAGGTTTACCAACAACCAGGAAAGGACATGACTATCTATTTGTGGTAGTTGACAGGTTCAGCAAGATGTGCATTCTCATGCCTTGTAAAAAGGCCATCAAAAGACAAGAAGCAGCAAACAAGTTCTTTGAACAAGTCTAGGTGCACTTTGGGATACCAAGGAGCATCATCTCAAACGGGGATACCAGATTTCTCAATGCATTTTCTACCTAAGCATGAAAAACAATACCCACCTTGACTCTACCCTAGTCACCCCATGCTTCCCCAAGTTGAAGACAATGTGTGGTGCTTCTACCTAAACATGAAAAACATTGCCCACACATGCTCCACCTTGGTTGGCATTTTGTAATAGTTATTTTTCACAACTCTAATCAGTTTCTTATGAGAGACATTTCATTGTCCTCGATATCCTTGGGCGAGCATCTAGAAGGTTCATGATTGACTTTTATCTTTTTCCAGCTACAAGCCTCTGGGCCTTCAACCCTTTCTTCCCATGAAATGAGGGACAATCCCTTCTTGGGTCAGTATACCCGAAAATCCCAAAAGATAAGAAGATGAGGAGACGAAGTGTGGAAAGTGACAAATATGGTTGGGAATGGCATGATGACTCGTCAAGGGGACTTCCCAGTAGCAAACCTATCTCAAAGGGTGACCACTTACTAGGGCGCAATGTCAACCACCAAAACGAAACAAGGTAAAGAGCATAATTTCCAGGTAAACGTTACATAATCAAAAGCAGTTTTAAATGCAACGAACTCAAATGCCTCAAATATTGAAATGACACTCACCATAATACCTGGCTTATACCTCATGGAGCAAAACCCAATGTCTTCCAGAAGTAAGTTGAAGTGGTGGATACCCTCATGATGAACCTAGAATTGTGGTGGCGAGGTGGGTCTCTATCTGTGCAAGTGGACACTTTTGATCAAGTTGTCTATTGGTACTCCATGTCTGCAACCCGAGGGCCTCGAGACATCCTTTCCTTAGTTATCCCTAAGAATTGGGGATAACAGGGACTGTATAGTTGAGATTACAAAACCGTACAAGTGAAGGAAAGTCTACGGGTTGGTACGTGCATTGTTGAGATTGAGTTGTGATAGTCGTAGTGGATCGAGTTGTTGTGAAGACTATAGACATGGTAAGATCCGCACGTGGAATGATGGCCGCCAAGGAGCAAGCCAACAGAGGAGTGTTGGTCAAGGAGGACCGCGTGGGTTGGGAGTGACCTAGGTCGTGGTTGACAGTGGCAGGAGCTGCCAGAATTATAGGTTGGGTGCATGAAGGCTGCCACAACCGTCGTTAAACAGAATTAGTCGCGGGCTATGGGGAGGAGGAGACAGCAGCACACGTAGAAGATTCAATAGCAGATCCGTCGCATGGAGCAACAGCCAAAAAGTCACCGAGTTGAGTGTACACCGTCGGGAGTTGACGATTGGAGCTCAGTTGGGTCGAAGGCCATGATCGTGGGTTGAGAGGTGATGGGCCAGCAGAACTACAGGTCCACGTGTGGAGAGACTGCCAGCAAAATTGGGTGTGCGGAGGAAAAGGTTGGGCACGCTGGTGGCAGCGGGTGAAGGAACAGGCGTGCAAAGGAAGAGTTTTGCGCACAGGCAGGTAAGAAGGGGTTGTCTCCAACCAAGGAACCGGCCAGCACACAAAGTCGTTGATAGGTCCAGCTCACCAACCAGCCGACCAGCCAAGTTGCTAAATTGACCATACACAGTGGAGCAGTCCCAGGTTAGCCCAAGGTGGTCCGAGCAGCGGGGAAGTCCCTCTGGCAGCGAGCAGAACTACTGTGCAACAGGCCGAATTAGTCAGACAATGCCCGGAAAGGGTTCGAGCAGCCCATAGAAGCCCCGGGAAGATTCACGCAGGGGTCCGGGCAACGAGTAGCAAGCTTGAGCAACAAGTAGCGAGCAATGGGACCGGGCAGCCAAATTTTGAGTTTTTCAACAGGTTGTGGAGGTGGTCGCGTTCGATTCGCGGTTTGAAGACAGGTTGGACAGGGTGTCCAACTACATTCTGTGGAATGAAAGGATCATGTTGGTGTTGATGGAGAACAATATTTGGGAGTTTGTCAACTCCGTTATGGCCCCACCAATGGATCCAAAAGATTTGTCGTCCATAAGCTAAAGGACGTGAAAGCTAGGAGGATTATTTTAGGAGTGAAGGACCACTTGATCCCCCATTTATCGAGAAAACATTTGCCAGGGACACATGGGAGGCTCTAAAGAGTTTGTTTCAGAGCATGAACGAAAATTGCAAAATGGTGCCGAGAGAGAAGCTCAAGGACACAAAGATGACAGGATCAGATATGGTGACAACTTATCTCACCTGGATGCGACATGTTTGAGATGAACTTGTAGCAATCAAGGAAGCAGTGGATAACTCAGAGTTGGTGTGGACGACACTCAAAGGCTTCACGAAGGAGTGGACATCGTTCATCAAAGGGGTCGCGGCACGTGAGAAGCTCCCTGATTGATCAAGGTTGTGGGATGACTTCGTTCAGGAGGAACTTCGAGATGAAGAACTAAATGGAGGCCAGCTCAAGGTTAATGATGAGAACCTTGCTCTTGCCAGCAAGGCAAAGAAGGGCAAGTTCAAGAAGTTTGCCAATCGAAAGTCTACCGACAAGAACAAGGACATAAACAAAGTCAAGTGCTATCCATGTCGCAAGTTTGGGCACCTATGCAAGTCAATGCTCGAACAAGAAGAATGGTGGAAGTGAGACGCAACCAGAGTCAGTCACGTCGGCAAAGGCTCAAGCAGATGAGTTCGCTAAGAAGCTTGAACAGACAGAGTTCTTAGTTGTTTCCCAGACTTCCTTGGGCACCATATCAGTTGGTGCATGGTTGATAGATAGTGGAGCCACATGTCATATGACAGGAGCACATGAGTTGTTTTAGAGCTTCATAAAGTCTAACGTGGAACTTGGTATGGGGACCAAGCATGCAGTAAAGGGATTTGGAATAGTGCCATTCGAGATGGAGTAAGGAGGTGTGTCAAGAGTGACAAATGTGTTATGGGTGCCAGAACTCAAGAGGAGTATGCTCTCGGTCTCAACGATTGAGAAGAAGGGATTTGACGTAGTGTTCCAGGATGGACAGGCGTTGATTAGGCCCAGAGGATCTAGCTCAGACACAACAGTTGTTCTCGGAGTTAGAGACAGCAACTTGTATAGGCTAAAGGGAAAGCATTTGTGAGCTATGGCTAGCAATAGAGTGACAGAGGACAAGGAGCAAGTAATTCTGAAGGTTGAGTAGCTCAGAGGGAATCAACCTTCAGGTTCAAGTGGGAAGGAGCAACCTTCCAAGTCTGTCTAGAATAAGTCTAGAATAAGTCCAAGTCTGATGCTCAGGAGCAGGAAGCTTCTAGGAGAATGATCAAAGGGAAGTCTTCCCAGACAGGTCCAAACGAGATTGCAGGGATAGTTTTCGTGTCAAAAGGAGCAGCCAATCAGGTGGATTTGAGAGCAGGCATGGTAGCAGATCTGATAGTGAAGATAGAGGAACCTCCAGGTCGTAGAAATACCTTCCTCACTAAGAGGGAGTGTTGATGTATTTAGCATCGGACAGGTACTTCCACATAGGCTTGGTGTCTAGCATGTGGAAGTCATCCTTGTAACCTCTCATAAACTTAGGAAATTAACTTTATGAGTTGATTAATTAAATTGAATGATCTTTTAGATTAATGTAACTTAAGTAAGAGTTAATTAAATCCCATCAATTAAATCTAAAGTGAACATGAGATTAGATCTCAATCATTGATCACTTTAGAAGATCTAGGGTTTTGGATTTAGGGTTAACTCAATGTAATAAAAGGCAGCCAAGGGGAGAGGATGAGACACACAGAGAGTGAGGAGATCTCATTGAGTGGGTGAAAAGAGTTCATCCAAGTGTGAGTGGGCAGGGTTGAGGAAAGGTGCAAAGGGATAGCAAGGGAGATAGAAACCAAGTGGGCTAGGCTATTGATGCATTGTATTCCTTTGATGGGCCGTTATCCCAGGATGGGATCTCAAGAATTTTAATTGATAAAATCAAACTTAGAACTGGTTTTCCCTTCGGGGTTTTTCCAGGGGTGTTTACCCTAAAATCTCGTGTGCAAATTTTTTGGTTTCTGATTTTGCTTCTGTTGAATTTTAATGGTTATGTAACCTAGTTGTGTTATTATTCAGTAAATGTGTTTTGCTTGGAATTAATGATCGGGTGTTAGGTTAACAGGAATTAACAGTTGAAGAAGTCACACAAAAAGTATAAGACCAGACATGATCAACACAGAACCGAGAAGTCATTCAAAGTGGGAGACAGGGTTTGGTTATAGCTGAACAAGGAAAGCCTACATGGTCCTGGTAAGTGTTGACACAAAAAGTCATCACCTACTATAAATGTTCGCAAAGAGTTGTGAGGACTATATTATTAATAAATATATAGCTAATAGGTGGGGTGTTGATGATTACAGCTTCGTGAGACATCCTCCGGGACACAGACTGAGTGAGTCAGCCTATGAGAGAGCCCATGAGTTGGGTGTGCCCATGAGATGGGTGTTGTTCCTCTCTAACACTGAGATGGAACGTTGTGTGCTCCTGTGTGGGGTAAGGATGCCCATGAGATGGGTGTGTCGATGTGTATGCCCCTGTGTGGGGTGAGGATGCCCATGAGATGGGTGTGTCATTTGAGATGAAACAATGTGTACCCCTGTGAGGGGTGAAGGAGCCCATGTGATGGGTGTATCGTTCTCCTCTGTGTAGAGAGTTGAGACGATGTGGTACTCCAGATGATTCTCCTATAAGACTCAATGAGATAGAGATCTGTTGAGTAGGACGTCCCTGTGGCTAAGCACAAGTGGATGTGCCCCTAGTGGCTGAGCACTAGCGAGTGTGTTAGATCCCTTGCTTCCAGATGATTCTCCTATGAGACTCGGTGAGATAGAGATCTATTGAATAGGACATCCCTATGGATGAGCACAGGTGGATGTGCCCCTAGTGGCTGAGCACTAGTGGGTGTGTGAGATCCCTTGCTATATTGTCTAAGAGTAAGATTTACCTGTAACCCTAATTGTAATGTAAAGGGTATAGGTCGACCCCACCATAAAGTGAAAGATAATTAATGATTATTGTAAAAGATAATTAATATTGTAATTATTAATTATATTCTGAGTTATTGAGGTCGGCCCTGTTGTGCCAATAGACACCACTTTTGATGTGTCCAGCCTAGTATAAATAAAGGTGATTTCCCCATTGAGGAAACACAACACATGTGATTTTAGAAATTTCAGCAAGTACATATTCTAGGGTTGAAGTGCACACCTCTCTTGGGCGCTAGCTTCTTGGTTTTGGAGAGCACCTTTTTGTGTGCTAGGTCTATGGCGTGAGAGGTCTTCCTCTTGAGAATATAGCAAAGGATTGTTGGGTTTTCTTCCCTTGTTGAGAAGGGTTTCCCAAGATATTTCTTTGGTTCTTGTGCATGGTATTTCTTCATGTGATCTTGGTTATTGCAGCAATTGTTAATGTAGCTGCATTTGTTTATGGTTCAAGTAAATGCTAAAATTGAAATAAACATCATGCTTAAGCCTAGCATAGTAAAAAATCAACATGGGGTCCCCAGGGATAAATGCAAAAATGTTGGTTTTCCAAGCTTTTCCTCAGCATGATATACTTTAATTTTATACACATGACTGAAGTTGAAAAAGAGTTACTTGCATATGGGTATGAAAAATTATAGGCTCTATGTCTTCTAGCACCATGGCAACATTCATAAAAGCGTATCTGAGAGAAATTTTATCCAAGTTCAAGCATGTGGTTTAAATTTTAAACTTGAAATATATGGCATACAAGATGTTTACTGAACTCCATATATATTATTTTCCCACACATATCATGTTCAATAGTTTGCACTTTTTAAGGAAAAGAGTATTTTTTTGGTTAATACATGATTACATGGTTTCCATATATGACTTGAATACTCATAGAACTCAAATATGGAATTTGAAACTTATGAGAGTCACATTATTTTGGGCATGATTGCAAATAGCTTAAAAGTTTGGTTGTTACGAATTGAGACACCATATTGGAAATAGCACCTTGCATAGAATGCATTTGACATATAATTTATGCATGAGTATTGGTTGGTGTTTGGCAATGACCATACTTATGACATGGGGTCGTTTGGATTAACATGCATTGCATGTGGTATATGAATGTTGTTGGTTTCGAGGTTAAGAGTTCATGGCCTAAGTGTTATGCATATTGAATAGATTGTTGAGTTGGCATGCAATGTGATGGTTTGTTGAATGGGTGACGAGATGGTTTAGCCATGCATTAAAGTTGTGACGACGTGGGCATTTACTCCACGGTCCCGCATGTTGTTACTCAGTTTTGCCTTGGTTTATGGTCATTTTTCTCTGTTAAGATAGAGGAAGAAGGAACTTTGAGCTTGAGGTGGTATTTCTGCAAAAAACCCTCGCTTTTGGTAGTTGTGGTAACTGTTTTCGTCCTCCATCACTAGTATAAAAGCATCAATAGATAAGGTATGAGTTCATAGTCTATATTACATCTTCTACAGCATATCTGTCTTAAAATTGGTTAAATTTGGCTCTAGTTAGCATTGTTGTGTGCATGAATGTTTTCTCTCTCCTTGCTCTATCATCGCTTGAAGAAAAGAAACTAAAGGAATAATTGTTTGTCAAGGAGTTGGTTGTGTTATGTCTTGCATGCTTCATATTTTCACTTTCCATGACAGTTTAGCAAAGGAAAAAACTTTGAATTAGCTCCTAAATTGCACAAAACGAGGAAACGTTTCTGAGTTTCCAAAACCGAGACAATACAAAACAGGCCCTCAAAAAATGGAAACGTCGAGAGAAACGCCGTATATAAAAAAAATT
>JASDQU010736425.1:460447-477120 GCA_032191745.1 Picea mariana | reverse complement strand
CCCAAAAAATCCACTTTTTGCTTTAGAAAAATTTTTGAAAATCTTGATAAAAAAATTGTTTGTTTAAAAGTTCTCTTATTGTCGTTTCTCATCTCATTTGTTTGCTGTTTTGTTACAGCAAAAACAGATCCAAGAGGAGTTCATGCTCATTTTGGGTGGATTTCAAGGTTTCCAGGGACACTGGGGGGTTTTAACTTCATTTTGTTTGAGGTTGTCCTTTCCCTTCAGGGAGTTGGGTGTCGTGGTTAGTCTTCTTTGCGTAGAGTTGTGCATGCTCTAATCTAACAATCAACTACACAAAACACACTACAAACACTCTAACATGTTGCATGTTAAATCAACGCTTAGATCTTCATGCAAATCCGACTTAATAAAATCCTCGATCTACACTGCATATGACTCCATTTAAGGCACTGGTTAAAACATACTATATATCTTTGTCTTATGCGAGCAAATTTGATTCATTCAGTAATCTATCTTTCATATGAGCAAGTACCTTTTGAGTATGATGATGATAAATGCTTTTATTTCAAATAAATAAACTCCTAGAATAAGTGTCTTTTTCTTTCTTTAGATTCGTTTTATAGGGACTACCCCCCTTGGCTTCGCTAGGAGTTGGCCTAGACGAAGGAGTTGAGGATCAGGTGACAGCACCTTGACTCGAGACTTGCCCCCAAGGACACACCAAGTGGATTGAAGGTTTCTTCCACGATAACCCAGGTGTGTATTAGGATGGCAACATGCACCATACTTCCTCTCTCTGAATCTGATTGTCTCCACTCAGCCCAAGTCACACCCACCACCATACTCATCAATGCACTTTTGACCTCAACAAGGCGACGCAAGATGATGAAGATTAGGCATATCTTGTCTTAGTAACTTTGAGCAACTCCAATTTGGAGTATTCTCGATACATTGCTTGAGACTGGTGGTGGTTGGTGATGAATTTAATGATCTCCCTAGCTTGCCCTGTGAGCTCCTTAATCCATTCAGTTTTTGTCTCAATCTTTTCTAAAATGAGATTTAAATTATGGACAATGCAAGGAGTCCAAAAAATATGATTATATCTACTCTCAACAATCAAGCCTGCAGCTTTGCAAACGGGTGCATTATCTGTGATAACTTGCACCACATTTGCTAGCCCTACTTGTTCAATAGCAAAAATTAAAATATCAACAATGAATTTCTTGTCTTTTACCTCGCCAGAACAATCTTCTGCTCTCAAGAACATCACTCCTTTTGCTGATGATGCAATAACAATGATCAAGGGTCTTCGCTTTATATCAGTCCATCCATCAGAGATAATGGAAACCCCTGTGTTGGTCCATGAGCTGCGAACTGGTATGAGAATATCATGAATCAATGACCTCTCTTTCTATAGCAACACTGTTCTGCGTTTTTCATAGTTTGGCCCCTTGAAACCTTGAGGAGCCTCGTTAATTGCCTTCACCATATCCTTCCAATAAGGGGACAGAACCACATTAAATGGGATGCCACATGCAAATATGGCCCTTGCCACTCTTGACTTTGTTTCTTCTCTCTTTTGGTTATTGAACATCTTCATCAATCTGTTGTCTGAAGCTGCACCTCGTCCTCTAGGGCCTTTGGATATCTCGTTTTCTACCTCTAGCGCCCTCCTCTTCCTTGCTTCGTGAACAATCCTTGGCTCATTGCTAACACCCAAGGAGGGAGGATGCTTGCTACTGCCATGCATAGCAATCTTTGCTCTATTATCCTTAATTTTTTGAGCATCATCATGCTCTTTATGGAATCTATCCCTCACCTGCAGATCAAGGGTATGTGGACAACCTTCAATACCCTTCCCTTCATGCAAAATGTGAGCCTTGACTCTTGTGTAAGAGCCCTTGAAAGTCTTATCCTTCTTGCATAAATTGCACTTCCATTCCCATGAACATCGACCAGCACCCATAGCCTTGACACTAGTAACATGCCTCTAAAGAGGATAGTATTCATGTTGCCTGCTTACTTCAGTAGCTCTAGGAGTAGATGAAACAGCACTTTGAGAAGCCATGAATGCTGCAAGAAAAGAAGAAAATGAAAACTTTGTTCACCAAACAAAACAGAAAATTGTATATTGCAAACCAAGAGAGAAAAAAAATCTGCTAACTTGCTAAGCAAACATAAAATAAACCTACTCACCAAATAGAGAAGAAATTTGTTCACTAAAACCACACACAATCTCCTTCTTGTTGTTGTAGGAAGCTCCTCTTGGTAATGAAAGTGTGAGGAATGAGTGAAGCAAGTGGTTTCTTATAGCAAAGGAAGGAGATTTAGGGTTTTGGTTTGCATCTAGAAGTTTCTTTTTTTAATTAAAACAAAAAAATAGAAAATTATCTTTATTCTATTTGGAGAAGGCAAAATAACCCTTAACTAAAACTAACTGGCAGTTTGGGGGCCCCACTGCCCCAATTCCTCTTTAAAATCCGCGGAAACCTGGCCGTACGGGCACAGTACGGTCGAGAAACGTCATCGGTCGTACCGTATGACGTTTCACTTTCGAGAAACGTTGTACGATACGGCCGGCGGCGTTTCCCGACCGTACTATACCCGTTTCCACATTTCGTACCGTACCGACAGGGGAAACAAGGGGGTAGGGACGTTTCCTGCAACATAGATTAGCTCTGATTTATATACATTATAAATGGATTTGAACTCAATTTTCTTTATCACTTTATGTGGATTTTGTGGTGATTTTGAGCCAAAATGGGACAAACCTATTTCAAGTTATAAATGAAAGACAACGGGTTTTGAACTTGAGGCCTATTAGGCCCCTCTCCATGGCTGGACTGAGGTCACCAAGACTCATCCTCAAGATCAATGTCACAATGATCGTTTTATTTCATCTCTCACATGAACTCCTTTATATACAACTCTAAAGAGGTGTGTGAGAAGCTCTTAAACAACTCAACATTAAATTAGACTTTCTATGTGGGTGTGAAGCCCCTACACAAGCCCACTAAGCCCATCATCGATCCCATGAAGCCCCAACTTCATTCCAAGGGCGTTTTCACTGAAACGAAAGTGCAACGAGATGCCAACGAAGATTGTCACATCCTCGACATCAAGGCCATGTGAGAATACATGCCCGAAGCTACAAAAACATCAACAAAGAGTTTGAATCCCTCTATATGATTATTAGCCATCAAGTTTACCCAAGTCATTCGGATTCAAATGTATTTACTTTCCTTTGAGAATACCTACCCGAAGCTACAAAAACATCGACAGTCCCTCTTAGTGAGGGAGGTATTCTCACCCACTCCAATATCTCCTGGAAGTAACTTTGTCTCCCACACTAGAAGTGGCTCTATCTCCCACACTAGATCCGCTACCACAACTGCTCTCCAATTTAGTTGATTGGTTGCCCCTTCTGTCACCGAAGCAAATCCTATTGTATGGCATGGTCCCTTCTTGGAAGACACCCTACTCCTAGAAGCCTCCTGCTTTTGAGCATTGTGCCTAGCCATCTCAACCCATGAAAACTTCTTGAGAGTGTTGGAAGACTCCTCTCTCCCATCTAAACCTAAAGATTGACTACCTATGAATGACCAACTCTCCTTCTGAGCCTCCCGACTCCCTCTGAAGTCGAACTCCCTCTGAGCCAAGGTTTTCGTTGGGATTTTGGCAAAACCCTTCCATTGCTGGTTTAGTTTCGGTGGTGCAATATCCACCCTAGCTAGACAAGAGAGGGAGTCCATCCGGGGTTCCCAATTAGAGCTTCATCTTGTGTTTGTTTTTAGTGGAGAGGTGCAGCAAATTCCCAAGAGAGCTGATTTATTCTTTGCAGGATTGGAGGGACGAGTTATCACTTTGAGAGGCCCTCTTGAGGACCGATTCTTCTCCTTTTTGTAGGGACGTAATGATTTAATGGGGTTGTGGGGTTTTGGAAGACCGCTGAGGGTTTACTGCAGGGACCCAATCCCTTTTGAGAGCAGGTTGTGGGCTGTTTGACAGGATCGTGGAGGCAAGGAGGTGCCACGGGGGTCTTTCGAGAGGCTGAGCCAACTCTTACCACAGAACAGCGAGGTCAAGGAGGACCGCAGAAGTCTTTGCGCAGGTCGAGAGGATTGGTAGAGTCATGGGCTCTTAGGATTGAATGGAGGGGGCCGAGAGCTCCATTAGGTGAGCCGCAGGATTTAGTAGGAGGTCGTGGGCCTGTTGCAGATTCGTGGAGGTTTGAGAGAAGTGTCATCTCCCTATTTTGTGCATGTGGAGGATTGAAGGAGGCTTGAAGAGCCTTGGACAGACCTGCATCACCGATTTGAAGAGACTATGGCATTACACCAGGTTTTGATTTGATTCTGTAATGTTGTTGCAACTGCTTGGACAGCCATTAAAGATCTATTACTGTGTATTCCAGATCCCATTCATAATAAATGCCAATGTTGTCTCTTCCATTCTTGTGTATATGTGTTACATGCAATACTTTTGAAAAAATGATCATTATTAGAACATGTGCAATCTGAATGAAAAAGTGTTGTCAATCAACATAAACAGTGTATGCAAAGTATTTGACAAAATCTCACAAACAGAACTCAATATAAACAAAGTATCCTAGCCTAGCTCAACGGGGATATTACAACTCCCGTACCAAGAACAATATCCCAATTTATATAAAAGAACAATATCAAAAAACTTACAAAACACTGTTGAAAGCCTCATGGTTTCCGTGTCCAAGTCTGTTGTCCAGAGGCGGAGGGTTAGCGCATCCCTTGCCCCTTCAAACCCTCCATTACCTCTACAACTCTTTGCACAAGTTTGGTTGAGTCCTTCCAGCCCTTGAATTATCCTTGGCAGAGGTTCCTAGGCAGCAGTTGAGTCCTTCCAGGCCCCGGCCTGCCCCTCTCCTTCTATCACTGTGGTCTGTAACAAAACAGTCCTCCTTACTGCACCCAATCTCTACCTATGGTCACATAGGTGGCTATAGGGTGAGGGTTTGATCCCTCTCAGCTCCCCTGGGCCCTCAACCTTCATTTACTTGCACCAGCCCTCACACAGCCTCAATTCAACCCTTAACACAGGTTTGCTACAAGGTACAATAGCCTACTACAAGCTGCCCCAGATTGTTGTTTATGTTGGCTGTAACAGCCCTAAGAGCAGCCCTCAAGACTGCAACTAAGATGGCTGTAACAGCCCCAAACACTGCCCAGAAATGTTAACTGTAACTGTTGTTACGTTACCTCAGAAACTATCCAACGTCTGCTCCAAAAAGACTGTTGTTACAGCCTACTAAATCTGCTGTAACAACCTGTAGCAGCCCTCCACACTACCCAGAACTATTGTCCTCTACCTGTAGCAGCCCTCCACACCACCCAGAAAGTCTATTGCTACCTCCCTTTTGCAGGCCAAGACTTCCAAGGACCTGTGGCTGCCTCTCCTAGCAGGCCGAGCCCTTTGCCCTGCTGTCGCTTCCCTCAACTGACCTGTGGCGGCCTCTTCTAGGCTGGTCGAGCCTCCCTAGGCCTGTGGCTGGCCTCTCTCACTAGGTCGAGTCTAAGGAGTGACTGCTATGCTCTTCAAGGTAACTGCCCAAAACAAAGAAAAGCTGCAGACTTGAGGCCTATTTGATCCCTCTCCATGGTTGGACTAAGGTCACCAAGACTCCTCTTCAAGATCAATGTCACAATGACCTTTTCTATTTCATCTCTCACATGAACTCCTTTATATTCAACTCTAAATGGGTGTGTGAGAAGCCCTTAAACAACTCAACATTAAATTAGACTTTCTATGTGGGTGTGAAGCCCCCCTACACAAGCCCACAAAGTCCATCATCAAGCACATGAAGCCCCAGCTTCATTCCAAGGGTGTTTTCACTGAAACGAAAGTGCAACGAAGTGCCAACAAAGATTCTCACATGCCCAATACCAAGGCCATGTGAGAATACCTACCCGAAGCTACAAAAACATCAACAAAGAGTTTGAATCCGTCTTTATGATTATAAGCCATCAAGTTTACCCAACTCATTCGGATTCAAATGTATTTACTTTCCTTTCAGGCCACTGTTCTTTCTTGCTTCATTTCTACAGCTCGAATGTTTTTGGGCTTGACAAATTTTCGAGTATGACTAGAATTTGGTCGAAGTATCAGATACATGTAGTATAAGCTTAGTCTGTCGACTGGCTGTAATGATTACTTCATAAACAGATTTTTTTTTTAAATGGTTTGGTTCAATTTGATTGAGTCAGGAGTATAGTTTGAGTAAGATGGAATATGATGCAGATATTTTCTTATAGATGAATATGCTATAACTATGCCTATAATCATAAGTTGAGGTTCACATTCTATATGACTATGTTTATATTGAGCATTTTTCAATGATATTACTTTGATTAAAAGATTGTATTCAAGATATACAATGTTAATCGTAGAACATGGCATACTTATGATTAATTTGACTTAATCATTGACTCTCTGGTTATAGCTATAAAAGAAAGAATATTTCATATTGGAGACATAGTACACCTGCGTTCAGTTAGCATGAAATGATAGATATGTTGCTAGCAATGATGGATATTTTGGATGGTATAAGGAAGACAATTAATTGATGTCATATATTTAAAGGATGGTTATATAGACTTCATTTCCCATTCATAAATAACACTTTTCATAAATTAATTTCCCTAATCCCACTCATTAAAATTTCATTTCTCATTACTTCCCTGTCTATATAACTTAAATGAAAATGAAGCATGAATAATGTTCAAATTGACAGAAGAGTGTAAACAGCATGATGAGCGGAATTTAATATGACTGCAACATAGGTATATGTTGAAAATGGCTTCTGGACTGTTTGGTTTCATGATGATATATACAGATATTGTTTTGAATAATCTCCTTGTGATTTTCTATTCATATTTTGAGGAAAAGGTGGTCTGTGTATATGGACATTCTCATTTCAAGATGTCAGATTGAATGATTGTGAAGTGCACTGTTGTCCCTATTTTCACTTTTCCCCTTCATTTCCCTTTTGTGTTGCATGGTTTTGCTAGTCTCGGAGCCAATTTAATCATGATGACAAATTATTTTAGATGTTTAATTTTATTGTGTCTTGTACATGTACTAATCTGAATATAATGGTATATAGATAAGCTTTTTCAGTCGTGGCAGCAATAGAGAGGGAAACAAAGGAAGAAGAGGGAGATTACCCAACACATTTTGGCAACCTAGGGGGCATAAGAAGTTAAGGTTCGCCATACACTTTGATGTCGATTCTGATGAATTTCAGCGGTTTATTCAAACATGACATTTGAATCTTGGTGGACAGCATGCTTTACCTCAGCCCCAAGTTCCTCCAAATGTTATCTTGCAAACTCGTCCTGGCATTGTTGATGTTCCTGAGTCTCCTGTTCAACCACCTAATGATGGATGGGGTGGCACTCCTGTCAATCCCTCCTTTGGTATCAATCAATATAGCACATTGATCCTCCTCCTCCTTCAGTTCACACAACATTACCTGTCATTACAAATGAATCTCCTCCTCCTCCTCCTCCTCCTCCTCCACCTAAAGATCACAAAACACCCCCTCATAACTCTCAGACAGACAAAGCTAAGCAACCAATCACCTCTCCCAGCATAGCTAAGTCTTCTTCCTCTGCTCACTTCAAGATAAAATCAGCAAGCAGCGGTAAGAGAAATATAAATGACATGCATCCAGAAGTAGCACAGCTGGAAGAGAAGAAGTCTCTAGAGAAAAGGAAGAATTATTTAGAAAGAAATTCCTTGAATTATTTTAATTTTGTCTTAATGGATACTTGACAGTGGCACTTTCCCTTTTGGACAGATGACAGAATTATGATATTTAAGTTTGGAACTTAAAATATCATATTATATTTTGGGAGTTACAAGTGGCATATGCCATGATGTTTTGATGCATGTTTATTGTTTACTCTATGATGCTGATTTTTATATTTGATTACATTATGGAGTAACAAGGAAGAGCTAGAAATGATTATTGAAAATAAAGGATGCATACAAAAGGGGGGACCTCACCTATTTAGTTATTATATTATTTATTATTTATCCTTGTCATTAAAAATACTTATCCTATTATTAAGTAAAGTTATTTAAAGTAGTTTAACTACTTGAAGAACTACCTTTTGGAGAATTAAAAGGAAGAAAGAAGGACAAGGAGGATATGAGAAATTAGAGAGATACTTCTGATAAGGTTTGCTCTTGTTTCAATTGAGGTTTCTGATGTTCATTTTTTCATTTTCTGAGTTTCGTAAGAGTTGAATTCTCTTGTTGCCAGTGGGAATATTCTAAAGGTGGCAAAGAAGAAAGGACTAAGAAGCAAAGACTTTTGACATGCTTCAAAAGATCATTCATTTATCTTGGCAGTTTCTCTAGTTTGATTAGGATTTCTGAATTCATTTTTGTTAATGTTTATGCCATTATTATAGATGTTTGCATTTCATTAGATAACAATAGCATAATCCAAGATCACTGACAAATACACAATCACAAGAGACACGTCATTTATCCTGGGAAACCCTCTAGGGGAAGAAAACCCAGCAAAACTTCCTTAATATAGATAGCCAATACAATGCCAAGAGATCTCTATGCTAAAACAGAAAGTCCTCTCCAAGATATCCGCCACTCTCTCTCTCCTTTGCCGGTAACAGATCAGAACTTGTCTCTCAAACTGAGCAAGTGAGTTATGTTCAAATGAGGCGCTAGCCTCCTTTATTTATACAAGTTCTGGCACGTGTGAAGTGTCTCTTCACTGGCAGGGCCGACTTCTCAATCTGGGTGGGTAAACCCACCTTTATTATATTTCTAGGTCTTCTAATTAACTGCTGGGGCCGACTTCTTATTCTACCTATTATAATTGTTTGTTGACCAATCCGCAAAAGGGGATTTGGTCCTATTACAATATCTGACATGATCAATCCACAATGGGGATTAATCCTATGAATAAAATATCAATAATAATAAGAATACTCTTTGCAGTTACATTATTTCAACAATTTTCAATTCTAATTAAGGTTATTTTGCAGAGTCAAGACTTGATGAGCTTGTGGCTTGGATTATTCTGGTTTATTTCAGGCTTGGTTTTTTTCTTTCAGACACCAGTTGTCTTTGTATGATTTTAAATACCATCCTAAACTTCTAAGTCTGATACTAGTCCTTATCCTTGCAGGGGTTTGTGAGAAGGAGTTTGGTTGTAACTCAAAAAAGTCATCATTAATAAAAATCTAGTTACTTCTCCATTGAAACTTGTGGTTACTAGCTTTCAGATGTATGTATTCTTTATTTGTCCATTTAAATTTCATAAACTTCATACAAAAACATTTTTACATCTTTTTTTTGCAAAGCATACAATTTGATAAAGAGCATCACCCCAAGAACATATTTCTTGAGTGTTGATTGGTAATTTTTGAACAAGCTATAAGCCCGGGGTAACATTCCCACCTATCTCATCTAGCCTAATGAGATTCAAAAATGCTTGAGTGAGGACTTTCCATTCCTCGCATCAACAGTAAGAAGATCAAGGCTCTGCGGTATGGCATGTTATCCCCTACCTAGGGATAACTAAGGAGATCATGTCTTGAGGCCCACAAGTCCTAGACATGGAGTGTCGAGAGTCGGATGACTTGAGGGCCTTGAAGGGCCCCTCTTTTCTTCAGTGCAGCCCATTTATCAGCAACAGCAGCATCCATCCCACCAGCCTAGTCCTGACGTGTCTTGCTCCATGAGGTAATGAGTCCGGGTATCACGGTATGTGTCACTCTAATTATTGAAGCACTTGAATATGGTGCACTGAATTCGCCTTCATTTCATAATGTTTGCTTGGAAATTATGCTCTTTAACTTGTTCATACCTGTAAGGGTGACATGGTGCCCTAGTAAGTTGATCTCCCTTTAGAATGGGTTGCCACTGGGTGGGTCTATGAAAGGCCATCGTCCATTCCCTCCATTGTTGGCATGTTTACAAGCAGAGCATGCTTGTCATTGATGGCAAGAACTGTAGCGACGATGGTATGGTTACAGGCAAGCACAACAGCTACGTTGGTTGGTTTACAGTTGGGAGTGTGCTTGTCATTGATGGCAAGAACAGTGATGGCAAACAGGCAAGCAAGGAAGAACAACAGCGGCGATGGCAGGAGATGGTTCGTAAGTCCAGACAGGAGGAGMACACAGATGGAGAACAGATCTCAGGCTTTAGATCTGAGCGCGAAGACTGACTGTCATTGGATCCAGGAGAACGTGCACGACCTTTAAGTGCAAGGTGAAGCGGGCTTACAAAGTCCCGAAAGCAGGAGGAYCGTCCATCATCGAGGACACGTGGCAGCAAATGAACAGTATCGCAGAATCGTGAATCGAGAGAATGGAGGTGAGCAGTCCTCCAACTTCGCGAAACGTGAAATCGCGATAAGAACTGGGCCGTCAGATCTGGAGAAAATACGAAGGACTAGCAATCGTTAGATCCAGCTAAGTTGCAAGGAGTATAAGCCCAGGAGTCATTCAACACTCCAAAGCTGCGAAGGAATCTTGGTCGTCCATTTAGGCAGGACACGTAGCTAAAGATCAGCATTTCGCCGACTGAAAGGTCAAAGGAAGGAGGTGCTCTAACCTCTCGAACTCGCTATATGCGAAATTGCGATATGATCTGAGCCGTTGGATCGAGAACTAATCTGGGTCATCAGATTCAGGAGGTGAATGTGGCAAACCATGTCAGCAAGGACAGGTGGCAGCCTACGTCAACAAAGACACGTGGCGCAATCATACAAGGACAAGTTTCAAGTTGATTCGACAATTCAAGCCACTGGAAATCACAATTCTGAGTGACACGTGGCAGCCACTCGGGTCACGACACGTCATCGAGTGACGTCATTCCGAGAGTTTAGTTTCGGGAGTTTTAGCTTCATCACTTCCCCAAAGTCCCGGGGTGGAGGATAGTCGTTGGATCAACGAGAAATCTCGACCATTGATCTGATATGGATCCATTTCGACGTTTTCGCAGATCGAGAATTCCAGAGGAAGGAGTTGTTGGAACTCGCGATATGGAAGGTCGCAAAATGATCCTAGCCTTTGGAGCCAAAGGACATGCGGTGAGCGATTGGGATTTCGCTGACTCGCAAATCAGGAAAGTCAAAGGCAATGTTGAGGGAACTCGCGATATGCGAGGTCGCGACATGATCACAGCTGTTGGATCATAGAGTGATGTGGACCGTTGATCTGGAGAGCGAAGCACTCATTTGATTGGCGAGTGGTCATAACTCATGGTCACATCATCAGGAGTTAGAGGGAGGAGCTAGAGCAGCCAAGCTCCATTTCGGGTACCGAAAGTTGGAGGACTCAAGGGACTCACGGGAGAACCCCCGAAACGCGAAATTGCAAAATGCAGTGTCGAGTTAAGTTGTGGTCACCGTCAGTGGTCACGTGAATGGAAGGAGCTAACGTAGCTAGGCTCCATTTCAGGTACCAAAAGTTGGAGGAGTCAAGGGACTCACAAGAGAATCCCTGAACGCAAAATTGCGAAATGCAGTTTCGAGTTAAGTTGTGGTCACCACAGGTGGTCACGTAAGGGGAAGGAGCTAGCACGCTACTGAGCTCCATTTCGAAGATCGCGAGTTGGGAGATACGAGGCAACTCGCAGCAAGAGTTCGCGATATGCGAAATCGCGTCGCGCCCTTCTTGCTTGGCCCTTGGTCACAGCCAAGGTCACATCGTCGAAGGATTAAGGGAGCAGCTAGCACGTCGCTGGGCTCCACATTGGAGATCGTCGAGATCGCCAAGCGCTTGGTCACAGCTAGTGGTCACTTGGAGAGGCATCTTGCGTCTGGTGCCAGTTCAAGTGGGGATAGTTCACGATCAACCGTTGATCTCTGGTTTCGCCTTCCAACAAGATCTCAACCGTTCAAAGTCTCCAACAGCCAAAGAAGCCATACTTGACTAGCTGTAACTGCCAGAACGAAGTGATGGTGTCTGCCAAAGAATTCGAGGAGCTGTAGAGTGATCGCCAGAGGAGCTGAAGAGTCTCGAGGAATCTGCCAGTGGAATGAAGATTGTTCAAAGAGATAATTGACAGATGGGAAAGTGTTGAAGTTTGTAACTGAAACAGAGAGGACAAAGAGTCTCGACTGCCAGAGAAGCTAAGGAATCTCAGGATAACGCCCACTGATGATGATGAGATTCGACAACGCCAGAGAAGACGAAGAGTCTCGACAGCCAGAGAGGCTAAGGAACCTCAGCATAACGACCATGGATGAAGAGCAGACTCAGCGTAACCACCAAAGGGGGCGAAGAGTTAGTTGTATGATCTGGCAAAGGAATTGGCATTATAAATATACGCAAAACAGAGAAGTAAAGGTTGCTTTTGCGGAGAGTAATTTCACATAGGAAATAGCCTGTTGTGGGCAGGAGCTGAAACACACAGAAGAGGCGTAATGCATAGACTAGAAAGAAGAAGCAAAGCATAAAGCGCAACAGATGCAAGGAACAGAGAAAAATATCAGAGGCAGTGAAAGAGAAAGTCGAGGTGTGCATGCAGAGACAGAGCAGAAGATCAGAAAGCTCAAGAGGATGAAAGCAGGAAGACACTGATGCAGGCAGAGCAGGGCAGTGTAGCAGAACAGTGATGAGACTGGTAAGCCATTAATGAACATTATATCACTGTAATAAGTTTCAGTAGCAAAGATTTATAATCAAGGTGGTAGGGAGGTGCTAAGGAGGATTGTTGTCCTCAGAGGTTCAAGTGGGTGCTTGAACACAAGGAGTTGTAGCTTCCATCTGGTTGCAACCAGAAAAACCAGGGTGGTGCAAGGGAGAACTGTTGTTCTCTGTTATACAGGTTGGTGCCTGTGTGACTGGAAGTTGGTGCTTCCATCCAGTTGGTGTTGGAACACTTAGGGAGTTGTTGCTTCCTTCTAGTAGGTGCTAGAGAATCCAGAGAGTTGGTGCTCTCAACAAGTTGCAGCTTGCAAAACAGAGGTGGTAGCCTCACAATGAGTCGGAGTTCATAAGTATAATAATGTACAGAATGTAAAGATTGCTTATCATATCAAGAAGAAGAGGTTTTTACCCTTTATGGGTTTCCTCAGGAAAATCAGTGTCTCTGTGTATTCTGTGTGATTGATCATTGTATATCTATGCATGTTAAGTTATCAGCAACACATTAAATAATAATCTAGAAAGAATAAAGAATCACAAAAAAAAATTTCAAGCTTATATATATATATATATATATATATATATAACTGATTCACCCCCACCCCCTCTTAGTTATATTTCCAAAATCCATACTTACCACTTTCCATCTTTATTCCTCACTTTCCCCCTACCCTTGCTCGAGCATTGGGATTTTCCACACTAGGAAGGGTTGTACCTTGCCTTGTGGGAAGAAGGGGCTAAAGGCCCAGAGGGTAAAAGTAGCTGGCAAGAGTTAAAAAACAAAATGAAACCTTTGAGATGCTTCGCCCAGGGATTCCCAAGAAAGCAGTAAAAAGCTTCTCAGTAAGAAAAGGGGACCCATATGATAAATAAACACTCAAGGTATTAGTTGGTGGATGGGAGGTCTCATCATGAGCTGACCTATTATGACCATGGGCATGTAGCGATATGACACTACCATCTATCTGGTCACCAAACCAAGGTAGTGGCTCTTGGTGGCATAGTCAAGAGAAAGGGGGTCTCATACTGAACCAGCCTTCTCATCTCCGTGAAATGCTTGTGAATAACATTGTCACCTCTGGTCACCAAGCCAGGACAGTGTCCCTCAACTCTTCCCTTGAAGCATAAAAGAAAAAGATCAAAAGCAATGAAGCTAAGAATAAAAGGCATTGAATGGGCTAGGAAAAATGTGGCATCTATGACAAGGTGCAGCTCGCCCTCTACAAAGGCACCCACAGGTAAGATCTACATTTCCAAGTTATCACTGCACCCCATGCCCAAACACTTACCCCACACCACCTCACATGTGCTACATGACCTAGACTAGTTCTCACCTGGGAAACACCCCAAACTTAAGAAGGATTAGCCCAATAGGACACCCTGAGACCTTCTCCAAACCTGGCTTGTTAAATTGCTTAACGTCTTTGAGCATTTGCCTGGGTAAAGGGGGGTTTGATGCGCATGTTTGGGTAATTTAATTATTAGATGTGATTTACATGTTATGATCCCTGTGACTTATGAACCCCTGGAGGGCGTACTTGTTGCTGCAGGATTTTGCTCGGTGGACAGGTACACATGGGGGAATGATTAGCTCGGACCTCCATGGGGCTGAAAGCCCACAGATGGATGTTGTAACCCCAGCCAAGGGCAAAGAGACATCAAAGACTTGCACCAGGAAGAAAGAAGGACGTTGCCCTTCAAGACACTCTGGCAGACCTAGACCCAGGGGGATCTTACTCTTCCACCTGGACATTGGCCTTTGAGAGCCCATGATGTCATCATTATGGCCTTGGACGTCATCCAGAGCTAGGGTTTGCATATTGAGAGAAGTTGTGAGCTAGTTGGCACGTGTGGGCATCATCCAAGGCCTTTGGAGGCCCAACGTTTCACCTTAGGGGCCTAACGTCACCCTAGAAGGGCATGACGTCAACCTTGGATATGATTTCAGGGGTTAATTATTGTTATTTATGTAAAAACTAGATTTTTGATGTAATTTGGCCAGGTCGACCTTTTAATGACCTAAAATTAATTAAAGGTCATTAGTATTGTATAAATAGAGAGAAATTACTCTCATTTTTCATCATCACTCATCACAAACTTAGTGTGGACTGAAATTTGCGCCATCTTTAAGGACTATTGGCTGAAATAACTAGTGCGCAACTTCTTGGAGAGGCATATTTTGGTGTATCTTGGCTATTTTTCATGGTGGAAGATCTTCAACTAGGGTTTGGCTTGATTATTCTTGGTGAAGTAAGTAGAAAATCTGCAATTTGTTTATGTTAATGAATGCTTGTGGTAAATTTTACTTGTTTCATGTTAAAGATTATGAAATTGCTTGCTTAAACCCTAGGAGAGAAACATAAGTTACTTCTTTCTCTCTATAGTTTTCTACTTGTCTAAATTTCTCAAGTACACTTTGTTTAGAAGTGGCTACTAGAGCCCTAAAGTGCTAGCACTCTAGTACCTTCACTCTAATTGCCTATTGCATACATTGTTTTAATAGTCTAAAGAAGATTCACCAGGGCCTAGGATTCCTTACTCTAGCAAATTTGTTTCTAAGATTTGGATACTTGAGGCCTTGGGTTGCCAACACCTCCTTCATCCATCCCTTCTTCTTTGACAAAGTATTATCATTGCTACTTTTCTCCAAGTTTTTCCGCTGCTAATGTTGACTCTATAAACCCTAAAAGGCACTAGTCTACTCACTATAGTGAATGATTGATCAAACAAACACTCAAATCTTTCTCCTTGAAGCTTGTACTAACTCTTACTGACCCCAAACTGGATTAATTCCTTAGCTAACTTGTTGTTGCAAATCATTGCTACAGCCATACTAATTCATGCCTAATTTGTTGCATTCACCTACATAACTTGCACCTAGCTCACCCAGAAATTGCTTGTGACAATTGCCCATCAATCTACTAGATAAATGTTAAGTTTACATGGTGTTTCCTTGCAATTTTGAGCACTAGAATTTGTTGTTGTTACAAAAGATTGCTACAGTCATCTAACTGCAGCAAATTCTCTGCAAAAGTGACATTAAATGCTAGCTAGACATTGCCAAATTTGCTTTTGACAATTTATTATCATTCTGCATAGTTAAAGCTACTTCTTTTTGTCTTTTTCAAACATTTTCAAGGCACAATTCTTGTGGTTGTTACAAAATACTCATTGTTGTTGTAAACTATTACATTGCTACAAATTTATATCAGCTAGCTTATTTTTGAAGGTTCATGGTCTTAAGAAGCACTAACATCATATATTTTGAAGGTTCGTGGTCTTAAGAAGCACTAACATCATATTTTTGTACTTGAAAGCTGCCATTTTTTCTTTTTTGTCTTGTTCTAGGCAGGTACACTCCATTTTATCGTTGCTTCATCCCTTGAAGACCTTAAGAACCTTTTTTGACTTGAGTGACCAGTGACAAGGGGATTCCTTGGATCCTTGCCTTAGTCTTATCAGCCCTTTAGATCACTGGGGATGTCTCCCCTAGGGTAACTTTGATATACTGCTAAACAGAAAGGGGTTTCCTATTAAGGTGACAATGATAGGTCACCCCCTGTTACGCCAATCTTGCATCCACTTGCCTTGGGCTTTGGGCAAGTAAAGATTGTGCGATAACATGGCCCTTTTGAGATATTGGAGAAGGTGGGAGAAAACGCCTACAGACTCGGCCTACCCCCATACATGAGCCTTTACTAAGTAGTTAATGTGGAGAATCCAAAACTCTATGAGGACTCCATGTTGGATCCAGAGGAGGAGCAGGTCATACCTACCATAGAGGACTTAGCACCAGATGCTCAAGCAAAGTTGCCAAAGGACACAATTTTGCAGAAGGGGTCCAAAACTACAAGACAAGGGCGGAATGCCCATTGGTAGATTGGGTTGAAAGGGCAGTTTTTGTTGAAATTTGTACCTTGGGAGGTGTTCCCCATGTGCTTTTTACCTCCTTAGCACATGAGGGAAGGACATGACACTTTGTACCTTGTACTTTTGTCTATTTTCACTTTGACTTTGGTTAAAGTGAAATTTGGTCACTTTTGG
>JASDQU010736425.1:434475-460397 GCA_032191745.1 Picea mariana | reverse complement strand
ATAAAGTGAGTATTAAATCACTTTGGGGTGATTTTGGAGACATAAGTGGACTTAGGAAACTTAACCCAAAAGTGGGTTTATGATTTAGAGTTGATTGGGGAGATCTCATCCATTCATTTGCTTTGATCTCAACCATTCACTCTTAGGTTTCCTTTTGGAGTCTATGAGGGGTGCAAAGGGAGAAAGGAGGGCGCATTGTTCATGGAGAGTTTTGCTTGTTGGGAGAGGAGAACTCAAGCTATGGAGATGAGATCAATTGCGTGAGGGAGTTTGGAGGAGGCCACTACCTTTCCCTGTGGGAAGTTTGGAGCAACTTGCTTCATTATTTTACTGGAGCTATTCTACAATTGAGGAGGGCACATGAGTTTGGCAGACTTATTCCTTCCTGGTAGGATATCTAGCCATCAAATTTTAGTGAGGTCAGTTGCAGAGTGAGGACATCAACAAGAGCTTCATTACTGCGGAGGGGTTTTCAATTCTGACATCACAGATGATTTCTGGAGCAGTTTCAGTGGTTCTGGCAATTTGCATGAGGGGCGCACCATCCAGGGGCGCATCTGCTTGATAGAGCTTGTGTATCAACTCAGTTGGAGTTGCTATTGTATCAGGTACCATCATTTATTGTGTTTACTGTAACCCTTACTTGCTTTTCCTCATATATACATTTAGATCTCAAACTGGTTTTCCCCGGGGGGGTTTTGTCCAGGGTCATGTTGACCAAAAATACTGTGTCTACAAATGCACGCTATTAGTTCTTAGATCTGTTCATTATCAGTAGTTAAACGATGTATTAGGTGTGTTATATTTATTTGAGTTGCATGTACTAATTTCCTATGGCAAAAATGACATGCTAGAGCACCCAAATCGAAAATATAACCATAACAATCAGCTCAAAAGTTCATGAACTGTTGGCTGTTATAAAACAGCAGAAAACTAAAACAAGACAGTGAAAACTTAGAGCCTTTGCTTGGTCAAAGACAGACCAAGAAGGCAAGCTGATAGGACCTGGAATTTTCACATGGTATCAGAGCTTCGGTGGCTGATTTTTGGGACAGTTGGGACAGCATATTGAGTGGCTGCCATATACTTCTTTCTGGCAGATTTTGAGGACAGCCATTGACTCCTTCAGTGGTTGTTACAGGGCAGAATTTTTCAGAGGATTTTTGGGCAGTTTGGACACCTTGAGATTAGTCTCTTTTCACACCTACACAATAGGAGTGAGGCTGATTTTTGTGACCTCTTTTCACACCCATTTTGTTGGGAGTGAGGTCAGAGTACATTGTCTCTTTTCACACCTGTGTTGACAGGAGTGAGACAGTGTGTTCCTTGGCAGAGCAGCATCAGTTGGGGATTGCAGATTGGCAGTGATGTCAGCATCTCAGATGCGAGTTGAGGACAGGCTAGCTGGGACTAGCAATTGGTCGTCATGGAAGGGGTCCAAAACTACAATACAAGGGCGGGATGCCTATTGGTAGATTGGGTTGAAAGGGCAGTTTTCGGACAAGGAAAAATGGTACTTGTGCGATAACATGGCCCTTTTGAGATATTGGAGAAGGTGGGAGAAAACGCCTACAGACTCGGCCTACCCCCATACATGAGCCTTTACTAAGTAGTGAATGTGGAGAATCCAAAACTCTATGAGGACTCCATGTTGGATCCAGAGGAGGAGCAGGTCATACCTACCATGGAGGACTTAGCACCAGATGCTCAAGCAAAGTTGCCAAAGGAAACAATTTTGCAGAAGGGGTCCAAAACTACAAGACAAGGGCGGGATGCCCATTGGTAGATTGGGTTGAAAGGGCAATTTTCGGACAAGGAAAAATGGTACTCCAGGGAGAAGGTAGAGGAAAATTTTCCTCACCTTAATCAGTAAAGCTTTTGGGGACCAAAAGCCTCCTTAAATGGAAAGGTATGATCTGGAATGGATTATAATATAATTTTCCATCTATCTCGATACTTTCTACGTGGAAAAAATTGGAGGAATCAGCGTTGTTGGAGACGTAATCCTTGGGATTGCACTATTGTAAAATTATTGTAAATATGAAGAGTCGTAAGTGATAGGAAGAGTCACCCATTAGGGAAGACCAAAAATCATTCTTTTGTATATTTATTGAGTTTCATGTTAATGAAAGATACAAGTCTGGAGTTACGCATTCTGCCATACCTGGCCTGACAATGGTATCAAAGCGCAAGTTAACTCCATGAATTATTTCTCTTGGTGTTTCCTTTCCCCTAGCGTGCAGAAAACGCCTTCCCGTCTGTCCCTCTGCCTTTTAGCGCTTTGATCGATTTTTGTGCTCGTCGGTCTATCAAAAACCCTAATCTCTGCCTACCTCGTTCACAATCAATTCAAGTTCACTCTCTCGCACGAAAACCTAATTTGCTCGCACAGCTAATCGAACTCGTACCATTTCGTACAATAGATGTATGTGATACCATCTTTTTATCGAGGACCAACCAAATTCCAGTCTGCATTCCACGTTCTACTAGGGTTTCTTCCTTGCGAATTCTGCCATACCTGGCCTCACGCACCACGCCGACGATGGAAATGAGAGAATGCATCTTCTACCACCTTGTGTATCAAACACAATCCCAAGAGTTGTCAATGAAGAAGAAGTCAAATTAGTTGTCACAGAAGAGAAATCGGAAGCAAACCCGAAGAGTAGCAGATCGACCATTCCTACATCAAACAAATAACATGCCATATGGAAGGACAAAGACCAAAAAGCATATGATGTGAGTTTTGCAACATTAAGCAAGGAGGTGAGTTCTCATATTGCTTTTATAGCACTTTGAAAAGATTGAATGACTTGTATGACACACACTCAGAACTGGAATTTATACAACTAATGGTGAAGCTCTTCAACCTAGAGTTGAAGAATGATGGCCCTATGGCTTTAGCTTCTAAGATCAAAGCCATAATGCATGACATTGATGCCATTGGGGTCAAGATAGACCTCCCTCTCACAGTCTTCATTAAGGCCCTCTACCCTACATATTCTCACTAGCTTGAATCTCAACAAGCTAGTGGTCAAATGAAATCCATCACATTTGACAAGTTGGTGGATAAAGTTGCAGAATGTGAGAAAGCCTTTGGAAAGAAGTCAATTCATTCCACTGGTGAGACAATGTGCCTTGCTCAGAAAGGGAAGAGCCAACCACATGATTCTTCAAGAGGAGAAGGCAACAAAAGAACACATGCAAGAAAGACTTTCAGAGGCACGGGGTAGACCCAATCCAAGATGATAGATCCAATCTTCAATGTACCCGTTGCAAAAAGAATGGGTCACATGAAGCGAATGACTACAGAGTTCCATGGAAGAAGATCAAAGGAGACAGACAAAATTAAAAAGAGGACAAAGGTAAAACTTCAGAACCAGCGAAAGGTAAAGCATATGAATCTGCTCATTACCTTCTTTCCCACTGCAATATAGGAGTAGTTGAAGATTTGTTTGACACTTCATTTGTTTATTGGAGAGATGCATGGCTTCTTAACACAGGTACACCCTCCCACGTGACATTTCAAAGAGACTTCTTCGAAGACTTCAATGACAATGTAAATGGCATAGTGTATTTTGCAGATAGATCAAGTCTGAAACCTTCGGGAATGGGCACCGTCGAGCTTAAGTTGCCTGAACTCCCGAATTTCCTTCTACATAATGTGCAGTATCTTCCTGAACTGCAAAGGAACTTGTTGTCCCCTTGTGCACATCCGACAGCAAGGCCACTTTGTTCATATCTTCGGTGGTGAAATTGAAATACGAAAGAATTATGACATGGTTGTCATGACAGGAATGGTGTTGATGATTACAGTTGTGTGAGACATTCTCCAAAAACACAAAACCTGAGAGAGAGCCCCTGAGATGGGTGTGTGGTTCCTATCTGAGACAGAGCTGGAACGTAGAGATGGCCTCCTCCTTACAGAGAGTTGAGAAGAACTCCAGATGATTCTCCTATGTAACGCAGTGAGAAAGGAGATCTGCAGAGTTGGACGTGCCTATGGCTGAGCACAAGGTGAACGTGTGAAACCCCAAAGTGTTGGGTGCATCATCATGAGACAGAAATGAAGATGATGTATTAGCCTCCTCTGAGCAGAGAGTTGATGAGAAACTCCAGATGACTCTCTTGTGTAATGCAGTGGTAAAGAAGATCTGTTGAGTGGACGTGCATGTGGATGAGCACAGGTGAACGTGATCCTAGCGGTTGAGCACTAGTGAAGAAGTGGTTCTTATGTGTAATGCAGTGAGCCACGGATATGGACATCCCTATTGATGTGCCCCTAGTGACTGAGCACTAGTGGGTGTATGAGATCCCTTGCTATATTGTTCAAGAGTCAGACCTGCCTGTAACCCTAATTGTAATGTAAAGGGTACAGGTCGGCCCCGCCTTAATATAAAAGATAAATAATGTAAAAGATAATTAATATGATAATTATTAATTATATTTTGAGTTATAAAAGATAATTAATATGATTGCCCTATTGTGCCAAAAGACACATCATTTGACGTGACAAGTCTTATATAAATAAAGGTGAATCCCCATTGAGGAAACACACTTATCATTGTGTCATCTCATGATTTCAGAAGTTGTGGTCTGAAATTATGAGAATCACAGCACCCTCTTGTGTGCTAGGTTTGGTGATGGTGTGGGAGGTCTTTCTCTTGAGGAATATAGCAAAGGATTTGTTGGGTTTTCTTCCCTTGTTGAGAAGGGTTTCCCAGGGTACTTCTTGTGTTCTTGTGCATGGTTATTCTTCTTGTGATCTTGGTTTGCTGCAGTAGTTATGGTTCAAGTTATAGTTAAACAGTAAATTTAAAGAAGATACATGAGCCATAGCTCATTGAAAATCCAACATGGTATCAGAGCAGGCTTAAAGAAGACTATTGCACATTAAAATTGAAGGTAAACCTTACTGTAGGAGTGAAGAGAAAGAGGGTCGGACCCTTCTTAATTCTCTGTGGTAGATGATGAAGAGACCGCAGCAAATGGAGAAACCCCTCAAAGAGGCTGGAACCTCCACTTAAATTTTGTGGTGAGGTATTGAGGGTCTTGAAGAAAAACCGCAGCTTGGAGAGGCTCCTCTAGACTGTTGTAGAAGAGTCCTAACAGCAGAACCGTAAAAAGACTTAACCTCGGACCAAATCAATTGCAGAAGTGGAGGCCAAGGCTTGATTGAAGGCCTAAAAGGGCTGACCGCAGGCCTCTAAGACAGCCGCAGGCCTGTAGGGTAATTTCTAAGCTGCCGCAGACTAGAAGAAAAGGGTCGGACCCCTTCTGAAAATTATGTGGTGAAGGAAGAAGGGTCGGAACCCCTCTCTAAAGGTTCTGTGGTGAAGGAAGGAGGGTCGGAGCCTAGGAGAAGGGCCGGACCCCTAAAAGCTACCACAGAAATGCTCTAACAGCAGATCCGTAAGACAAATACCCTAGCCGTCTAACACTCTAAAGGCTGTCGCACTAACACAGCAGGCCTAGAAGGAAAGGGTCGAACTCTTCTTGAATTTCTGTGGTAAAAATAAAAGGGTCAAACCCTAAAACAAATCCTGAAGATGACCACAGGCTCGAGAACAAGCTCAGCCACAGATCTATGCCAAGTCTAATTTCTAAAGTGATATTTCTGAAGCTGGCAAAAGGTAAAAATTGTATCAGTTTTGAAGCAGTCTTGATGGTGGTTTTCTGAGAAAGGAAGACTGAGTTTAAGGCCTATATTAAGGCCAATTTTTGGACAGTAGTAGGGCCATTACCCTTGTCTAAATAAGAAGACTACAAATCTGATCTCAAACCCCCCTTGTGCCATACTCAAGTGGCATTACAGAAATTTGAAGCTGGCAGTTTTAAAATTGTTGGAGATTGATATTTTAAGGCAATCCTTGGTTGACAAGTTCATGCATAAAATTTATTATCCTTGAATTTTATTAGTGTTGTCTCAAGCATGAATAAAATGCCAAATTTCCGAGCTATATCTATGCTGTCCTATTGATCCAGTTTGCCATCCTTGATGTCATTCATTGATGCAAGTGTTTAATAATGTTGTTGGTTTATATTCCAGCAAACATAAAAGGATGTTGATGGCTTGCCTAAGTGCATTGAAGATATTGGTGAGAAGAATGGACCAGATCCAAAAGACAACAGCAGTGATTGTTTGAAGTGTTTGGTCTTAAATATTTGTGTTAGCAGCTCAAGGGTATTTCAGACAATCAAGACATTGGTTGACAGCAAGGAGGTTCTCATTATTACTTGTGTTACCTACAAACAGCAATAAAGCCTTTATTACAGTCTTGAGCTACAAGGTTGATGCAGAGACTTGTATAGTACAAGGAGGCTACAAGGCAAACAAGCAAGAAATGTCATTGATCATCATGACATTGACAAACAAGCAGAACCTCCACTAGTGTACACTCTCAGGTATGCACTTGTATATATATATATATTATTTGCATCATTAACATAAGGGTACTTGCAGGAGGAAGGAACACTTGGTGCAATCATGGATCCAGAAGGATCTCAGTGCATCCAATGGAGCAACACACTAGAAGTAAAGACTCCAGGTTTGATTGTTTTAATTATCATGCTACATTACAAGTAGGTGTTGTAGCTGTGACAAACAATCCTTAAATTGTTTTGATTCTAGAGAAGTACTCATAAGTCTACTCTAGAAGATATTTTCTATCTTGTTTCCTTTCGTTTGTTTCCTTGTTCCAGGCAGGTTAACAACAAAGGAAGATGTTTTTCCTTCAAGGCTTCAAAGGGATTCAAAACTAATCAAGAAGAAGGAAAAGACAAATACCTTCTCCCACTCAGCAGTTCAAAGGGAGACAACCATTGACACAGTTGATCCAGTTGTTCCAGTTGATATTCCCAAGAACCTTACAGTAGGCCATAAAAGGTCTGTCTGGACTTGACAAACTCTACAAGAGGCAAAAAGACATGAAGCTGATGGAAATGTCGAGAAATACAAAACGAGACTTGTAGTCAGAGGATACTCACAAGCAAAGGGAGTGAACTATGATGAGACATATTGATTCAATAGCCCGATGCACTCACATTTGTACTACCATCCATGAGTTGGAAACTACATCAGATAGATGGATTCTTGATGAAGTTTCGGTTTCAGCAAGAGTGTTGTTGAAACAAACCTATACTATTACATTGTTGGTGACGAGAACCTGATTCTGATGATTTATTCAAGAAGTCATGTTGTTACAAACAAGCTGTGACTTATGATTTCGAGATGAAGGATCTGAGTATGATGCACTACTCCTTGGGACAAGAAGTATGACAGAGGACCAATGTGATTTTTCCTAAGTCAAGGAAAATATACAGTGGGAATAATTAAATAAGTTCGGTATGATAGAATGCAAATCCACCGTAATGGATTTGAAGAAAAAGATTGATGATGATTCAGACGAGACTGATCCACAGCTTATTGGATCACTAATGTATTTGGTTAACACCGGACTTGATTCATGCTATGCAGTGAATGTACTTAGTCATTCCATGAGTCAGCCGAGACAGACTCACTGGACATCGGCGAAACATGTATTGAGATATCTACGAGGCACAGTTAGATATGGCATGTGATAAGTCTCCAGTGTAGAGTTGAGTTTGCAGGGATATACCTATACAGATTGAACAGAGAGTGCAGTGGACCGGAAGAGCACATCCGATTGTTGTATTACCGTGAAGTTTGGCATGGTTTCCTCATGCAGATGGAAACAAAAATTTGTGGCCTTGAATACCACAGAAGCAGAGTATGTAGCATCAAGTGTGCAAAGCAATATGGCTTCACAAGCTTCTGACAGATTTACTTGATCATGAGATGGATCCTATGATGATAACCAGAGCTGTGTGTAAAGCTCTTTGAGAACCCAGTGTTTCATGATAGATCGAAACACATTGAGATAAAATATCATTATATCAGAGACATGATGCAGAGGAAAATAGTACACATGCAGTACCTTCCTACACATGAGCAGATTGCAGACATATTCACCAAATTAGCTTGGTGAAGGATACCTCCCTACTTGAGAGGGAGTGTTGATGACTACAGCCAAGACAAAGTTCGAAGTACTTCCGTGTGAGACATGGCCTGATGAAGAATGCCTCCCTAGCTGAGAGGGAGTGTTGATGATTACAACTACATGAGACATTCTCCAAGACACAAACCTGAGAGAGAGCCCTTGAGATGGGTGTGTGGTTCCTATCTGAGACAGAGATGGAACGTAGAGATGGCCTCCTCCTTACAGAGAGTTGAAAAGAACTCCAGATGATTCTCCTATGTAACGCAGTGAGAAAGGAGATCTGCAGAGTTGGACATGCCTGTGGCTAAGCACAAGGTGAATGTGTGAAATCCCAAAGTGTTGGGTGCATCATCACGAGACAGAAATAAAGATGATGTATTACCCTCCTCTGAGCAAAGAGTTGATGAGAAACTCCAAATGACTCACCTATGTAATGCAGTGGGAAAGAAGATCTGTTGAGTGGACGTGCCTGTGGATGAGCACAGGTGAATGTGATCCTAGTGGTTGAGCACTAGTGAAGAAGTGGTTCTTCTGTGTAATGCAGTGAGCCACAGATATGGACATCCCTATGGATGTGCCCCTAGTGGCTGAGCACTAGTGGGTGTATGAGATCCCTTGCTATATTGTTCAAGAGTCAAACCTGCCTGTAACCCTAATTGTAATGTAAAGGGTACAGGTCAGCCCCACTTTAATATAAAAGATAAATAATGTAAAAGATAATTAATATAAAAAGATAATAATTAATATGGTAATTATTAATTATATTTGAGTTATTGAGGTTGGCCCTATTGTGCCAAAAGACACAACATTTGATGTGACAAGTCTTATATAAATAAAAGTGAATCCCCATTGAGGAAACACACTTATCATTGTGTCATCTCATCATTTCAGAAGTTGTGGTCTGAAATTATGAGAATTACAGCACCCTCTTGTGTGCTAGGTTTGGTGATGGTGTGGGAGGTCTTTCTCTTGAGGAATATAGCAAAGGATTGGTGGGGTTTTCTTCCCTTGTTGAGAAGGGTTTCCTAGGATACTTTTTGTGTTCTTGTGCATGGTTATTCTTCTTGTGATCTTGGTTTGTTGCAGAAGTTATGGTTCAAGTTATAGTTAAACAGAAAATTTAAAGAAGATACATGAGCCATAGCTCATTGAAAATCTAACAAATGGAAGATGGAAGACTGTTGAAGTTGAAAGGGGCATCTACCCATACACAAAATGATGCATACCTCTATCATCACGGTGAAGGTATAATATCATCTAGTCTTTTGTGGCATGTTAGATTTGATCATATTAATTATGAAAGCCTTCATGTATTGAAAAAGAATGGTATTTCTGGTTGGCCTACTATTCCTAGGAAATTGAAGCAATGTGATGCTTGTATCCTTGGAAAGCATAGCAAACAACCATTTCATGATTCTACTTCCAGAGCATGTAGAAAAGTTGAATTGATCCCTTATGATCTGTGTGGCACCATGTATGTTCCATTTGCAAATGGCAATAAATATATCATGTCTTTTATCGATGACTCCACCAAGATGTGTTGGGTGTACTTTATGAAAGAAAAATCACAAGCTTTAGAAACTTTTAAAAATTTTCATGTATAGATTCTAAATGAAGCTCAGTCTCATATTGGCTCTCTTCGCACTGATGGAAGAGAATATACATCTAACGAATTTGAAAGCTACCTTCACCAACATGGGATCAAACTTCACGCAACAATTCCATGGGATCAAACCTCACGCAACAATTCCATACAATCCTCAACAGAATGGTGTAGCTGAAAGAATGAATAGGACTCTCCTAAATATTGTTCATTCCATGATGTTTTTCAAGAATGTAAAATTGATGTTTTGGGTTGATGTTGTTCTATGTGCAGCTTATGTGAAAAATAGGTGTCCATCTCATGCTCTTGAAGACAAGACTCCTTAGGAAATATGGCATGAACGCATTCCTTCGATGAGGCATCTCGAGGTCTTTGGTTCCACCTGCTATGCCTTGATACCTAAGGAGCAAAGAAGCAAGCTTGAACAAAGGAGTCGGAAGTGCATCTTCTTGTGGTACTCAAATACCTCCAAGGGATATCATCTTTACGATGAGGAAAACAAGAAATACATTCTTTCCAGAGATGTAATCTTTCTTTAATCCTCCAAGAATGACAAAATTGTTTAGAGGCGGCTTGATCATATGGATAGATTCACTCGTGTAAAGAGATATCATGAATTTGATAACGAGATTCCAAATCTTGAAGGTGGGATCCCTATCTTGGGTCAATCTAGGGAATCTCCTTTTTCTTTTGAAGAACCATCTCCCCCTCGTGAAGAAGTTCCAGTCACTTCATCAGAACCTGAAATTCATTTGGATGATGTGATCGAGAGGATTGAAAAGTTGAGTCTTGATGAGAACTCAGCACCATCTCAATCAGCTGAGCAACCTGGACCATCCCAAAAAGGTCCACCAAAATGGATCATAAAAACACTTGAAAGTGTTCATCCCGATGAGGTCGGAAAGACAAAAACCAAATTTCCTCAAGACAAGATGGAGGTGATGTAGATAATTCAAACTCAGGTGATGTAGATGACATAGATGTTTCATATGATTGTGAGTTGACTTTATCTACTAACTTTGAACCGACTTCCTTTGAAGAAACCACTTCTCATGATCAATGGAAAGAAGCCATGTTGCTCTCATCAAGAATGGGACATCGAAGTTGGTGGATCCTCCATTCAGAACCAAACCAATCGATTACAAGTGGGTATTCAAGAATAAGTACAAATCAGATGGCTCACTTGACAAGCACAAAGCAAGGCTCGTGGCAAAAGGATTTGCACAAAAAAAAGGTGTTGACTATGAGTAGACTTTTGCCCCCATAGCAAAATGGGCTACCATTCGTACTCTATTTTCCATGGCAGCACAGAATGGATGGAAAATTCATCAAATGGACGTAAAAATTGCTTTCTTGAATGGAGACTTGAAAGACAATGTTTTCATGTCTCAACCAGAAGGCTTTGTTGTGAAGGGACAAGAACAATAAGTATGCAAACTCATCAAATCCTTATATGGCTTGAAATAAGCACCGCGAGCCTGGTATGAAAAGCTAACTAAACATCTTCTGAAATTGAATTTCAAGCACTACAATCTTGATGATGCAACTCTATTTCTCAAGAAAGTTGGAAAAACTATTGTATATCTTGTAGTATATGTATATGATATGTTGATAATGGGGAACAATGAAAGCTACATTGCACCCATAAAGAAAGAGTTGAAGAAAGGCTTTGAGATGACAGATTTGGGACATTTTCACTACTATTTGGGCATTGGGTTGATTCAAAATCCAAAGTGCATATTCATCTCCTAGAAGAAGTACAATGGAGAATTGTTGAACAAGTTTGGCATGGCTGACTGTAATCATGTTTCTACAACAATGGAACAGAATTTGAAACTCACATCAAAAGAAGGGAATGAATTTGAAGATGCAACCAAGTATAGACAGCTTGTGGGAAGCCTTATCTATCTTACTACCACCAGTCCAGACATTTCATTTGTTGTTGGGATTCTTTCCAGGTTCATGCAAAAGCCTTGTGAAGGACATTGGACCACTATTCTTTTCCACAAGGGTGACCCAAAGAACTTTTCGACCCACCTTCACTAGATACTCCCTCCTGAACCTTTATTCTCATCTCTCAACTCTACATCAGCTAAATATGAATGTCTTTCATTTTCTATTTGGGAAGTAACGCTCAAAACCTACCCCCACGTCACCACGCCCACCTCTCTTTCCCCCAAAACTGGATCTTTCCCCATGAACCGATGGTATGACACAAACTGCAAAGCTCTCCATCATCAACTTCAACATGCCTTCTCTCATGATCATTGTTCTTATCCCTACCTTAAAGCTTTCTACTGATGCCTCCTCAGCCACAAGAAACGCCTCTTTATCTCACAAAGGAGACATGATTTGCGTGCTTCCCTTCTCCATACCCCTAAGAACTTTTGGCGCACCATCTTTACCCACCTCTCCCCTCCCACTAGATCTTGATCTAGCTTCCATGTTCAGGTCACCTCTCCCCCACATTCTTGCTAGTTATTCTCATATCGACATATGTGACAGGTTGTTAGAGAGATGAGTACCAACAAAGCGGTAGATGAGGAAGGATTACAAGTAGAGTTCTTTAAGCGTGGTCTTCATGCCCTAGATTGCTACTTGGTCGACCTTTTTAACCATGTTGTTTGCACAGGTTTTCCACAAACTTGGTCGCATCACATTATTAACCCAATCCATAAATCGGGTCCTAGTGCAGATCCAAAAACTATAGAACAATAATGGTGGGACATGCCTTCTCCAAGCTCTATGCTATAGTACTTCATATGAAGCTCTCTAGAGAGCCTGAGAGGAGACTCCTTAGAGCCAGGGAACAAGCAGATTTCCATTCGACACATCAGACCACTGATCACATCCTTACACTTCGGGCAATAATTGAGGAGGCACGACATCGCTATTCGAAAGTCTATTGTTGCTTTGTAGACTTTTGAAAAGCTTTTCCAATGTTCCTTGTGAGGCCTTGTTCCAAAGACTCAGAGACATTGGTATTTCTGAGACACTCCTAGCTGCCATTATGCGCTTGTACGAGTTTGTTCTGTTGACATTATGGTAGCTGCGGGAGGTATTTACCTCCATGTGTAAACCTAACGAGAATAGAATATTCCGAGAAGCAAGAAGAAACCCTAAATAACTCTAGAAGACTAGTTGGCTCAAGAGAATGATTTAGATTAAGTTATTAGTGTCCAAGAGAAGAAGTCGGCCCAGCTAAGTGACTTGGAAGACTATAAATAAAGGGCACTTTAGCTCATTTGTACGCACACCTCACAACTGCAATGGTGGGCAAGTTTGGAGAAGAGCTGCAACTGCAGCTGCTACAACTAGTAGATTTCGGTTTTGGCTGGGATTCTCTCTTGGTTATGGTTTGGACTTTCTGCTTGGCCACTTCTGGTTATTCTTCCTTGGTGCGCTATCCCCAGAGAGAGGTGCGCTATCTTGTTTGGCTATCTAGCCTAGGGTTTGCTTCCGAAATGATTCTCTGTCAAGGTTAAGGTGCTCGGGGGTGGCTTCGGCCTATGGTTGGGTGACAATATTGCTATATTGTCTATGGTTAAACGAGCACATTCATTACTTTCTAACAGGTTATGGGCCCACACTATCTTCGGACAGTCTAACCGCTAGAAGATAGATTGGGAGGATTTGCTCAGTTGCAGTTGCAATTGCAACCAGTTTCTGTTGCAACAACGAAACCCTAACCCTCTCATTGAGGCACCTTAAGCGAAGAGATTGACCTAATTTCTGGATAGACTAGTGCACCCTAGCTTAGCGCATCTCCTGGTACTCTCAGAAAGCTAAAACGTCAAGTTTGAGTTTTTGGTGAAAATCAAGGGTTGACCAAGTCAAAGCAATCATGACTTACTCTATGAAGTCAGAAAACAAGTTAGAAGGGGCTTCTAACTTCAGAGCATGGAATACAAGGATTGACCTCATCCTTGCCAAGAATAAAGTGTTGGATATCGTGAAAGGAAAGATCATGGAACCACAGTTCGAAGAAGGAAAAGAGAAGGAACCTCGGAACGTTGCAGTTTTGGAGAAGTTCAAAGATAGTGACATCAATGCCATGAGTATCATAGTGGACTCTATAAAAGACCACTTGATACCCTACATCTCCATCTTGATTCATCTAAGAAGATGCACAATGCCCTAACAAACATCTTCTTAGTGAGAAACATTAGACAAGTAATGAGTCTAAAGAACGAGCTCCATGACATGAAAATGAATGATGATGACAGCATAGCATCATACTTTGTGAGAATCTCTCATTTAAGAGATCAACTACAAGCTATTGAGGAGATCACTTGAAAGAAGGAACTGGTAAATATAGTACTCAATGGTCTTCCCAAGACATGGGATGCATTTGCCGCAAGCATAAACACAAGGAAGGAGTATCCTACATTTGAAGAACTTTGGACTTGTTGTGCACAAGAAGAATCAAGGATTAGAGCAAAAGAGAAACCCCAAAAGAAATACGATGATCAAGCCTTCACAGCAAGGTTCAAGAATTCCAGGAATAAAAGGAAAATTGTCTCAAGGAAGAAGCCAAATCAAGAGAAAGATATGTCAAAAATACAATGCTTCAACTGTCGAAAATATGGTCACTACAAGAATCATTGTCTCGAGCTAAAGGAAAGGAAGGAAACACACGAAGCTTCAGTTGCCAAAGAAAGGGAACCCTCAAAGAAGACCAAGCAGGATAAAACAAACTTCTTCTTCTAAGACAGGTAAAAATATTCTTCATAGTTCTTGTACATACCATGTTTACATAGTTTCTTTACATATCTTGCATATCTATTTCTTAGAAGAAAAGATGTTCAAAGAGAAACAATACCTATGGAAGAATAACAAGATAAGGATTGATATCACGATGACTCTAAGACAAGCAATACACGTGGAAATATGAAGTACATTAACAATCCTTGGTAACAATTCCTGTGGAAGCTATTACAACTGTCAAAATCAGAATCAAACTTGAAGAAACCTAGAAGAAATAAAAATTGAAATAAGACAACAATCAAAAAGAAAAGACTTATGACACTTTGCAGAAGGCAATAAGTATGCAGACAGAAGCATGGACTCTCTTGGATGGAGGGAGCCGATTATATATAATTCCAAAAGAAAAGCATACATCCATGCATGAAGCAAGGATTAGGAGGGAGCTAATCCTAAATAATGTGATCCATCAAGTATCTAACCATGTTCCCATCAATGATAGCAACCATGAAAAGCAACACGTGTTCAGTTTGACCTCAGAAGAAGTCTTCTTCGAAAAGAAGCCTTAAAATATCCCTGGTTGTCCATCCACGTCCTGAAAGGAATAAGTTGGAATATTCAAGGCATGGAATCTATAGAAAACTCCATGGACCCAAGAGCTAAAGAGAAACATGAAGATTCCAAGAGAGAACGAAAATCCAGAACAACCAGTCATTATATCAAGAATCACAAGACTACCAGCTTGATTTGAACCCTGTAGAAGCAATCAAGCAGAAGAAATGAAAGTTGTGACAAAGAACTAAAGGTTCTCCCAGATGGAGGGAGAGGACTATGATGATAGCTTGTTCCAGACATGCCTCTACCTGAGACATTATATCCCCTGCTATATCCATGGATTGGAGTTTACATCTGATGAATGTAAGGAATGTTCTCCTCAACAAAATAATTGAACAAGAAGCATATGTAGAGCAACCTCAAAGTTTTTGAGGTATACCAGAAAGAGACTCTTGTATGCAACTCTTGTATGCAAATGGAAGAAGGTCTTGTATGGATTCAAACAATTTGGTGTAGAGCCTCCAATGCACAGCAGAAGCGTGGTGAAAACTTTCTATAACAGAGATATTGTATCAGAATGGTTACTCAGAACTCCAGGATGATGGATTGCCAATCCATGACAAGCTCTCATGATGACAGAAGAAGTGCCACTTGAATATGTTCCAGTTTGAGCTTTGCCACGATGTTATGAGCTAGCAGGAAACAAAAGAGTTGAATCCAGCTATGATATACTATAGTGATCAAAGCTATATGAAGCCTCCAGAGAAAACCAGTGTTCCAAAAAGACCGAAGTACATTAAGATCAAGCATTACATTCTCCGTGATGAAGTCCAAAAAGAAAAGTGGTTCTCCAATATATCTCCTTAGTTGAGCAGATAAGCAGATATCTTGATAAAGCCTCTGTCCAAGAAGAAAGAGTTTATGTACTCAAGAAACAAGCTGGAGCTCATGGAGACGACTTCCTTATTGAAAAAGGAAGAGATGACTCCCAGGTTGGGAGGGAGCACTGATGTGTTATTGATTTATGGACAGTCATTTTTCGAACTTTTTCAAGTTCAAAAAATGGTCCAGGATGAGCAGTTCCTTTCCAGTTCGGAAAGTGGTTTGATATTTCTGACAGACAGGCATTTTCCAGTTCGAAAAATGGTCCAGTTCGAACGGTCATTTTCTTAATGAAAATGGTTCAATGGATTGTTGATGTACCATAGACAGCGATTCCCCTTGTGGCTAGTGTGGGGGAATGGTCTAGGACAGTCTTTCTTCTTGACAGTCACTCTCAGTAGTGGTCAAGAAGACTGGTCCGCCTCGTCAAACAGTCATTCTTTCGAAGCTCACAGTTGTGAGCAGTTTCGAAGAATGGTTCGTTTTGGAGGTTGGTGCAGGACAAACATTTCCTTAGGAAATGGTCCGGACAGTCATTCCCTAGGGCAAATTCATTCTCTCCAAGTTGCACTTTGTTTAGTGCCGGAGGAATGACCCAGATAGGTGAATGGTCCAAGTTCAGCAATCAGGGACAGGCATTCCCTAGGGCAGACTCATTCTCTCCAGGTTGCACTTTGTTTAGTGTCGGAGGAATGGCCCGGATAGGTGAATGGTCCAGGCTCAGAAATCAGGACAGTTATTCTTCCTTGCTTAGGAAGAATAGTCCAGATAGCCCATCGTTGATGTTTTACTCTCTGTGGGCAGATACTCTTCCAGATCTCACAGATGTGAGTGGAAGAATGGCCCAGATGACTCAGTTTATATTATGATATTGTTTCTGTGCAGGTTGATATTAGATGATATGATTGCCATGGAGACTGTATGTCTCTGAACAGTAGATGTATGCTACTGTGGTGGATGTGTTCCACTGATTGTGACTATATGTCACTGATCAAGTAGCTATGTGCTACTTGGTGCGGTAGTGTACCACTGGATTGTAGTTGTGTACTACTATGATAGACACAGTTGTGTTCTATTGAATGACATTGTTCTGATTGCCTTGTAAACTATCAGTAGTGTTGAAGATGATTATCAGCTAGATGGATGGTCAGTGTGTTGGTGGACTAACATTCTCCAGGTGGAAAATGGTCCAAGACAGTTATTCTTCTAGGACGTATGTCCAGATTAGAAGAATAGTCCTTGTAGCCCGTGGTGTGGCTTCCAGCATCTGTTGGAACAATTATTCTTCTAGGACATATGTCCGGATTAGAAGAATGGTTCTTGTATCACTCTGTGGAGTGAGTGACTTATCCAACATCATGTCTGATTACTCAGATGGAGTATGGTTTCGTGAGATAATGCAGTCGATGTTGTCAAATGACACTGATAGTGATGATGGTGCTCGTGATCTAATCATGAGATAGTCTATACGACTATGATGATGCTACCAGGTGAATGGTATGTTTGTGCTCAAGACCATTACCTTCAATACCTCCCTAGCTAGGAGGGAGTGTTGACATTATGGTAGTTGCGGGAGGTATTTACCTCCACGTGTAAACCTAACGAGAATAGAATATTCCGGGAAGCAAGAAGAAACCCTAAATAACTCTAGAAGACTAGTCAACTCAAGAGAATGATTTATATTAAGTTATTAGTCTCCAAGAGAAGAAGTCGACGAAGCTAAGTGACTTGGAAGACTATAAATAAAGGGCGGTTGAGCTCATTTGTACACACACCTCACAATTGCAGTGGTGCGCAAGTTTGGAGAAGAGTTGCAGTTGCAACTGCCGCAACTAGCAGATTTCGGTTTTGGCCGGGATTCTCTCTTGGTTATGGTTTGGACTTTTTGCTTGCCCTCTTCTGGATATTCTTGCTTGGTGCGCTATCCCTGGAGAGAGGTGCGCTATATTGTTTGGCTATCTAGCCTAGGGTTTCCTTCCGGAATGATTCTCTGTCAAAGTTAAGGTGCTCGGGGGTGGCTTCAGCCTATGGTTGGGTGACAATATTGCTATATTGTCTATGGTTAAATGAGCACATCCATTACTTTCTAACATGTTCTTGGTCATCTCCATACTACACATGGGATGTCCGACTTTATCAAGAGTACCATTGGAGTCAAACAGGGGTGCCCTTTATGCCCCACCCTCTTTGGTATCTACATATATGAGCTTGAGTCCTTTTTGAATGATCATATTCAAGACGGTGATGGGTGCCAGCTCCACCAGGTATTGATTTCTATCCTTCTATTCGCTTTGATGATGTGGTACTCTTGGCCTTATCTCCAGTGGGGTTACAGAGACAACTAGATGCTTTGGCACTTTTCTATGATCTCAGACAAATGACGGTCAACCTAAGTAAAACCAAGGTGATGATCTTCAATGGGTTGAACAAGGTTCTATTAGACCACCATTTCCCTTTCAAAGGAGAGGAGATTCAAATCGTCAACACTTATACTTATTTGGAGGTACAATTCTCAAGGCCTCCATTCAGTCTTCGACATGCTCTTCAACCTCGTGTAAACAAAGGTTATGGATCCTTAGCTACTCTTTAGAAAGTGTTTCTGGCACTGTTTTCAGGACATTCCATCCAAGATGTTTCTTATGGATTCCCTTGCCTGGCCCATAGTTCTTTATGGTTAAGAGGTTTGGGGGCATTGTTTATTAGAGTCAAATTGGGCTTCAGTTGAGTGAGTGCAGATCCTTCTCCTTCGATGCATCATCAGATGCAAGCAAACAGTACCCTAGCACATCATCCTTGCTGAGTTTGGCACTTGACCCTTCCGGCTTGAGACTATTTTCCTCCTAGTTTCACTTCTTCCCGCATTCGGAGTTTCACCAATTCAGCGATAAGACATGATCGGTACTCATATCTAGCCTACCACTCATTGGAGTCCATTGCCTTATCTAACCCTCGAGGTTGCACTAGATGTTGGTTTGTAAGGGTCTCGAACCTTTTGGAGTCTATTGGTATTTCGATGGATCAGCTTCCTCCATTCAAATACTCTGATGAGCTCACAGACTGGACTTCACGTCATCACGCAATAGCAACGGATCCTCTAGTTTCAAAGCCTATTGATCCGAGACCAGTAGCAATGGAAAAGATATTGCATGTTCCAAATCCTACTCATAAGAGTGCATTCTCAAGCCAATTATAGGTCCAGAGTACCACCAGTTTCCCTCGTTGAGAGAGTTTTATTAATGGAACGGCAGATGTAGTTATGGAAGGGAGATGTGCATAGTTCTAACCAATATCTGTGACGTTGGTCCTTCCCCCTTTCATCTTCCATGGATGCATCAGGCCATCTCCTACCTACGAGGTAGGAATTGAACAGGATCATCAGGGATGACATTTACAAACAGATCGTGCAGGCCACTTGAACAAACCCCATGGGTGGTTTACGTCCAAAGATGGCCTTCTATGTTGAGCATTTCATAAAGGCGAGGGATTTACTCATTATCCTACCCCCGTACACATCTTGTCATTGGGCACATTCTCTTTGTATCCCCCTAAGCCAATTCTGAGTGGGCTCACACAGACTTCAAGTTGAGACAGACCACCAGACTATACGAACAGAAAGAATCTGCCAACTGTGTGATCTCAATGAGGTGGAGACAGAGGAGAACTTTATATTTCACTGCCCCATCTATTATGAGTTTAGTGAGAGATTTCATTGCTTGTTCAGGGGGATCCAAACCCTATCCAGTTTCTTTCGGTACTCAAACCAAAGACGTCTATCCCTTTACATGTAGGAGCCCCTCAGACTTCTTGGCCACACTCTCCAACCTCCTCCTAGACCAAATCTCACTCAATAGATTACTTCCTTCTTTACAGTGCTTCCATCAGCCAGGGGTACCAAGAGATAGACTAATAGCAGCATTGCCTCTGACTCCAAATCGGTGCGAACCAAAGGGACCATTCCCCCTCCCCGGAGACCTCAAAGACATTACCAGACCAGATCCCTTACCAGCAGGCAAACGAGATCACCTAGACATCAGAGGCGAGTTACTTCTTCTAGACAGCAACACAGTAGGCAATCCAAATCTTCCTCCAGCTCTTCCTCGAGACAACATTCTATCTTGAGTTTTCTCCATTCAGCCTCAGATGTTAGGAGATATAGATCTAGGGGACCATGATCTAGTCCTTGGATCCCTTCGCTCTGTATATCTCCCTCCCATTGCGGTCGCCCGCACTCAGAGTCGATAGTTTTTCATGGTGTAACTCAAACCTCATGCTTTACTTCACTTCTTGTTCTTTATATAGGAGACATTTTGGTACTCCTACTTTGTATTGACATCATTGTACTCAATAGTCCCAATGACCTACTTGAGACATTGTTCCAAAAATGAGCAAATTGCAGACATCTTCACTAAAGCGCTTGGAAGAGAAAAAATTGAAAAGTTTTGAATGATGCTTTGACTCACAAACACCCCTTCGGATTAAGGGGAGGATGTTGGGCACGTAATCCTTGGGATTGCGTTTTTATAACATTATTGTAAATATGAATAGTCGTAGGTGATAGGAAGAGTCACCCATTGGAGAAGACAAACAATCATTGTTTTGTATATTTATTGAGCTTCATGTTAATGAAAGACACAAGTCTGGAGTTACACATTTTACCATACCTGGCCTAACAAGCTTGTAGAGCCATTTTAGCTGCAGGTCCCAATTAGGAAATTTGTGTCCAAATACCTTCTAAAATCTTTCGAAGACATTTTGAGGCATCAAATGGCATAATTTTGGGTCCAAACCTACTCTGGAATAATATGCAATACTCTACACATCGAAACCTTTCCAACGATGCAAGAATCGCCTCAATTAGAGTTCGTATGCGAAAGTTTTGCCTCTCGCAAGTTGACCTACCATGTTTACCACCATGATATGAGTGGATGCCACATCAACCCCCATTACTCAATATGTGTGGGGCTAGCCACGTGTGGACTTTTAAGAAGATTCTAGGAGGTCCAAAACCTTATCACAATTAAGGGTTGAGGAAGGCAAAACCCTACCCCTAGATGCCTATCTAGCTATGTTAAATAACCAGGCCGCTATGACGAAAAGGAGTTCCATTCTTTTGCATTGTATCTTGTTCCATGGCTGAGTAAAACATCTGAGAGAGGTATTTTGTGGGCATAACAGAGGAGGAGGATTTTGTAGCAGTCGTTCAGTCCACGGTGTCAATACTGACTTCCCATTCCTTTGTATGTGCATTTTTATAACTGAATCAAAGAGGGTAGAGCATAGACCTCACCTTCTAGTTGGGTTTTCTCCCGTATTGGGTTTCCCAAGTCAAATCTTGTGTTCATTTGTGTGGACGGTGTGTATTTTGTGCATGTTCTTTCATTTTTATATTTCAATTATTTCTTAAATTCAAGCAATAAGCTAGTAATAACTAATCTAGAATCAAGGAAATAAACTGCAAAAATCTAACATTTCGGAATAGTTTAAGATCTATTATGACAAATTGTTCCAGTGGAATATCCACGACAGTTTACAGATTAGATACTTGAAAGGAACTAAAGAATTTGAGCTCAAATACTCTAAGGTATGGAGGACTTCAAACTAATTGGACATAGAGATTCAGATTTTGATGGGGACAAGGAGAATGGAGTGTCTACTTCGGGATGCCTCGTGAGTCTTGGATCAGTAGCTATCTCTTGCAGATCATGCAATCAATCTGTTCCAGTAGATTCCACTACAGAGGTAGAGTATGTGGCTGCTACAGAGGCAACAAAGGAGATTGTGTGGCTCAAGAAGATACTGGAGGATTTGTAGAAGAAACAAGTGAATGCTACTCCATTTTTTATTGACAACACTTCTACAATCAAGTTGGCCAAGAATCCTAGATTTCATGATCGAACAAAGCACATCAACACTAAATACCATATGATTCAACATCATCTAGAGGCCAAGACCATTCAGCTAATACATTGTTCTACAAGTGAGCAAATTGCAGCCATCTTCACTAAAGCACTTGGAAGAGAAAAGTTTGAAAAATTCAGAAAGATGCTTGGACTTACAAACACCCCTTTGGATTAAAAGGGAGAATGTTAAATACCTAATCCTTGGGATTATGCTACATTGTAAATATTATTTTAGGAGAAATATGAAGAGTCATAGGTGAATAGGAAGAGTCATTCAAACCTCTTGGAAGATGAAACCAAAGGCCACTTCTCATTGTATTGATACATGGCTCACTTTAAAGAAAGCAATTATCCATGGAGTTACTCATCCCTGGCTTGACAATTAAAAGAGCACTTCACTATAATCTTAATGAAACCTCCTAAGGATAGATAGGTTTCTATCAACTCAATTCTGGCTCAATTTTACCCCTAGAGTCTCTGAATCAAAACCAAAGTCTTTTGAGCCCCATTTCCATGGACAGAGTGACCACCACAATCAAATCCATGGCTGCTAGGTAATCTCCTAGTCCGAATGGGTTCACTATGGATTTCTCTCAAGCATGTTGGCCCATCATTGGTTAAGAGGTTTGGAAGCTTGTCGAGGATTCTTGGATCTCAAGTAACATTTTGCAAGCCTTCAATTCTACCTTTATTACTCTCGTTCCCAAAGAGAATAATCCACAATCTCCTGACAAATTCTGACCTATCATTCTTTGTAATGTCATCTACAAAATTGTCTCCAAAATCCTCGCCATCATGCTCAAGCTCATCCTTCAGAAAATCATCTTGCCTAAACAAGGCGATTATGTTGAAGGTCGCCCAATTTAAGATGGAATCATTACAGCCCACGAAACTATTCATTTCTTAAAAAACACCAAGTCCCCTAGAATGCTCTTGAAGTTGGACATGTCTAAAGCCTATGACAAGTTAAATTGGAACTTCCTCGACCAACTTCTCTCTGTTTTTGGCTTCTATCTGGAGTGGATTGCCTAGGTTCACAACCTTGTTTCTTCTACCTTCTTCTCCATTTGGGTCAATGGATCTCCCTCTGACATCTTCAATCCCTCCCGAGGCATTCGTCAAGGGAATCCCCTCTCCCCCTTCTTGTTTATCCTGGCAACATAAGGTTTAGGCAAATCTTTGAATTTTCCCCACTCTTTTGGCTCCCTCAAAGACATTCGACTTCATCCCAACCTTGATATTCTATCTCACCTGCAATTTGTTGATGATACCCTTCTCCTTGGCAATCCCACTATGCAAGAAACCCTTGCCTTTAAAAGAATCCTTGACTCCTTCATGTTGGCCTTCGACACTCTCATTAACCATGGTAAGTCTCAATTCTTCTTCTTTAACACCCCTCTAGCCATCCAATGCCTTATCATCGGACTTCTTGGTTTCCAAAGGGGCTCTCTTCCATCCAAATACCTGAGTGCCCCACTCCTTTTCCAATGACCTCAGAAATGTCTCCTGGTAGGATCTTCTCTCTAAGATTGAGGACAAGCTCAACAGTTGGACTTGCCATTTACTCACTCTCCCTAGAAATATCACCCTCATCAAGTTAATCCTTCAATCCATGCCCCTCTACCTTTTCTCTATCCTAGTTGCCCCATCCGATATCCTCAAAGCCATTTGTTCTATCAAAAGAGCCTTCCTCTAGAGCGATCCTAGCAAAGAGCGCAAATGGGCATTTATTGCCTGGGACATCATTTGTCTCCCCAAACGCGTTGGTGGGCTTGGCATCAAAGATCCACTAATCATGAGCAAATCCTTTGCAGCAAAAACTTGGTGGCGCTAAATCACAAATCAAGGAGACCTCTGGAGAAAGATATAAAAAGTTAAATACGCCAATCACACCCCTGAGGAAGATCTCATCAGAGTAATGAGGCCAACTCTAGCTCCTTAATTTGGAACAATGCTTGGACCAATCGAGCCCTAGTCCAAAATCAATACTTTTGGGAGATCAAATCTAGCGTGCAAGCTTTATTCTAGGAGGATGCCAGGCAACCTAGGCTCAATACCAATCCCCTTCTTCATCAAGCCAAACACAAACTCCAGGCATTGGGCTGGCATAATGTCAATCAGTACTAGAGAGGTTCAAATGAAACAAGCCCGGGGTCCTACAAAATTTGGGTAGCATCTTCTAACTAGCCACATCAGCGTAATCAATAGGAAATAGATCTCCATGACTCCCTCTTAGGGAAAGAAAAATCATTTAATCAACAGTCTTGAGACCAAGATGCCTTGCACTGGGCTATAAGGGTTGTGGCAACTTCAACATCAAACAAACCTATGACTGTGAGGCCAATTATGCAACTCTAGACTCAAAAATCATTTGGCAATAGATTTGGAATGTCGAGCTATGGCCAAAAACTTCATCCTTTCTTTGGCTATTGGCTCAGAAGAAAACCCTCCCATGGGACCCCCTAGTAATCAGAGGATTCAAGGGTCCTTCCATATGTTATATGTGTAGACACCATGACAAAACTGTTGAACACCTTTTTAACAGCTATGAGATGGTATTTGACCTCTAGGACAAGCGAGTTACAATTTTTTAGCAGTCTGATAGAGACAAAAACAACATCCATCAAACCCTGGAGAATTGGATACAATCTCCCTACAATAATCATGTTCTCAACAAAGCTTGGTACATCTTTCATGGCCATCTCTTGTGGACGAACTGGAAGGAATGTGACCGTTGAATTTTCAAGCAACATTGGAACATGGATGCTAGCTAGTTCACAATTCAAACCTCAATTTGGGAGTCCATCAACTCCTCTCCTTGGCCAACAAAAGCAAGTATCCTACAGGGCAGAGAGAAAGTCATCTTTCATGACTGGCAATTCAAACCTAACCTTATTACATCTCCCAGGGAAATTGGGAAAACCAATCCTTCATTAAACCATTGGTCAAAACCCCCAACTGACTCTATCAAGCTAAACTTTGATGGTGTTGCCAGAGGCAACCCTAGTCCAACAGGAGTCGGAGGTGTGTTCCAAGATGACACGAGGGTTATTCCCTGTGTCTTTGCCATTCATCAAGGCAAAAGCACCAATAAAGTTGTAGAACTAGATGGAGTAATCAGAGGGCTATATTTGGCAAAAAATCCATGCCTCCAAAGTTTGATAGTAGAAGGAGATTCAGCCATCATCATTCAAGCCCTCAACGGACTTCTCTGTGGCTCTAATCCAAATAAGATGTCCCACAATTGACATTTATCCTCCATGTTTGCACAGGCCTCTATTCTTTTAAGCCACTTTTCTAGCACCACACCTTCACATATCCGCAAAAAAAGCTAATGGCCTTCTAAATCAACTTGCCAACAAGGGCATTGACATTGTCGAACAAGACCTCATTATACCCTAGAAATCTATGGAGGATGAACAGCTTCGTTCAAATTGCTTAAGGCTCAATAAGTTTGACAACAACCCCCCAGATCGGGTATCAGCTAAGTGTTTAAATGCCTCCGTCATGTGGAGGACGGAAACCTGAAACGCATTCAACATGCCTTCATTTCGCTCTCTCGACGAGTACAGGGCGATGCAGGTGATTTTATTTTGTGAAGGCTTCAAATCATGACTTTGTGGCTCCTCTACATGGGACGAATTGCACTTATTTCCATCGTGAAGCTTGTCAACCACGAAATGGCTTTAAGGATCTCTCAATTTAGCGGATTGCCTCAATTCGTCACCGTCTCTGGCGATCCAAGTCTTGGCTCTTTCAATGGTGGCACTAGCTACAGTAAGATCCTATTATTTATTTGCATGATTGAGTTTCTTCGTTCCCCTTGTCTGGTTTCTTGTTTAAATTTACTTCCCCTTGCTTTGGCCCTGTCTTGGACACAACATATCATGTTAGTCTTTCTGTCTAAGAGCGTCTCTTTGGTGTTGTCCTATACACGTTTGATTGCTCAGTTCATTTGGGTGGTTCTCAATCCCTCTACACTAATCGTTCTTTTGTTGAGCGGTCGTCATTGCAAATCTACCCACACTCTCAGCCAGATTCCTCACTTTCAAACCCCGTCTGTCTTGCTCTAGCTTTGGGATTCATTCGCGACTAGTCTATGCCCTTTCCACCTTTCCAAAAGTGGTCTCCGAGAGTGTCTACAGCTTGTTACCCCCTCTAATCTTGCTCGTTGTGCCACAATGAAACCAACTACTTTCACCCTAGGAGCTTCTAGCAGTCACATAAGCTACCGCAAGTGCTCTCCTACTCCCCCCTGGG
>JASDQU010736425.1:382083-434449 GCA_032191745.1 Picea mariana | reverse complement strand
CCCCCCCCCCCCCTCACCACCCACGCCTAGAAAGATGTAATCTGAGCGGTCACTGGCTATGAGCTCCGATTCTCTAATGAAATTAAATGAGAAATTCAGGATATGGAGAAGAAAATTCAATGGAAATGACAGCAAATTTCCAAAAAAACAGATAGCAGCTGAATTCAAGGAATGGGAGTATGACCCTAGTTTCTCTCGAACTAGGGACACCAAAATTGCAAAGCTCACAGAAATTTTTCATTGCTCAGATTGTAGAGGAACATGGTGACCCTCACTCTGCTCTCTGGAACAGGCTCCATCGCCTAGAATTTGCGAAGGCTCCACCAGGGTATCAATTCAGAGGCTCCTGCGCAGCATGCTGATTCTGACCATCTGTATGGAGTTTCTCCGTCCGATCCTATTCTGGTGGACGAAGAACCGGGGCAGCAGACCACAGAGCAAGCAAGCACGAAGCCACCTGGTGACTCTCAGGCCTAGTCTTCTCATCCAATTTACATTCTCTACCAAGAAAGGGTACTAGCCCCTCTCTCATCCTGTGATATTTTGTTATCGGTTATTAACGGATGATATGATTAAAAAACATTTATGTCAGTCTTTTCAGTTTTTTCAATTGAACTATGTCATTCCAAATGATAGAACATATGCTTTTATTTGCTGCCACACCTGTGGTCCTGGTTTCCCCAGTGGCAGGCCACAGGTGCTGCTGACTGTACACTTTTTTTACTATGTTAATACTAAAGGACCAACTAGCTTACAAAAAAAAAAATGTATCCACCGCCATTCCCTTGAGCATTTACTTTCCCATTTCAGGGGTATGCTAGTATTACCTCTGTGAATTTGTTAGCAGTGCCTGCTATTAAGTCGAAATTATCCATTTTATTTTAAAAAAATCTTATCTTGTAAGGTTTTGAAAAATAATCTTCAAGAATAAGCGCAATCAAGCTTTACTTAAATTGTATTTAGCCATTTCTAAATGACTTGGCTCAAGAAACTAAACACAGATAAATTCGAAAACCCTGACCATTAATAAACTTTTTTTGACAGCCTTGTCCCTTGCTTTATCATATTACTTCTGTAATATTGTTGGCGATAATTGCTATTAAGTCAAAATCTTCAATTTTATTTCGAAAATAATCTTACCTTCCAAACTTTTGAAAAATAATCTTATCTTCTTACTATAAGACAACAATGAGTGCACATCTGCGTTTACTTCAATCGAATTTAGCCGTTTCTAAGTGACTTCGCTATATAAATGCAGATAAACACTAGAAACCCTAACCCTTAATAAGCAATTTTTCACAAGATGCTTCCTGTTCTCACTTTGCAGCAAACATGTTACATTCTGGGAGTATTGTGATGGAATGCAGCCCACTTACAGCACTCAGGTGGGCGTATCTACTCCCCAAGAGTCGTTTGACTGTAAATAATATTTTATCAAACATTTACTTACCTTGCAAATGATAACATCGCCATTGTCGTCGATGGTGGCCTCCTGCAGCTCGCCGGCTTGTGAAGCTTTCTTGGAAGCTTCTATCTTCATCTTCTTATTCTTCTTCTGTTTCTTCACAGGCGACTCCTCTTCCTCCTCTTCTTCGGTTTCGGCTTCGACTTCGGCCTCCACTTTCTGTTCGGCTTCTTCAGTAGCCTGCTCCTTCTCTTCTTCGTCTTGCCTGGACTTCAGAAAATTTTCAACGATGTTCCTCACAAATTTCTTATATTGGGTTTCCGAAAGATTGATATTCAATTTCTGCCCGGCCTCTTTTCGGACCTTGTACTCGGTCATGTCAGCCATGTCTGCAGTCTCTAAAATCCCCACCACCGTTTTCTCAATCTTCAATTTAGTGTCGGGGTCCATGGCTCTCTGTGATTCACGGGAATTAGGGTTCAGAAGGCCGTGAAGTTAAACTGGAGGCTTTAAACAGCTGAAACGTCCCTGATTGTCCCAAATTTTGTCACGATTTTTGTTTATACTGTACTTCCCGGTTTATTGTGTAGAGCGTGGCAAATTGGCGCACATTTTCGTGGTTCACAGAAACCCTTTGCCATTTTATAGAGGCGTAATACTTTCTCATTAAGCTAATTTAAAAAATATAATAATAATCTAATCTCAATGTCACGGTTAAGTTGGACATTAAATTCGTCTATAAGTTTCGTGGTTCCTCCCTTAGTGGGAGAAGGGAACCTTCCCCATAGCGATTTAACTATTTAATTGATAAAGTTTATAAAGGTGTACATGCTCTACGTCCTCTGGATTTGAACCATTGGTCCTTGAGTATGACCTAAAACTATTTTTGTTTGGCTAGGAGTTCTCTTACTTAGACGTAAGCAAACAGGTTAATGGCCCAAGACCCAAAGGCATCTGGCAAGAGGTGTATGACCTAAAACTATTTTTGTTTGGCTAAGAGTTGTCTTCCTCATACATAAGCAAGGAGGTTAACGGCCCAAGACCCAAAGGCATTTGGCAGGAGTGAAAGTTTCCCCCCTTATGGACAACCAACGGGTTATTTCAGTTGGCGTGGTTTTCCTTAAATAACAGTGATGAGTCAGCGAGCATTAACAAATAGCAGAGAGTGATAGTTGTCCTCACCACTAGTTGACTTACTGAATTATGATAGCTTTTCCCACTGTGTTAAAAAACATATGGGATAAATCAACATAAGCAATAATGTTTTAGTGGGACAACTTCAATTTTAGTGAAGTGATAGTAGTGCAACTTTTACCGACCCAATAAATTATTGTGGATATATATATATATATATATATATATATATATATATATATATATATATACACACACACACATGCACAGGACCTGATTGATGAGAAGGAGATGACAGGCGTCGGTGATGGCGGGCGTAGGAGGGCGTCGACGGGTGATGGAGCAGGTGGATAGGTTTTTCCCCATATGCGGTGGTGGGGTGGATTGGATTGTGGTTGGGGCTTTCATTTTCGGAGCTAGATTTTTTTCCTGGATCAGAGCGGAAGATTCTTGGCGTACAGGGGTTTTGCGGGGTTGCCTTTTCCGTTTTTTGTCTACTACTCTTTTTCTTTGTTTGGTTGGAATGGCGTCGATATGGGGTGCAGATTCAATGCCAGACACGGGCGTTGTGGGGTGTGGACCTATGGCAGGGGACCCAGAGCCCCCTGTCGGTATACCATTGGGGTTCAGGGCGGTGAACCCAGTGGATTTGGTAAATGCTCTGACATCTGGCCTAGATTCGGGGATTCTCTCCTCGATTGATTTGTCGTTTTCGAGTGGCTTGGCTTTCGAGATGCCAGTGGTTTCCTTGACGGGATTTGAACCTGGGTTGGACCCCCTTCCAAGTCTGTCGAAGGGTGACTTTGTTTGCATCGGTTTCAAGCCTGGGGATCTCTTTGTTGGCGATTGTTGGGGTACCCATCAAAAAGACCTACCGATGGCTTACTCTTGTGCCCAATTCTCCCCGTTGGAGATATTTAATGACTCTGGTGCTTTTCCGGAGCCTGTGATGACAGTCAACGAATTCTTTGGGGGGGTTATTGCTCCGAGCAGGTTTTCTGGACCCTCTATTTCTCCTCCACATTGTTCGGGTTCTAAAGGAATCGCTTGAGGGGTGCATCGTGAAAGACTGAAGGACGTGGGGGTTGCAAAGCGCTCGGTGCTTAGAGGCTCCCAGTGTGCTCGGGATAGAACCGATTCGGATAGTTTGGTTTTTGGTGAGGATATTGACATGGATCGGGTGGTCGAGTTCTTGGAACTGGTGGTGGTGGGTTGGGCGCATGGAAAATGGCTAGGTACTACTTTCTTGCGCTCTTGGGTGGATAAATCTTGGGGCTCTAATATCTCTTGCCCTCCCAGTATTCGACTGTTAGCAAAGGGTTGGTTTGCTTTCGTCTTCTCTGCCTCTATTGATGTTGTTTAGGTTCTTTCTAAAACTTGGAGTATGGTTGGCACGCCCATTGTACTTAAGCGTTGGACTCCAAATTTTGATGCAAAGCGGGAGAGGGTGGATGTGGTTCATGTTTGGGTTCGATTACCGGGCCTTCTTATGTAGTACTGGAACCTTGTTCGTTTCTCGACAATTGGAAACAAATTGGGTGAATTTATTGAAGCGGACTTATCCTTTGAAGAAACAAGTCTTATGTCTGTGGCCAGGACTTTAGTGAGGTTGGATCTTCGCCCAAGACTTCTCAAGGAGTTGACTATCGAGATGGCTTTCGTTTCTTTTATTTAGTCGTTAGATTATGAGGGCATTCCTTTTAGATGCCATAGATGTCATGTTTATGGGCATGGAGTTGCAGACTGCAAATTGCCCTTCAAGGGAAAGGTACGGGGATCCTTGGATATTGGTGATGGCTCTGGGTTGGGCCATGTGGTTTTGGGGTTTGGGGCCACTGGGGATGCTCATACGGTGGCTTCACAGACTCATGACATTGGCAGGGACAGTAAGCAGCACACTAATTCACCTGCGGGTCTTACTTCGGGCGAATGGGATTTGGACCCCGCAAAGGTTCATAAGTCTAGATTGTTGGCTTCTCTAAGGTCTCTACTGGTGTCGGGTAAGCAGCAGTTTTCTTTACCTCTGGTTGCTTCATCTATCTCTTCCGATTTGTTGCTTCCATCAAGATTTGTGGGGTTGGATGTTTTTTCTTCGGTGGGTTTCTCCATGCTCTTCTCTCGGCCTCGTCCTGAGGCGGATTTTTGTACTCTCTCTCTTGTTGGGGCTCTTTATCCTCCATCGATTAGTACCCCATTAGCCCCCTCGAGTCATGTGTCAGGGGAGTTATGTGTGTCTGGGGCTCCCCTTATTTCAATGTCTCCTGAGGATGTGGGTATTTTGGTTTCTTCCTCTGTTGGTATAGCCTTCCCTTTGGAGCCTGTTACTTCCTTTCCTTCATCTACTTTGTCCTTTTGTGGGACTCCTTCCCATTCCGGCAATCAGTTGTCTTCCGGCACCCAATCTTCTGAGGGGTCTAGGATTCGTTATTCTCTCCGCAACAGGGTTGTTTTAACTGAGGACTTGGGTGGTTGTGGTGTGGAGGATCCACTTGGGCAGGGTTTTGGGTCTCTCCCTCGAGCTCTGTCTTCGTCTCGGGGTCGAGGTAGGAGATCACATATACTTCTAGCACAAGATTGAGCCAAGATTGATGTGGCCTCTGGCAGGCAAACTTCCATAGAATGGGCACTTAGAGCAAATCAACCCCAAGAGGTGGTATCTCTATGAAAAATCTCTCATTTAACTGTAGGGGATTGGCGAGCCTAGCAAAAAAATTGTCCTTAAAAAGATTAGTTGTTATTATCGCTCTGGATGTTATCTTCTTGCAAGAAACTATGGGGGTTAGTGAACTGGTGGTTTCGTCGTTGGAATCAATTTTTCCAGGATGGTCCTTTGCGGCGGTGGATGCAAAGGGTCGTTCTGGAGGACTATCCACTGGCTGGCATCTCAAACGTTGTAAATGTGATCGGATTTGGGGTTTTGAATCGGGGATTGGCCTCAACATTTTTTCAGCTAAGTTGGGACTCTCCTTAACACGTATTAACATCTATGGTCCCTACGCTGATCGGAAACGCTATTGGGATTCTCTGGCAAAGTGCTCATGGGTTTATGAACAAGAGGTTATTATGGGTGGGGACTTAATTTTTTCCTTGGGAGAGGCGAAGGTATGGGGTCCTCGATCTTCCTCGGACCCTTTGTCTAACTATTTCACTCATTTTCTTGATCTACATGGGCTGCTAGATTTAGAGTCGGTTAAATTACAATCATCTTGGCAGAATATGCGGGTTGGGGATGATCGAGTTGCAAAACAACTGGATCGTTTCCTTTTGAAGGAGGATATGGTGGATACTTTGGCCCATGCTCGACAATGGGTTGCTTGTAGCAGTGAATCGGATCACAACCCGATTGTTTTGGAATTAAGTGGTAGGTTTCGTTGGACTCCCAGCCCCTTTAAGTTCTTTGAGGGTTGGTTAAAAGATCCAGAGTATCAAGCCTTGGTACGTAATTTGTGGATTCCCTTAGGCCATAACATACTTCTCATGTTGTTATTCACTTTTTGGAAAACTTGAAAAAAGTAAAGCAGGCTACCATCCCCTGAGCACATGAGAAAAAAATAAAAGAGGATTAAGAGCTTCTAAACATTGAAAAGATGTTGTTGGAATGGCAAGTCGATCCTCATAGGGCTACTGTTCCAGGGAGATTAGGGATGAACTGGTTCATGTGGAACTTCGGAGGAGAACTATTTTGGCTAAAAAGGAAGCTTTGTGGTGACTAAAAAGTCGTTCTATTTGGCTCGCTTGCGGGGCTGAGAATACAAAATTCTTCCACCCTTTTTCCAAAGGTAGGAAATTGACAAACACTATTTGGGGTCTTACCCAAGGGGATGATCAATTGGTCAATACTTTTGATGGTCTATCATCTTTGGGGATTTCTCACTTTAAAGATCTTTTCAAGGTATAGGCGGGATCCTCGATTGCTGAAATTGTGAAAGCGGTCAAGCTCTTCCCTCGTTTTGTGGAGGATGATGAACGAGAGTCTTTGATGAAGGAGGTTTCTGAACAGAAATTGTTGGTTGTCATGAATACCTTCCAGAAAGGAAAGAGTCCAGGTCCTGATGGTTGGTCGATTGAATTTTACTTGGGGTTCTTTGTTGTTGGGAAATGACATTTTAAAAGCAGTGGAGGAGTCCAGAAAAAATGGGCATATTCACGAGCCACTTAATGCCACCTTCATCGCATTAATTCCCAAATTGGACAACCCAGCCACTTTTGATGATTTTCAACCTATTTCTTTATGTAATTGTATCTATAAGATCATCTCAAAAGTCATTAGTCGAAGATTAAAAGATATACTTTCCAGGCACATTTCTAGTGAACAGTTCAGTTTTCTGGAGGGAAGGCAGATTCATGAGGCTATCGGGGTTGCACAGGAGGTCTACATAGTTTTAAAAGTAGGAAACTAAAAGGTGCGATTATCAAAATTGACCTTTCAAAGGCCTATGACAGGGTAAACTGGCTTTATATTCGAATGTTGTTGATACATCTTGGCTTTGGGGTGGCTTTCACAAATTGGATTATGGGATGTTTATCTTCAATGTCTTTTTCTATTTTGATTAATGGTTCAGCCTCCTCTTTCTTCAAATCGGAAAGGGATGTTAGACAGGGATGTCCTCTGTCTCCACTCCTTTTTCTTTTGGTTGTTGAGTGTCTTAGTCGGTTCTTGAATGAGGCAAAGTCTGTTGGAAACTTCAGAGGCATCAAAATTTCCTCGGGATTGTATATCTCCCATTTACTGTTCGTGGATGACATCTTAATTTTTTGTGATGGTTCTAGGCGGGATATTGAAAAATTGTGTGAGGGACTAATTCTTTTCAAAAATGCCACACGCATGGAAATCAATGAACATAAGTCAAGCGTTACACTCTCTTATCTGATTGGGGGGCAATCGCTATACATTTATGCTAGACTTCCCTTCCGGGTCTATGAACTGGATGAAGGGTTGAAGTATGTTGGTTTTCAATTGAAACCAAATGGCTATCGAAAGACCGATTGGAGGTGGCTCATTGCAAAACTTGAAAAAGGCTCAAGTGTTAGAGTCATTGTTGGCTTTGTAGGGTTGGGCGACTAGTTCCTCTAAAGATAGTCTTGGAGGTTATTTTGGTATACTAGATGTCTTTAGCTTGGATACCAAAAGGCATTTTGGAGAAGATGAGGAGGTTGTTCTTTACGTATCTGTGGCAGGGAAACAAGGACAAAAAGGATTCACCCTGGGTTCGATGGGATCAGATTGCTACACCAAAGGCCTTGGGTGGTTGGGGATTAAAAAATATATTTTCTTTTTCAAAAACTCTTGCTGCAAAGAGCTCCTAGCGACTGATTAAAACTTCTAGTCTATGGACACGTGTAGTTCACTAGAAATATATTGCCCCTCTATCTATACTTGACTGGATTCGAACTACAAATAAAGCATCATTAGGGATTTCTATTATTTGGAAGGCTTTGACTAAGGCATTTTATCTTGCTGGGAACGATCTGGTGTGGCGAGTGGGTTCTAGGCGATTGGTTCGCCTAGGCTTGGATCTGTGGCCTGGATTTCAGCTGGGACATGTTTTGTCGGCAGGGATTAGTTATAGGTTGGCGCAGGGTGGTTTCTATTATCTTGCTCAAGTTGGGGACCCTCTACAAACAGATATGTGGCACCAAGGCTAGATGTCGAGGCACAGGCTTGGTCTCATGGAGGAGGATTTTATTCATTGGAATAGATACACACAGGCTCTATGGGATGCTTCCATTCGTTTGGTTGATAGAGATGATGAATTTCTTTGGGACGGCGCCGGGGACGGAGAATATACTCCATGATCTAGTTATATAAAGTTATGTGTGGACCTTCATCAACAGGACCCCCTTTGGTGGTGGAGGAAGATCTGGAAACAGTCTTGCCCGACGAAGGGAAAGTTGTTGGTTTGGTTGACTTTGGCAAACAAACTACCTACGTGGGATGATTTACAAAGACGTCTTTTCTCTGGGCCGGGCCGATGTGCTCTTTGTAAATCTCATTTAGAATCGGTGGATCATCTTTTTTTACATTGTTCTTTTGTCCAGGAGGTATAGGCCTTTGCTAGGATTTTGTTGCCCTCCCTCTTGAGCTGGCAGGGAAATAATTTTGAATTATCCCTACAGGCATGGCTTAATGATCGAGGTCAAGAGGATCATCGGGCTTTCCCTTTTATCCTAGCTTGGGGGATTTGGATCACTCGAAATGGACAAATCTTTCAGGACGTGAACATTTCGGCTGAAAGGGTGGTTGTTAATTGCATTGGGATCTTCAATTCTTTTCCGGGATCGGGTGGCGGTGTTGTGGCACAACCCAGGGTCGTTAGGGAGGTGGCTCCCGACATCAGTATCCCGTGGGGATATTTTGATGGTGCTTCCTCGTTTGATCAGACAAAGTGTGGCGGGGGTGGTTGTCTTTATTTCACAAACTCACATTTCTTTACCCTCAAATTGGGATTGGGGAATGGCACAAACAACTACTCATAACTATTAGCTTTAAAACTTCTTATTCTTTTCGTTGTGGAGCAGGGATGCAGAACATTACAAGTTTTTGGTGATTCTTTAGTAGTCATCAATTGGACTAATGGGATACACAGATGTCAAGTCTCTTGTTTGCTTCCATTGTTAGAGGATGTACTTCGTATTAAAAGTTTATTTGACTCCATCTCTTTTTCACATATATACAGGGAAAGGAACCAATTGGCGGATAGGCTTTCCAAAGAAGCCACGCAGTTAGACTACGGTCAATGGTATGTTGCAGAACATATCTGCAGGAATTCGAGGATTCTACCATAGACCCTTTCACGACAGACATGATATTTGATGTTGGATAATTGCTCTTATTGGGAGGAAAATATTATGATTTTTGTTGGGTCAGAGATTGTTTTGTTGTATTGATGGAATATCCATTATAGTGGGGACTTAAATGATGGTGGTTATTTCAGTTGGATATTATTTTTTGGGACTGGTATTATTGCCAGTTATGCGATTATGTATCATTGATGCCTGTTTTTGCATCCTGTGGGGGTTAGAATCTTTTTGTTGGAGAATATGTATGTAGCTATGTCAAAATAGCTGGTATATATATGTGTATGTAATTTTGTTATTATATAATGAAATTATTAATTTTTCCAAGGAAAAAAAAGAAAAAATATAATAATAAATACACACACACACACAAGTGTAGATTTATTTGAAGTTTTGATTTATTAAGACATAAGAGAAATTAAAATAAAATTCAATGTAAATCTCTCACTTAAAGCTTTGAAGTTATGATGATTTGATCTTACCTTCGAGGTAAGAATACTAATAATACTAAAAATAACAATAATAATAATTGTAATTTATTTATCTTCCCCTCGTTTCTCGGATGGTACTTAAGGTAGATCCTATATTCTTCATTGGCTCGAAGCTGCTGCAACAATATACTCAATATGAGCCCAACATCTCATTAACATGAATAGAACCTAGGTGGAGAGGATAACACTCCATCGCACAACCATGCGAGCTTAACCCAATGAATAATAATAATTGTAAATTTAAAATGAGTATTCTTCAAATTTTCTATGAATCGAAAATAGTAATCCCTCGAATTAAAAAAATTGTCTCCACGTCACCTCAAAGTACAAGTACCTAGTGGAGAGGAGACCTTTGTTTTTGACAAGGTTCAATGTGACTGTATATCAACCTTACATCCAACTTGCGGTAACCCCTCCTCTTTGGGATATGATGCAACGAGCTCCATTGTCTACAATAACAAGATTATCAAGACTCATATGTAGTGTAGGTACCATCCTCTCTATTCTATGATGAATGATAGTACATAGACTAATACATGCAAACACAAACAACTCATCCACTCCTTTAATGTGTGATTCTCTCATTGATTTTGGCCATGGTATGTAAAATTTTGAAATGCTTAGTTGTTGATTAATCTTGTCGTGAACATAAACAAACAATCAACCCCCACAACCCACTAAATGAGTGGACTCTCGACTTAAGGAAAACCTCAAAGTGACAAGAAAAGTGATTGGAGAACGATAAGTTTGTCAGTGGTTAGAAATTGAATAATATAGAGTAATTTTCTATAGTTTTGTGTGTAACCATGATTCTTTTAAAGTTGTCAATTGGGTCTAGCTCATGTGGTTGTGGGATGAAGTGTTATTCTCCCCACCCAAGTTCTATTCGTGTTAATCATTGTTGAGCTCATTATGAGTAAATTTGTTGAAACGACTTCATGCTTTGTTATTGATCCAACATTGTCCAGTAAAGAATCTAGGATTTACCCTGAGTAACATCCTTGAAATGAAGGGAAGTACCTGAAAGTTTTCTCCAAAAATTGTTACCCAAAAAAAAAGAAAAAGAAAAACTAAAATTCTTTTAAAATATGGGTTCTAGATTTAAACTAGAAAAAAAAAACAAAGACCAAAAACTTAAAATAGTTGCTTGAGTGGGTATGCCATCTTTTAACTTTGCATTTTTATACCCCACATGAAGTATACATCGGTAAGGATTTAACAATGCCTCACAATAGGGGACCCATCTAAAGTCATCTAAAGTCCTTGAATCCCAACCTTTGGTGTTCTAATTACAAAAATGAATCCTACTACAACTACCAACAAGTCAAATGTGAAAACAAACTATATTAAATCTTAATAATGAGGTCAAAGATGAGAGTTCACTAAAGCATAAATGAAATGTTAGAAGCGGGAAATTAAACGACATTGTCTAAACATTTGACCTTTTGAACTTTTTCACCTGAATCCGACGAAATAGATCTTGGTGAAATCACCATTTTCTATTGTTTAAATTGCATTTTTGAATGCATAAATGGATTCAACACTCTGAAAACCCTCAAGGCAGTCAAATTATACAGACTCCATCACTCAAATCTAGAGTTCCAAAATTTTTTGGCCGGATTTCAATAAAAAATGACCGGAAAATATGCACATAAAAACTCCAAAAAGTCAAACTTTTAGACTACACGAAATTAAACTAACCATGGGAAATAAATATAATTTAAAACTAATTCTAAGCTACGGAGAGCTTTGGTGTTTCATGTTTCACATGGAGCATCATGTGGCCTATTTGTAGGTGGGCATGTAAATTGAGTAGATCTATTAATAGATTAAAGTTGAATCAAAGGAAATGAGAGTAGGAATACAAACATATGTTGGTAATTTCAAGATAAAAACAATAGACTTGAATATCCCAAAACTATGAATATTGTAGTGATTGAAAGAAATATCTAAAATTGCTTGTTGAGATTGTGTATATACTCTTCATTTGAGATCACTAGTTGATTCGTTATATTGAATATAGCTTTATGGAGTCTACATATGGATACCTAACTAACTCATTGATTTTACTTACTAAATTTAATTGGGTAAGCCTAGTCACCTTCTCAAGGTTGGAACCCTAACCCCAAAGGATGTGTATAAATACAAAGATACACTCCTCAACTGTATCATCTCATTTGGGTGAATTCACTCACTATTTCCCCAAGGGCACATTGAAATAATTTGCTCTACTAATGGTATTTTTCTCTCTTTATAGTTGATTATTCCTAGAGAAAGAAGGTATAATTGGTTATTTTAATTTCCTAATCATCATAATCGCTTGCCCATCTTCCAATTGTAAAGAAACTAGTGAAGAAACACATGCCAAGGCATCAACATATTTACTATTGTTTCTTGAGGTGGATTTGATCATATTCTCTAAGTAACCTCATTGTAGGTGGATTAAATTTGATGCATATTTATCTAAATTTTGGTAACCATCTCTCAATACTCCTCTCATATGTACTAATATGGTCACCAAACTTCAATGTTCCTCCTAAATATATGGATATGTGTATCATAGTATGTTTGCATTAGTGTTGTGATCTATATTAAAGATTGTTATTAATATGTTGGTTTGATGATTAAATTATAGTTTGTTCAAGAGATCACCATGCATCTACTATCTTCTTTTTATGTTTCCAACATACGTAACCATTTTAATTTTACAAATCAAAATCAAAATCATAAAAGTTTATGTTTAGATTAAAGGCTTAAAGGGTGTACGTTGGAGCAAAAATAAACTTTTGCTCAACTAGTTTCAAAAATCTCTATAAGTAAAATAAAATGTAGGCTTTTCTTTTTAGGAGGTCTAATTGTTGTGATAAAAGGAACTATCTACATTAATCCCAATAACCCAAAACACAAAGGGAGTTGTCTCAATATTTTTCATTGCTTCATAGAAGTACTTAAAGACACTCAAAACAATGTTGCTTCATAAAACTACACAAAGAAAGACCGTGTTAAAAGACAAAGTTACTTTTTAGAGTTATCTAAAAACATAAGTACATAATTATGAAAATTAAAGCAAAAATAAGAACATTGCAAGTTTAATTTATCCTTTCAATCTAGTTACTATATGTAAATGTAAAATGTAATAAAGTATGAAGCAATTTTATTTTTTTTATTTAAAAATGAGAATATAGACATGAAGTATCGATTGATTTATTTGATTATGGGCGGAGACTCCATTAATACTAAATGTTTCAAAACTTAAACACCATTCCATTTTAAAAACTCTAATATAATTATAACTAAATAAAAAGTTAATAAATAAATTATTGTTATTATTATTATTATATATACTTCATATCAAGGTGACAGGGAAGCATTCAATGGTGGGGCCACTCTTTAAGGTGAGCAACTTCATGTCACTTACAATCACTGATGTCAGCCCACCCAGGTGCCTTCATTAACCCCTTGCATGGAACATCATTTTCTTACATGTGCACTCCTCGTGACCTCCTCTGCTCAACGCCACTCCACCACCAGATTCGATTTAATGATGCTCCCCTGATACATCAGGATCTTCTGACTCGTCCTTTGCATGACTGAGACTCTAGAAGCTCACTCACCTATAGTAATGATGCATATGACTCTGATCATGGCTTATTATGGGATTTGCTTCCAATTCCATCGATGAGGTGGTTGCTCCTTAAACTCCCCCCGAAGCCTACTCTCTTATGTTTCTCCTTCATCTTCCCTCTTCTCCCTCTGCACTTGTCTTCTCCCTTGACCCATTCAAACCCATGTCTCCCCTCCAGCATAGTGTTTCTTAGTTTCCCCTTGTCCCATTTTCTCCCATGGCTCGAGGCAATTCCTCCCATCACTCTAGAGGCAATTTAGGTTCGAGGCTTATTTCATCAGCCAAGGATTTGGCCAAAGATTATCAAGCCCACACCCGGCCAGAGGTCAGGGCCGAAATCCACCTGGCAGAGGTGGACATCAAAGTTCTCAAGTGTTTTATTAAGGATGATGAAGTAGTGTGCACCACGGGTTTGTGGATTCCTAACCCAGGCACCACATGAGCTCGTGAATCCCAATAATTGAAAACCATTGACATTTACTGGTATATCAAGATTTTGATGGGTCGAGTCTTAGTCGAATGACATGAGGTGCACCAGAAGATTCAGTTGTAGCTGGACAATGTGCAATTGCAGATAAAATTGGTGGATCACAAAATCAACCTGTTAGCAGACAAAGTGGTTGGTTTGGACCTAACAACCTTGGATGTTCCTCAACCTCAGGTGCTTGTGGACAAGGAACGCCCTCCAACTACTTAACTTCTCATGTTTTTTGGTATCCTTAGCATGTTGTTTAGTTTGAGAGGTTTGGGTGTTCTTGCCCCACCTCATATCAATTTTTTTTAGGATAGGCAAAAGTTGGAATATTCCATAACAGATAATCATAGACCATCTTAATTCAAGTTTTGCAGTTTTAAAATATTGAAGTTTCATAAACTCATAAACAAGTCGATGCATTGTTGCTGGTGTAGTTTCCCGAGCGACATATGAGCATCAAAGTTTTTGTATAATATTTTTATGACTATATATGTATGTGTGTGTGTGTACTCTCAAAACCCCAAAAAATCATGAATATAAAAAGAAGTAGTGGTGGGTAGGCCTCGCTTCTTCCTGTCTACAAGCTAAAATCAAAGAAAAAGGTAATGAATGGTCTTGTTTCCTGGTTGCCCTGCTACTTGTGTCCTTCTTCCCTAAACCAATGAAGGGGGCTAGTTTCATGATGAGTAGGACTTCCACCACTCGAAGTAAATAGAAAGGGACCATCATGTCTTGGGTAGTAAGCACTAAATGAAGTGACTGCCCCGTCCCATGTTTGTAACTTAATGGTTCCACTGTTAGTTCTGTTGGTTCCGCTGCTCAACCACAATATTGAAACTTTTTGGGAAAGTTTTTGCAAAACTTTTCTTTTTTTTTGTTCGTTTGTCTGTGACCTATGGGACTAACCTGTGGCTAAGAAACCGCGACTCAAAGGCATCTAAGCCGTCAAAATCACCCGGGGATCGCACCCGTCCTGAGCCACACCAACCCTTAATATGGCTGGATTTTTTGTCTCCACAGGTTTCGAACCGGTGACTTTAACATCACAGAGTGGCTTAACAACACACTCAGTCACTAACTGTCCTACACCTTGGGGACAACTTTTTACAAAACTTTTAAAAAGTAAGAAGATACCCTTAAAACCATCTTTATTCTCTAGAAAACAACACTCAAACTTAACTTGGTCATCCTATTTTATTTGAAAGCTAACAACCACAATTAAAGAAATGTCTTGGGAAGCATTAAAGATGTCAAAACAACACACAAACTTAACTTAGCCATCCTATTTGATTTAAAAGATAACAACCACAATTAAAGAAATATCTTGGGAAGCATTGGAGATGTCAAGATGCTCTATAAAATCTGAAATATGTGAATTCTCTTGCAAACTATATATGATGAAGCTCCTTACCAACTTTTGGATAAACATGTCATTTAATGTTTTTGGAACAAAATATATGGAGTATGATGTCCGTTAGTTTGATTTTGTGGATTGACGAAGTTGTAGGTTATATTTCTAAGGTATTCTTTTAACATGAACAATTATTTTACTAGTACCCATTACATAGATTTTTGTGGGATGATTAGTTTTTTAGTTTTTCGATGTTTGTTCAAATATATTTATAGAAAATAGTTAAAAAGTGGAACGATGTATATAATGAGAATTATAATTTTTTTGAGAGTTATTAATATTTAAATAAAATTAGAATACCTTTTGGATTTAAAGATTGAACATCTTTAATCAATCGAGTGTTCTTAGCTAAATAGCGTAGCTCATCCCTCCATATGGAATAAAAGGTAAACAAAGACTAACTTTGTGTTCAACAACGGGTTTACACATGATTTTCCAAAGAATAAAGAACATTGGGATTTGTAGGCAATGCCATATCGCAAATGATGTAGTACGAAGTAGAAATCAACAATCTCCAAACAATGTAGAATGCAAGTGAATCTCACCTTGAAGCAATATTGAACATCGTTCGTCCATAAATCCCTAGCAACATTTCACAAACTGACACTCCCATAAAATAAGCTTCATTATGTTCAAGCAATGCCAAGTAGGACAAAGTCCATCAAAAACCCCACTCTTAGCTAACTAGGCCTTCGATGGAATCCCTTGATAAACTGCTAACCAAGTAAAAACTCCCAACTTATGAGAAAGATGAACGAACCAAATACTATGAAGTTTATGCCCTCATCTATCCTTCGGATCCTTGGACACCTAACAAGCACTAAGCATTGAGGATACCAAATGTTAATGATGAAGCATTGAATATAGTTGTTAGGAGTCATACTGGAGAAGCGATGGACCAAAGCTCCATCCCCAATCCCTCCAAAATTTCCCACGAATCCCAATATTCATTTTAAATAACTTAGAGTATGGAATAAGGCCTCACAACTCTATAATTGAAAGACAACTAGTGGAAACAAAACCCTACTCCATAGCAAGAGAACACCAATCCTTCCAAGAGCAAGAGGTAGTATCCCACAATTCTCCTTGGAAGAAAATGGCCTTCTTACTCAGCTTGATAATAAGGCAATTCAAATGCAAGAATCATGAACCCTCCAACTCCAAATAAGATGAAAATATAAATTCCAACCTGCTTTGTTGCCCTCCCAATGCTAGCAAACAGAACCTACAATAGCTTTCCAAGCTCACCATATGCTCCTAACAATGATTGAGCGTGACACCTAAAATAAATGGGGTGAAAAGATAATATCACATAAATTGAAGGCCCCTCATACTCGACATGTATGTTGAGTAAACATCATCCAATGTTGAAACAAGACCTACCAAATTGTTAAACCCTTGACACACCACAACACCCACTTGGTAGTTAGAATACTACCTTGGGTGGCAACATCAATCAAAGCAAGGCCACCCTCATCCTTGGGCATGGTGCACACGTAACCTGAAACCAAAAGAAGACCGTTGTCTCCACCATACTTAGACCACATATATGCCCTCGAAATCTACTCAAGCCACCAAAATTGTGCCTTATTAGAGAACTAACGAGAAACATAGTAAATATGAAAAGCCTAAAGAGTATGACCATCAATAGTCAACTTCCCTACAAAGGAGAGATACTTATGGTCCCAAACATGAACCTTGCTTTGAAATCTTTGAACACACTAGTCCTCCATAGATATTGGCAAAAGACCAACCCCAAAAGGAATACCCAAATATTGAACAATGACTTTGGGGTGTGTTATCCCCATTTTGTGGGATAACTAAGGAGATTATGTCTCGAGGCCCTCGGGTTGTAGATATGGAGTGTCAATCAACTACATGACGAATAGTATCCTTTGAAACAGATGGAGACCCTTCTCACCACCACAAAGGTCGTAGATTTTTAGATGGCATCCACCACACCAGTTGGCTTCCGAGAGGAACTAGGCCTTGCTCCATGAGGTACAAGTCAAGTATTATGGTAAGTGTCATTTCAATATTTGAGGCATTTTAGTATGTTGTATCTTAGACTACTTTAGATTTCATTAGATATGCTTGGACATTATGCCTTTTGCCCTGTTTCACCTTGGTGGTTGACGTTGTGCCCTAGTAAGTGATATTTCTTGGGAATGGGTTTGATACTAGGAACTCCCTTGAAGAACCATCATGTCATTCCTGGCCATACTTACCACTTTTCATCACTTAAACCCCCCGTTTCCTTATCTCTTGCGATTTTAGGGTGTATTGACCCTATTATCGCACATTCTATACTTGCCCAAGCCTAAAGGAAAGTAGTCCTAGATTGACGTAACACAGAGGTAACTCTATCACTATCACCCCAATAGGGTACCTCTTTCTCTTTAGGAGGAGGAAAACCTCACTCCAAGGGAGATGTCCCAAGACCTAGCTGGTTAATGAAGGGAAAAAAAGATACGATGAAAACCCACCCCTCTCTCTAGGTCACTCAGCAAAAGAAGTCACTTTGGTGAAGTTGAAAGGGACAAGGGAAAATGAAAATGGGTTTGTACCTGCCCTTTACCAATGAAACATCAAAAGTTAGTAGCAACAATTATAATCAACGACTTCTTAAGCAAATTATGTGTTGCCTGACCAAGTTACTATATAATGAAAGTGAGATCATAATAGCAGCAGTGTATCTTGAAAGGTGCAAGTGATGATGACAAGAAAGAGATACAATAAACTTGATAATGGTTTGTCACTCACACTTTTCAAGATAAATACAAGTCAATGGATGACTTCAATGGTTGTCTAAACATTTATAACAACATTAATTAATGATGATGATAGAAATGAAACCACTTCAGAAAATTACTATAATAAAGAAATATGACACTACTTCAATATCCAATGATTATAGTTTTTCTTAGTACAAATGCCCAATGGTTTTATGGGTGATTTTAGGGTTGTTAAGGGCTGCAACAATGGCTGTAACAAAAACTATGGAAGCGGTAACAACTTCAGAATTTGCACTCTAAAAAGGCAATTAAACATACACTTTAACACTTATTGATAACACCTTGCCTTATACAAATTATGAGATGACTTAGATGGTTAGTAGGCTAATACAAGCTGCAAAATGATAGTTGTAGTAGTGATTATGACAACAACAAATTAGTTGTTAATATTTCTAGAATAGGTTGGCAAATTAGTAGAGTATGAAGTGAAAAAGTTTGAGTTGAGTCTTGTCAAGAAGTAAGAGAAGAGGACTAGCTCCTTCAAGGGTAATGGAGTCAAGGGGGATGACTTCTTCTAAGGTTGCAAATTAATGATGATGATGCACAAAAGTCTAAGAGGGAAAAAACATAGGAGAAGTAGTAACTTAAGTCCTCCTAGACTTTGACCTCAAGAGACAAGATGCTAGGGTGTAGGTAATGCTAGGCCCTAGTGCCTTGCTCTCCTTAGCCTTTTTATGGAGTAAAACTTATGTAACAATAACCAAGTCCAAACCTTAGAGTGCTAGCAATTTAGGGCCCTAGGGTTTCACTAGTTACTAGATTAATTCAATGAAAATCTTGGCAAATAAAAAGTAAGAAAGTAGCAACTTAAGTTTCTTACTTCAAGCATTAAATACACCATGCAATTTCATAATCTTGTATGAGCAAATAAAACCAGCAATAAACCATTCAATAGATGGCAAAATGCAGATTTCACTTACTTGCACCAAGAATAATCATGAGAATACCATGCAAGATCACCACAAAACTTCCAAAATCGATCCAAGTTTCAAAAAATCAGCCTTAAACAAGAGTGCTACCTCACAATTTCAACCAATAACCCTATTAGAGCACAAATTTTAGACCTCTTGTCTCAAATGACAAGTTGTGATGTTAAAAATGAGAGTACTTTATGTTTATTTATACAAAATTTTGACCTTTAATTAATCTTTAGGTCAAAACAAGGCTGGCCTGGCCAAACTACAACAAAAGTTCAATTTTGACATAATTAAAAGTAATTTGCATCTAGAAACACCTCCAAGGGTGACGTCATGCCCCTCTAGGGTGAATTTGAGCCCTAAATGTGGAACATTGAGCTAGAAAAGTGGGGCGTTTGGCCTACAAAGGCCCCAAATGATGCCCACATGTGCCACCAGGCTCACAAATGCCTTTAAAAATGAAACCCTAGCTCTAGATGACATCTAAGGTTATCATGGTGATGTCTAGGGCTCTCAAGGGCTAGCGTCCATGTAGGAAGGGCAAGGTCTCCTGGGTCTAGGTCTACTAGGGTGCCTCCAAAGACAACATTCTTCTTTTTTATCGGTGCAAGTATTCAATTTCTTCTTATCCCTGGCTGGGGTTTCAACATCCATATGTGGGCTTTAAACCCCTAAAAAGCTCCAAGCTAATCATTCCCTCATGTGTACCTGTCCACCGGACAAGGTCCTGCAACAACAAGAAGTACGCCCTCCAGGGGTTCATAAGTCATAGGGATCATAGCATGTAAATCACATCCAATAATTAAATTACCCAAACATGTGCATCAAACCCCCCTTAACCCAGGCAAGTGCTCAAATACGTTACACAATTTGACAAGTTAGGTTTGGAGAAGGCCTCAGGGTGTCCTATTGGGATAACCTATCTTAAGTTTGGGGAGTTTCCCAGGCGAGATCTAGTCCAAGTCATGTAAGTGTATGAGGTGGCATGGGGTAAGTATTTGGGCATGGGGTGCATGTAATAACAGGGAAATGTAAAGTATTACTTGTGGATGCCTTTGTAGGGGACGACCTACACCTTGTCATAAATGTAATTGTTTCCTAGCCCATTCATTGCCTTTTACTCTTAGCTTTATTTATTTTGATCTTTTGCTCTTGTACTTCAAAGGAATAGTTGAGGGACACTGTCCTCGCTTGATGACTAGAGGTGATAGTGTTATCCACAAAAATTTCACAAAAACGAGAAGGTTGGCTTGTGATGAGACCCCCTTTCTCTTGGTTATGCCACCAAGAGCAACTACCATGTCTTGGTGACCAGATAGGTGGTAGTTTCATACCACTACATGCCCATGGTCATAATAGGCTGACTCATGAAGAGACCCCCTATCCATCAACTAATATATTGAGTGTTTATGTTATCTTATGGGTCCCCTTTTCTCACTGAGAAGATTTTCACTGTTTTCTTAGGGATCCCTGGGCGAAGCATCTCAAAGATTTCAACATTGGATTTTAACTCTTGCCAACTACTTTTACCCTCTAGGCCTTTGGCCCCTTCTTCCCATGAGGTAAGGTACAACCCTTCCTAGTGTAGCCAATTCCAATGCCCAAACAAGGATAGGGGAGATGAAACGAATACAAATGGAAAGTGGTAAGTATGAAGGGAATGGACAATGACTATTCACAGATCCACCTATTGGCAACCCATCCTAAAGGGAAATCAACTTACTAGGGCACCATGTCACCCTTCCAGGTATAAATGGGGCAAAGAGCATAATTTCAAAGCAAACATCATGAAATGAAGAAGGATTCAATACAACATATTCAAGTGCTTCAAAAATTGGAGTGATACATACCATGATACCTGGACTTGTTACCTCATGGAACAAGACTCATTGCTCCTTCAAGACCATGCTGGTGGGATGGATACTGCAACTGGTGACAAGTGGATTGTACTGAAGAAAAGAGGGGCCCTCCAGGGCCATGCTCAAGTCATTTGGCTCTCGATACTCCATGTCTAGAACCTGTGGGCGTCAACATGTGATATCCTTGGTTATCCCTAGGCTAGGGGATAAAATATGGCTCCAACTTGTGGACATGTCCTCACCGTAGAGCGCATGAGAACCTGAACATCTCTGGTATGACTTGTGCCTGCTAAATCTCAACAAAGGTGTTGACCAAAATTTGGTCACCTATATGTTCCCACTCCTGGAATAATAATAATAATAAAAGATATTGGAAGATGAAGATTTTTGAATTATTATATCTTCATTGCATATCCCTCGGTATCATCTTCGCCATGCATTTCACATAATCAAAATCAAAGTCTCCATGACCAAGATACAGATACTTCTGTCCAGAAGTCCAATGGAGGTATTACAACAAGAAATATGAAATATGTTCTAAGTGACATGTTATCTCCTCTCCTTTTCCTTCACCTCTATTCATTCTCTCATCTTATACTTAGTCATTTTTTCCCATTGTCTCATTATTTTCAAATTCCCCTTACCATTTTCCACACTTAACCATTTTTCCTTATTCCTTTCCACGTTCACGTTCATTTCCATTTTCCTTTATTTTCCTTTCCATTTTCATTATCCCATTTTTCCATTTATTTCCTTTTCCCTTTCGCAAATTTCACGTAATTCCTTTATTTTCCATATATTTCTTTTCATTCTTCATATTTTTCATATTTCTTTCCATATTTCACGTGATCTTAAGAGTATGTGTTATCTCCTCTACCCTCACAGTGCACTTTGACTTCGCAACCCGTGAACCCTCCATATTATTTTAATAATATTTTTCCTATCTTAAGTTCTATGAGGAACATCTCCAAGCGACACATGGCACTTTATTAACCAATGAGATACATCCACATGGCAGTTAATGGATGGTGCCACATGGCAACTAATTAATGGAGACATGTGGCAGCATATAAGAAGTGACACATGGTGTAATTTTATTTGATGACATATGGCATATTCTTATTAGCAAATTGTTGACCTACCGAGTGATGACATGTGACAACATTTGGTTGGGTGACTCGTCATTGTTGACTTGGCATATTGGTGGCTGAGGAACATCTCCAAGCGACACTTGGCACTTTATTAACCAATGAGATACATCCACATGGTAGTTAATGGATGGTGCCACATGGAAACTAATTAATGGAGACATGTGGCAACATATAAGAAGTGACACATGGCGTAATTTTATTTGATGACATATGGCATATTCTTATTAGCAAATTGTTGACCTACTGAGTGATGACATGTGGCAACATTTGGTTGGGTGACTCATCATTGTTGACTTGGCATATTGGTGGATGACTGGGCATGCAAAATTATTATTGTATTTAACAATTTTCCAAGGATCGAATCCTCCAAGCTCCATAGTCTCCTCTCTTCTTTATTTATTGTAAGTGTATGTTACACTTAACATTATATACCACTAAGACTCTTTTATTCTCGTACATGTGGGATAAGCATAATGAAAAAAGTCTAAATTCAACAAAGGAGGTCGAAATTAAATCAAAGGTCCACATTTACCAATCAAACTTGATCGACGATGGTTGAGTCACGATCTTGCAGAAGCCATAACTTGAGCTCCGGGTGTCGGAATCGCGCAAACTTTATACCGTTGGAAAGGTATTTCAATGTATAATATGGTAGTACAGGTTTAAAGTGCTTAAATTTGATCCCTTTTTTTTTTCAGAAATTAAAATATCAGCCAACTGCATTTTTTGTTGGTCTTGCGTGACAACTCAACTTCACAAGCTCGTATCTTGAGATCCAGGCGACGGATTTGGGAAAAATTTATATCATTGGAAATATGGGATGATGAAGAGCACATCAGAAGAGGTATTCCTGGTTAAAAAGTTGTTTTTTACTTTCAGAAAATTAGATTACAGTCGTCCTACTTTAATGGGAAATTAATTAAATTATGAAAATAAAAGTATATTTAAAAACTTTTATTAAAAAGGGAAAGAAATAGTTGAGATGGTTCTTGTAACCGTCAAAGAAGACAATAAAAGAACAACAACAAGCAAGTGGACACAGATTGAGAGACACCATCATAGTCAGTTTATGTTGATCATATCCTTCTTTTTCTTGATCAAGTCCTTCATCCAATTATTCCACCTCTTTCACTAGAAAGGTTTAACCGAAGACTGATAACTCCTCTTTTCTTCTTACCAGGTCTTTTTAATTCTTCTACCACCCACCGTCTTCCTTATAAAAGCTTATTTCTTGTATTTATTTGTTTTATGGTCCACGGGAGCCCCGATACCAGTCTTTAAGACAAACACATTTACAGTTTCAAAGAATATGTAACAGACTATATATTTTTTAGAAATTTGAAGAGAACTACTTTGGGAACAATCTCGACTATGCTTTGTAACCTTGTTTTCAGAATATAAAGTAGTTGAGATTGATCTATCATTATCTTTATTTGAGCTGCCCATGTGTCCAATCTATTAAAGTTCTTTTATATATGCGGATCATCTTCTTTTTATTTCATGTGATCAGAAATCTTTATCTTAAACTATGATGGATGTGAGGAAATTTTGTCTATTTTTGTTAAATGTATGAAGCATGTGGTTTCCGGTCATTTCTCAAGAACCTTCTTTAAATGAAAACAAAACATTTTATTTCTTGTTGTTTTATATTTATTTGATTACCATGACGAACTTCTGTAAAGTCCCATATTCCAAAGACCCAAAGTCCCAAGAAAATCCGAAGTAAGAAATGAGTACCACCTCTATAAAAACGCAGGGGGATTTAGATCTTCGTGAGGTTGTTGTTTCGGTCCTAACAGATTCAAGCATCAACAAAATGATATTAGTAATCCCTAGGGTGGTGATATCACCCCTCATCCATATATGATAAAATAAACCAGTAAAAACATCTATAGTCTAGCATATGATCATGAGCATACATATATACATAATGAAACAAGACAATATGAAAACGCAACTACAACTATGTTAACATGATATGAAAATGGTATATACAATGGATGCAAATGCCTACCTAATCTAACTTACCTGTACTTACCTGTGAAGTCAAGTCTCTACCCCATGGTGGGGTTTGAGGAGGTGTCCACTAACTTGTAATGGACGTTTCCTTCCTTCAAGCATAGATAAATAGTAGGCATCGTTAACTGACTTCATTCTGATTCTGAAAGGTCCAAGCCTAAATTGTGCATTTCCATTAACATTGTTAGGCTCACCCTTCTTAGTGTCCCACATCCATATCATGTCTCCCTCTTTATATTCTTTTGCTTCAAACTTCGTTGTTCCCTGTATCACCCCAGTGTATTGTCTTGAGGGAGGAGGGTGGGATTCAATTGTAAGGACTTCTTGTTTACTTGGTTTAATAAATATATCATTATTCCATTTCTTTAGTTATTTGGCAGAGCTAAGTTCTTTGTCCTTATATTTATCTAAGAGTTGTTGATACTCTTGTTTCTTTGGCCATTGTATCTCGTAAAAATCTTCCTCTGTGGTGAAAGACAAATCCTTTGGAGAAAACACAGGAAGGCTTTCCTTAATTGGCTCATGTGTTTCACTGATCTTAGTATCATTGTCAATCTCTTGTACATGAACCTTGACCTTTGGCATATTTCGAAGGGGTGCAATTGTCCCATCTTTCATAGGCACGTTGACATCAGTTAAATCCATCTCTAATGTGCCACCCAACATTGCAACGAACTTCCTGGACAAAAGCATGCCCCATACATTAGGGACATCTATTGCCACAACATCCATATGGATCACTCTCTCAGGATATTTACCATGGTGTACTTCAACGTTCTCAACTATCCCATGAGTGGGTATGGCTCTAGATTCAAAACCGCACACATTTCTATAAGGATGTGTAGCCTTTAGGCCCAGTTGCTCCATAACTTTCAAAGACATCATGTTCGCACCTGCTCCCAAGTCATGCATACAATTTTTGAGACATTTGTTATTTACTAGCAATGACATAAAGAAAGGTGGGTGTCCATCGTATTGAACCCTGAAATGATCTACTTGTACCATAATAGGTGGGTCTATTGGTTCATCCAACACATTGAAAAACTTTTCAAACCTTTCTTTTATGGATGGAAGCTTAATAATTTCCTTCAACGGGATGGTTACATGCATCTTGGCCAATGCGCCTTCCAAGTGAAAATTTAAGTCAACCTTGTTAGCCTTATAAGAGGTCTTAGGAAGGAGTATGTTCATAGGTGGAGGTTTTGGTTGTGAAGTTGTACGTATAGTAGAGGAACGTTGGTTCATTCGCTTTTTCCTAGTATACACTTGGAATTCTTTTTTTTTCAACCTCTCTCTTGACTCTTGATCAAGGCTATTGATTACCTCCATCCTAGCTTTCCTGGTTGCTTCTTTTATGCCTTCTTCATGTTCTTCAGGTGTGATATTAAGGCAATATTATGGCTCTTCAATGGTATGGTTCATAACATTGACTTGATCATGTTCACCATATTCAGAGGGAATTTATGCTCCCAATGTGATTCTCTATATTTAAAACACCATGGGTTCTCCTCAATCATGTTTGTGGGGGCTAAAGTGTTAGGGACCTCTTGATCGTTCTTGGGCTTGAAACCTTGACCACCCATTTGGAATTGCCCCTTATATGGAGGTCTAGGAGCTTGTTGTTGGGCACTTTATAGGTTGAAAATCATATTCATCATTAACTCTTGGGTTTTTACCATGCCATCTACAGTCAATTGTAGATTTGCCAAGCTAGCGCTAATATCTGAGGCAGCCTCAACATTGTGGACTACTTTGGGTTTAGCATCCATCTTGACTCTTGGGGTGGAGAAAGGTTCTACTTTGGGAGATTATAGGTTATTTTAAATCTTCATAGCCATCTCATAGGATTTTTGGATTGTTTTAGGAGCTTTGTCTCTGATAAGGAAATCCATTTGTCCTGTAAAGGCTTTGGTCTAAAGAAAGAGAAGAAAGTTGTTTGAAGGGTGGTGGCTTGTTGGGATCTGTAGTACTGGCCTCTCAAATTTATCATGAAATTTCCTAACAGTTTCATTCTCAGCTTTTACAATGTTGTTAAGCCTTGTTAGCAACATGTTGGGGTCTTCCTTGACACTCCATATTTTGAGGAATTCTTCCTCTAATTTATCCATAGATGTAATACTAGCATCATGAAGACCATTATAACATCTTCTAGCGCTATCACAGAGGGTAGTAGAAAATAACTTCATTGCCAATCTTCGACGTCATCAGTGATGGGATGAAGTCGGAAAAAGGCCCAGAAATTACTCATATGTTCCTCAGCACTGGCTACATCATTACCAGTGAACTCAGGCAACCACTTCTCATACCTAGGGGACATTTGCCAAGGGTATCTTGGAATGTTTGTCGTGTCTAATGGCTTAAAAAGTTTGGAAGACCATTGCTTTTGGTTATTAACCTGATTTGGATTATGGGTCTGAGTTTGAATATTAGACATTGTGTTTAAGGGAAAAATACCTCCAAATAATGATTTTACTACAAGAGAGTTTCGGGAGGATTTATTTTGTAAGACTTGGGAGGATTGGTATATGTCCTTGAATTTTGTGAAGTCGCCAGATAATCTTCTTTAGATTATCAAAGGGATGAGGGGATCACCCTCAGTGGAGTCGCCGGGTAAGCTATGTGAATGAAGGCTTTGGATAAAGGTTTACCAAAAAATGTCGCTCGAGGAAGATTGACTTGATGTTCCCCGACAACGACGCCACAAATGTTATCGCACAATCTATACTTCACCAAGCCTAAAGGCAAGTAGGCCTAGATTGACATAACACATAGGTAACCCTGTCACTATGACCCCAGTAGGGTACGTATTTCTCTTTAGGAGGAGGAAAACCTCACTCCAAGGGAGACATCCCATGACCTAATTGGTTAATGAAAGGCAAAAAAGCTACAGTGAAAACCCACCCCTCTGTTTAGGTCACTCAACAGAAGAAGTCACTTTGGTGAACTTGAAAGGGATAAGGGAAAATGAAAATGTGTTTGTACCTGCCCTTTACCAATAAAACATCAAACATTAGTAGCAACAATTATAACCAATGACCTCTTAAACAAATTATGTGTTGCCTGAACAAGTTACTATATAATGAAAGCGAGATCATAGTAGCAACAATGTATCTTGAAAGATACAAGTTATGATGACAAGGAAGAGATACAATAAACTTGATAATGGTTTCTCACTCACACTTTTCAAGATAAAGACAAGTCAATGAATGACTTAAATGGTTGTCCAAACATTTATAACAACATTATTTAATGATGATGACAACAATGAAACCACTTCATAAAAGCACTGTAATAAAGCGGTAAAATTTTAATCGCTGCTGCAGATTGAGCCCTAGGATTTGCGATTCAGTGTTTGCACCTGCCAATGCTTTAATGGCTCCCTCTGAGGGAGGGGATCCTCCCTCGGGATCCTCATCCTCAGATCTATAGGCCTTAATTGCTTCCTATGTTAAAACACACAAGACAAACCCCTCATGTTTTGTCAAAAAAGCAACATAAATTCCTAAGGTAGTAGTTCATGCCCCCTCGGCACGGTCCTTAGCTCTCAAACTAGTGGACAAAGGACTGATCGGGCAGTTCACAGGACTCTGGCCCTCCCCAAAAACCATGCACCTCTGGTTGGAATCAAACTGGCGCAAGATGATCCAGGGCCAAATGTCGGTGGCTTTCTGCGGTAAGGGATTCTTTGATTTCCTATTTGAAAAAAGAAGAAGATGGGGATATGATCTTCTGAAGTGGACCATACTTCATGGGAACAAGAGGAATGTACCTTAATAAATGGACTCCTAACTTTAGTCCAAAAAATGATATCCCCTCATCAGTCCCTGTGTGGGTAAAACTTCCTTTCCTTCCCCTTCACTGCTGGAATGACGAAACCATAAGAAATATTGGAAACTCTCTAGGAAAATATATCGATCGTGTTGAACCACGAGAGGGACTATAGGCATGCGCCAGGCTTTGTGTGGAGGTAGATCTAGAAAAAGGACTCCCATAAGAAATACGACTAGATCTAGATAACTGGTCTTACATTCAACAAGTGGATTATGAGCAAATCCCCTTCAAATGTAAAGCATGTCATGAGTATGGACATTTTGCTAAATACTGCGCTCAAGGCAAGGACTCTCAAGACCAAGACCCAAACCCATAGGCCGAGGTACGCTACCTTTACGCCCACCCTTGGACTTCTTTCTCTTATCGATGCATTTTTAAATTAATAAGGACGCATAAAAGAAAATATCTAATGACATGCACAACAATAACCAACAATCATGCATATTCTAAAGATTCAATTGAAAGATAAAGATATACACAACGAAATACATTCATATACAGGTAAATAATACCATAACAGAGAGCACTTATCTTTATAAAATATTACACCAACTGGCTGCAGACCAAGGACGTTCCACCCAACCGTAGACACTATTGTTCCAAATCTGAACAACAATGTCACCCTCGAGCCAAGGCTATGAATCCACAAGACGGTTCCAGAGTGTTAATTGGCTTCCAAAACCAGTCAATACTCAAGCTCTCACAGGCATTCCCAGTACTCACAACAATCCAAGTACCCATCTCTCTTCTACCAAACCTGCACCAACCAAGATAATGGACCTCTACCCTTCTCTGCCACGCAAGTCCTCATGCAGTACATCTCCTTCCAGGGCTCCAACGCAACTGCTCCAGAATCACAATGCTGGAACTTTTAGGACTCACAATTGTGAACAAAACTGGACACAGGCCAATGCATCTCAGACATGCATGCCTCAAGTCACGGTTGGATTACACCAGTGACCACTACAACCAACAATGCCATGGCTACTCTTCGACATTTCGTTTCCCTTTCCCAAGCCAAGATGTGGACGAGGATGGATCAATGAGTGATAGGTAACGACGGGGTGGTAAATGAACGAGTGAGAAAATGATTGAATGCATGAACCAGTGAACAAGTGAATGAACGCATAACCGAATGAAGGAGAGAACGAGCAATCAACCAACTCCCAAACAGACCAGGGGCGGGTTTAAGTATTTCGTGGGGAATCAATATCCTCCTAGCCTCCCCCAAGAAGCTCATGTAACTTATCTACTCCCTTAGACAAAGGGGTAATTAAAATAGGAAAATAACATTTAGCCCCTCAAGCCCCCTCTCTTGTGGAATCATAGCCCCCTATAACTCTAGTCCTTGTCCGTCTAGCAACCAACGATGTGTGTATTATTATTAATGATCAAAACATTACATTTCTTAGGCACACTGACCACTTTTAATTGTTTGTGCCCTCTGGCCTCTCGACAATTAACAAAATATATTATTTAATATGGGGCTCAAAACCTGGGGTGTTACATCCCCTCCCCCTTATTTTCACATTGTCCTCAGTGCATATACAAAATAGAGATCGAACTCTCAAAATTTATTCAAAAATCTGTGGGTACTCTACTCGCACGACATCTTCATGCTCTCAGGTAGTATCTTCAGGATTGTAGCAGGTCCACTGAACTTTTACCAGCTCTATAACTTGATTCCGGAGCATTTTGACCTTTCTGTCCAATACCCACACTAGGTGGACCTAAAAGTCTCCCTCTGTCTCTACCCGAATCGAGTGCCAATCAATAATATGGTTAGGATCTTGTACATATTTATTTTGTAAAAAGACATGAAATACATTATGCACATTCATGGAAGCAGGCAATGCAAGCATGTAGTCAACTGGCCCTATTTTGTCCAACGTTTCAAATGGACCACATAATCTGGTTGCAAGCTTTGTACAACTACCCAATTTCAAGGAGCTTTTCTTGGGCTTCATTTTCAAAAGTGCATGCTCCCCTACTTTAAATTCTCTAGCTGTCATGTTCTTATCTGCATAAAATTTCTGTCTATCTTGAGCTGCCTTTAAATTCTATTTGATCTTAAACATCTGGTCTTCCATATCCTTGAGCAAATTTGGCCCAAGTACCACTCTATCTACTGGGTTGTCCCAACTCACTGAAGTATTGCATTTCCTACCATACAAGGCTTCAAATGGGCTCATTCTCAATGAAGCTTGATACCCATTATTATATGCCAACTCAACTAGGTGTAAGTAATCTTTCCACTTAGATGGCTTATCCATCACATACATTCTCAGCATATCTTCAATTACTCGGTTGACCCTCTCTGTTTGTCCATCTGATTGGGGATGGTATGTTGTGCTAAAGTTTAGATTTGTACCAAATCCTTTAAACAATCCCCGCCAGAAATTGGAGGTAAACTTTGTATCTTTGTCTGAGACAATTGTCCTAGGTATCCCATGCAACCTAGCAATCTCTCTCATGTAAATTTTTGCAATATTAGCCATTGTAGGGGTTGTTTTTACAGAAACAAAATGAACAACCTTTGTTAATTTTTCAACCACCACCATGATTGAATCATGTTGCCTTGTTGTCCTGGGTAATTTACTTATGAAATGAATGGTTATCACCTCCCATTTCTTCTCTGGGATTGGTAATGGCTGCAACAAACCCGCTAGGTGCCTATGCTCAACCTTCACCTTCTGACATTCAATACATCAAGCGATGTAATCGGCAACATCCTTTTTCATTCTCAGCCAAAAGAATTGTCTTCTTACTGTTGTAGTTGTTTTTTTTATAACCAGGATGTCCAACATAAGGAACATCATGCATTTCCTTCAATACCAAATTCCTCAGTTCTCTAGAACTAGGAACATAGACTCTATTATTATGCATGAGTAATCCATCTTCCTTTATCTCACACTCCTTTGTTTTCTATTGTACATCTCCTAGTTGTAAGATTTCCTTTACCTGTAGGTAATGTTGATCCGTAACAAGATCATTTAAAATTCTGCTCTTCAAGTTTGATTCATCCATACTGACAACAGTAGCATGCATGAGATGCACTCTTCTACTAAGTGCATCGACAACTTTATTCTCTTTTTCTTTGATATGCTTTATATCGAGGTCATATTCACTTAAAATTTCCAGCCATCTTGTTTGTCTGGCATTCAAGGTTGGTTGTTCAAAAAGATACTTCATGCCAATGTGGTATGTTCTTAGTTCAAATCTCTTCCCCATGAGGTAATGCCTCCACATCCTCAAGGCGCGAACAATGGCAGCATGCTCCAAGTCATGTGTGGCATAGTTCCTCTCATTTTCCTTAAGCTTTATGGACTCATAACTGTTACGAGGGAAAAACTCTCTATGGCCAAGTGTAAACCACAACAGACAGGTATGACTGCAGAAATCAACTCAATTCCATTGTATGCTATATAAACTAATGTGCAAGATAAGAAAGAGGCCTACCTCGATCCAACGTTTGATGATGTTTCATCGTTGAACACTCTGACCCAAAGCTTTATACTTGCAATAAGTTATCAACAAACAAGCAAAGCAAGTATATAGTGATAATGTAAAGGGGTTAGCACATCATATAGCATAATCCATTAATAAACATTACAAACATGCCCATGGATAATAATCATATATTTGCATGATACCAATAGGACAAGAAAGGAATATTTCTATTAATAATTGATCAAAAGAAGTGTCAACATTACAGACTTCCATGTCGGCACGGTTCAAAACCAAGGAACCAAATTCCTTCCAACTGGGTCTCCACCACTTCAATCCTCTACCAAAGGCAAGATCAAAAGAGAGAGACAATGAGATTCTCTCAACAATGGGGAAAAAGCTTGGGGGCTGGACACTGTGTTTAGACTCGAGGAACAAAGGGATGTAGACTCAATATGAAGTAATTTCTCTACAGTAACTTTGCTCTCAAAGTTTAATGCTTTCTCCTTCTTTCCATAGCTCGAAATTGTGCTCTTATAGCCTTCACAATGCAACTGAAGGGTCGAGTCGGAACGTTTCCAGTATATGGAAGGCTAAGGATCAGAGATCTCTTGTCGTGACATGGAAACCCAACTCCATTTTTGTATTTTCTGGCACAAATCCCGATTTACGCGGGTTGTAGTAGAGCATCCTGCGTACACTCTTGTTGTATAGCTGATAGGGCACGTATATGTGGAAAAATGTTTATTTTTAGCTCTGGATTTGTCAAAAAGGGATGATATGTCTACATAGGGAAATGGAAAAGGGCCCTCTGTGCAAGATAGCAATGGTGAGGCAAATATTGCTATAACATATGCCCCCTATTGTGTGAGATCAGAGGAATATCTATGATGGCCGAAATACATTATAAATAACCCAGGAGTGGAGTGGTAGAGAACCAGCTGGGCGAACTCGATTGCGTATTACATTCTGTACTGACTTTGCATACATGGCTACCAAGAATACAATGCAGATCCATGCGGAAAATATACCTAGTAAGTGTCTGTGGCTATGAATAGGTAGATACAATTGCAGTTATATGCCAAAAGATGTCATAGTCACGAACAAGGCCCAGTGAAAATAGTCTCAAAATCAATCTGAAGATATGTGTATACCATGGAGTACAATCTGATCGCCCGCGATCACTAAAGTCGAACAGGTGTTGGTTCAATGAAAGGGAAGCAACAACTTAGGAAAGCTATGACCACATAGTGATGTCTTCAAGTCTTCTACACTATCCGCCAAGGGTGCAAGTCTACATCATGTGAATAAAGGAGTTGAGGTTGAACATAATGAGACATCGTTTGATTACTGGTGATTGAGGTATACCATCAACAAACGTGAGACAACCTACCAATAATGAAAGTAGGTATCAAGGCATTGAGTACATTCTTACAAGTGTGAATAAAGGATTCGGTGTCGAACACTCGAGAAATCCATTGATCAAGAGACATTGATGTATTCCCATCTGTCAATGGCGAGAGAGCCTGCCACTAATGACTGCAAGCCTCAAGGTACCCATAAAACTCTAGGTCTTGTATCCAGAATAGATGAGCTGAAGTCGATGGAAAGAGACCCACTGAAAGGAGAGCATTAAGGCATCATGTGATTCTGAGACAAACTGAGGGTATGGTCGACATGCAAAGTTAAGATTTCCGAGGAGTGGCCAACGCAAGTTGTGAGACTTCCTTTGAACAAGAGCATGAGACATGTGGTGGACTCTGGCAACATAGACTCAATGATGTGATGATTAGATGCAGGAGGCATCAATAACGTTCTCTATAGGGACTGGAAGAGTAACCAGTCAGTAGAGAAAACTCTGTAATGAGATCATCTTCCTAAGGCGATGGTAAAACCCAAAATTATGATGACAGAAGGACTCAATAATTTTGTGCTCTGTTCAAAGGTGACACGACTGCTGCCAATTGTAATATAGTACTCCCTTCCCGCCCGTCTTTTTTGGTTTTTTCATAACAAATGAATGCTATGATATAGAGGAGGAAACGAGTATCGCAAGTAAGCAAAACTGGTTCCAGCAGTGGAATGTACATATGCTTAATGCAAGTAAATGCACGCGGGAGGTGGACACTCGGGGTGATGTTTCCTCCAGGGTATAGGGTGTCAAATTGTGAAGGATATAAACAAGGCTTTGCTTGGTTGAGGATGCAAAACTGCTTAGGCAACGGTTTATAACGCAAAGCGAGAACTGGCTAAAGGCTCAATACTGCAAGCAAGGGCATGAGATGCAATCACAACTTAATGCCAAAAAATATCCTTTTTTATGTCTTGTAGTCTACTTGGTGTGAAAAAGGGGTAAACTTATGTCAAATAGACATCTTTTCAAATCCAATTTGCGAGTGTGAAAAAGACAAGTTCACTCGGCAATCTTTTCTATTTTTGATAACGAGTCGGAAAATAGCTTAACTAAGACTCATGACCTTTCAAATCTAGTTTAATGAGTGTGAAAGGGACAAATCACTCGACAATCTTTTCAGTTTTTAGACGAGTCGGAAAAGAGCTTAATTAAGACTCATTTTTGTGTGTCTTAATCAACATGTAAAGGGGGAGGCCAAGGCTCCTGTCTCGGTCTTCTGCGGAAAGTCAGTATCTCATGGATAACTGACAAAAGCTTGGGAAAACCCAAAGTTCTCCAAGTCGAGGAGGAGAAAGTGCTGATGGAGGATACAGTCTCCGTCATGGTTCGAATAATGTCTCTTAATGGAAAAGACATCGGTGGGGGTATGGGGTGCCCCATCAGGTCGTCCCAGTCCAAGGGAACTTCGTCGGGACTTGGAGAGAGAGAATTCGGGGGAAGAATAACTCTCTCTCATTTAGAAGGAGTAGGGTTAGGGATGTGATGACATGATTAATAGGTGCAACACTCTCTCCAAGGAGAGTAGGGTTGACTAGTAATTGAACTGGTGTGGCCACTTCTTCAATTAAAGGTTGAAGAGGATGCATGATAAGGGGGGTAGAAAACACTTCATTTTTGAAAAAGGAGGCGAGGTCAGGAGGGGATTGTGGTGGTGAGACCACCGAGGTGATCAAAGGAGAAGTAGTGTGAGCAGAGACTAGGGATGTATCAGAATTCGAAGGGCTCTTGGGTGAGCCTAACGCTTCTGGTATCTTGGCAGTAACCGGACACAAATGAGTAAGGTTATTTCCTTCTTTAGTCCTGCAAAGGAATTTAGGCTTACGTATGAGACGTCTAGGCTTCTCAATGTAATTAGCAAGGGAAAGAGAGTCGCCTCTTGAATGATGAATAGAGGTTGGAGACGTGACATGCTTATGATTCAAAGTGAAAAGGATGGTATTCCCAACATAATTAGTAGAGGTTGGGTGCGAGTTGTCGACATAATTCGTAGAAAATGTGGACCCATCTCTGACATGACTAGCAGAGGTTGGGGATGGAGCACCAGTGTGACTAACAGTGACTGGGCTAGCGATAGAAGGCGATATTTGATTCCAAGGTTCGAGGAAAGATTGATTCTGAAACATTGCAAGCTAGGAAGGATCCTGGTGTACTCCTCGTCCCTGCCCAGAAGGGTGATAGTTTGCGCTAAAATGTTTTGAAGAAGTTTGGACAGGCATCATCGCTGAGGCCTGCGAAGGGATCGAGGTCGGATAAGGATTATTCGAGTGATGATATATGTTGCTCCGTTGCGAAGAGGTTCCATAAAGGGGGTAGCCTGAACCGTAAAATTGGTTTTCTCGTATGAAATACTCGAAGGCATCTGAGGGCCAGTCGTGGGAAAAACATTCGAAGGAACTGACATGGTGGGCGATAGATGCATGGGTGGTGCATAATAAGTGGCAAAGGAACCTATCTGAGCACTGGCTCCTGGAAGAGCATAGTTATCATGAGATTCAAAAGGGGGGAGGTTCCAACCTCCCATGAGGACACAATTCATATCAAATAAAGAAGTAGGCATCAGAGCCATGATGCCCCTAGATCCCATGCTAGGATTCATATATGTGGACTAGGGAGAGGATTGCACGGGTGAAGACATATCAATAGAAAAATTACTAGAGACCCAAGGCGCGGACTGAGTGTTGTAATTCTGCATACCAAAACAGGCGGAAGGATCCATCCCCATGAAATGAGTAGGCATCATGGCGTAGGTAGAATCAAATGAGGGAGCAAAAGAAGCTCCACTATCCATGATGGTGAAACCCAAGAAATATTCTTAAGGCCAACTAGTAGTCAAAGAGCATACCAAAAAATCAAACGACCAATATGCATGCAAAAGGGCTAAAGTGGTTGAGTGGCCTCCCTCTCTAAAGAAGGTATGCCTCGTCCAAGAGAGACTTGAGACTCCCTGCTAAAGTTTGGGGTTAACAGAATTAGTCATATAGGCCCTCGAGGGATAACAACCAATCAGTCAGATCCCCCTGGAGAGGTAATCCTCCATAAAGGCTGTGTGATGTCCGACCTCTATATGACCCAGGATATAAGCAAAATAACCCCTGCAAGTAAGCTATGAGATACCTAAGTCAAGCAACTAATAAACCATTGTATAACTGATGAACATGCGAGCGGTCGTAAGTCCAGATCACCGTATGGGCAGGGTAGCAAAGCCCGAAACCTTGAAAGCATCGCCTCTCACAGAGGTATGGGTATTAGCAAGATCCCCAAATACGAATAAATCCACAAAAATATCTTTGATGCTAGGCGAGTATCCAAGGGTTATCCCTTCAACTAACTTCGGGTGACCTCGTGATTAACTCCGGTGTGAGTGGAGCCTCCTGATATTACCAATTATACAATGGACTTCTCAACTCACTGTCTCAGACACATATGTTGATCTAATTGCCTTGGAGAAGTTTACTCACAAAATCCTATTCCAAGGCACTAAATCCTAGGCTAGTTTGTGCACCCTAAAAATAAAATTGTGAGTAATCAAATTTTAGTTTAAAGCATAAATTTTATTGGTCGTGATTACTCAAAAGGGTATGGAAATGGAACTCATGATGTTATGACTATGCAAAAGATAAATATTAATATAATGCAAAGTCTACCTTTAACTTTTCAATAAATGATATGCTAATAAAAACAATGCAATTTTCAATCTCAATTCTGCAATTTAGAAGTAAAATGCAATCTTTCGCTAAATGCACTAAGCTAATGATAAAGGTTCAAAGACAAAAATGCTAACCAATGCAAAATGCCTATATTTTTTGTATTTTCAATATATTAAAGAGAGAATGCATGCATTGAAAAGCAACATGATATATGAATTCTACTATGTATAAACGAAATAACTCAAGCAAAATACCAAGTAGCCAAGCAAACAACCGAGGGTTTAAGGACAAACCAAAAGATGAAAAACAATGAGAAAGAATACGCCCATAAATTCAACTCCCAACAGGCTACCTGTCAACCCAGAGAAGCTCAACATGCACTACAGAGACCTAAGAAGGCTCAACAACTATCAAAACTAACCCAATAGTCACTAAATCAAGCAATCAAGTAAGGAAAAGTGGTATACGTGACTGTTCAGAAGAATAGTGCATATATACGCAGCTTGCAGAGAGGCATCACGCGTGTGTACACAACTGTCAAGGCAAAAGGAGCGTACATGCTTTAAAACAAGGCCAGGCAAGGGCAAAAAGGCTGAAAACTCGGACTCAGAGTGAACAGAATCTGCCAAGTAGTGATACGACAAGACACACAAAGGAAAAATAGCAATGCAAAAAGAAAAAGTACTTCAACCCTTAGAAGGAATATCTCTCCCCAGTCGCCATTTCAGTTACGAGATAAAAACTCTCTATGGCCAAGGGTAAACCACAACAGATAGGTATGACTGCAGAAATCAACTCAATTCCATTGTATGCTATATAAACTAATGTGCAAGATAAGAAAGAGGCCTACCTCGATCCAACGTTTGATGATGTTCCACCGTTGAGCACTCCGACCCAAAGCTTTATACCTGCAATAAGTTCTCAACAAACAAGCAAAGCAAGTATATAGTGATAATGTAAAGGGGTTAGCACACCAAATAGCATAATCCATTAATAAACATTACAAACATACCCGTGGATAATAATCATATATTTGCATGATACCAATAGGACGGGAAAGGAATATTTCTATTAATAATTGATCAAAAGAAGTGTCAACATTACAGACTTCCATGTCAGCACTTTTCGAAACTAAATTCCTTCCAATTGGGTCTCCACTACTTCAATCCTCTACCAAAGGCAAGCTCAAAAGAGAGAGACAATAAGATTCTCTCAACAATGGGGAAAGAGCTTGGGGGCTGAACATTGTGTTCAGACTTGAGGGACAAAGGGATGCAGACTCAATATGAATTAATTTCTCCAGAGTAACTTTACTCTCAAAGTTGAATGCTTTCTCCTTCTTTCCATAGTTCGAAATTGTGCTCTTATAGCCTTCACAATGCAACTAAACGACCGATTTGGAACATTTTCAGTATATGGAAGACCAAGGATCAGAGATCTCTTGTCGTGACATGGAAACCTAACTCCATTGTTGTATTTTCTGGCACAAATCTCAATGTACACGGGTTGTAGTGGAGCAACCTCCGTAAACTCTTGTTGTATAGCTGATAGGGCGTGTATATGTGGAAACATGTTTATTTTTAGCTCTAGATTTGTCAAAAAGGGATGATAAGTCTGCATAGGGAAATGGAAAAAGGCCCTCTATGCAAGATAGCCATGGTGAGGCAAATCTTGCTATAACAATAACCAATGACATGTCCATTTTGCATGAGGACTCCCCCAAGTCCTTCCTTACATACGTCTGTACATACCACAAAACTTTGATTTGGGTCAACAATCTTTAACACAAGTGCACTAGTAAGTAATTCCTTCAACATATTAAAATTCTCCTCACACTTAGGTGTCCATTCAAATTTGGTTCCCTTCTTTTGCAAAGAAGTGATGGGATGAGCAATCTTAGAGAACCTTACTATGAATCTTCTGTAGTAACCATCTAATCCCATAAAAGCTCTGACTTCTGACACATTTATGGGTGTTGTCCATCCTCTAATGTCTTCAATCTGCTCTGGATCTATTGACATGTTCTTCTCTGAAATAATGTGTCCCAAGTAATGAATCTGCTTTTGATAAAAATAACACTTACTTGGCTTGGCATACAATTGATGTTCTCTCAGCAATTGCAATACCAGTCTCAAGTAATGTTCATGCTCCTCTTCAGACTTAGAATAGATAAGTATGTCATCCAAGAACACTATGACAAACTTATCCAAATAATTTCTGAATATGCCATTCATTAAGCACATAAAGACAGTTGGTGCATTGGTCAGTCCAAATGGCACCACTACAAATTCATAATTCCCATAGCTAGTCCTAAAGGCTGTCTTATGAATGTCTTCTTCCTTGATCGTTACCTGATGGTATCCTAACCTCATGTCAATCTTCAAAAATATCTTTGCTCCTCTTAGTTGATCGAAGAGGTCATCAATTCTGGGTAGACGATACTTGTTCTTTATAGTATACTTGTTAAGTTGTCGAAAGTCAATACACAACCTCAAGGTTCCATCCTTCTTTTTGACAAAAAGTACTGGTGCTCCCCAAGGTGAAACACTTGGATGTATGTACCCTTTCTTCAACAATTCCTCCAACTGCATTTGCAATTCTTTTAATTATGGTGTGCTCATTCTCTAAGAATTTTTTACACTGGGGTAGCTCCAGGCACTAGATCAATTGAGAAATCTATCTCCCTTCTTAGTGGCAACTCTGGTTTTTCTTGGAATACATCTTCAAATTCCTGTAGTACTCAAAAATCTTAAATGCTTGGCCCCTTTGTGTTTTTTGGCTCTTCCACATGAGCTGCATACAATTGACATCCTTTTCTAAAACATCTCTTCAGTTGTATGGTTGAAATCTCCCTTATAGAGATGGCTCTTGGAACTCCTTTCACAGTGCTCTGTTTTCCATCTCCATCAAGACATGTAAATGTTTTGCTACGACAATCTAAGACAACATGATGCATGTCCAACCAATCCATTCCAATTAGAATATCATAAGACCCTAAGGGTATGGTATTCAAATCAACACTAGTATTCAGACCATTAAGACTTATGGAACAACTTTTGACCATATCATGGATTCTCCTTTTGGTTCCAGTGGCTCGCTGAACCAAACTTGATTTTCCAAGCTCGCTTTTCTCCAAATGTAATCTATCCACTATTTTAGGATCAATGTAGCAATGAGTTGCTTCTGAATCAATTAAAATAGCAACATGTTGATTTATGATCTTACCTTCCACCTCGATCTTATTGGACTGGTACTATGTCTGTCGATCATCTAAAGTTGCATAGATTCTTCCCATATCTTCGACTATTGTGGCCTCTTGGACATTGTGCACAGTCTTCAGTCTGTCCTTTCTATGCGGGCAATCCTTGTATAGGTGATCTTCCTTGCATCCCCAACATTGGATTGGTGGTCTTACCCTTTTTCCCAAAGAGTTTTCTTTCTTGGATTCACCCTTAGCATACTGATCTTGATGATTTATATTAAGCTCATTTCTATTGAGGGGAGGTTTGAATCCTTTCCTCCTCTGATCGAACTTCTCCTTCTTATTATCCTTCCAAGATTCTATAGGGATTCTCTTCCCTGACCTTGCTCATACAGGTATTTAGCCTTCCTGATGGCCTCAGTCAAGGTCTTGGGCTCATCATACCTAATCTTTTATTTATAAAAGGTTGGCAATCCACTAAGAAATCTTTGTGTTTTCACCTTCTCATCATCAATGAACTTGACATATTTTAACAATCCCAAGAACTTATTCTCATATTCTGCCATAGTTATGTTTCCCAACCCGAGTTCAAAGAACTCCTGCATTTTCTTGTCATAGAAATGCTCTAAGAGGTACTCCTTCCGGAAGTACTTCTTGAATTGCTTCCAAGTGATCCTATTCTCGTTAATATGTTCAACCTGCTTCAGTTGATCCCACCACATTGCAGCTTTCCCGTGTAAATGGTAGGTGGCAATTCTAGCTTCTAGGTTTGATGAATAGTTATGCAATTGAAAATATCTTCTGAGTCCAAGCAACCATGCTTCAACATCGTCTTCCTTTTCTTTTTCACATCGAAGGAGGGTGGCTTAAGCTTCCTCAACTCTCCTTGCAAACCATCCACTTCTTGTCTCCTCCTCTGGTGCCTAACATGAGAGACCTTTGGACTGCTTATGGAATCTTCCGATGCATAAAACTTTCTTTCTGAGTAGGGAGGTGAGTGGTGTCTATGTGTTATGTTGGCACTTCTCGAATAACCAACTCTTCCACAATTCTCTCTTCTTTCACGAAACTTACCTTCTTCCTCTTGTTTTGAGTTTGATCCCTTCTTCGTTTTCCTTTGCAACTGATTTAAGCTCTGCAACACTCGATCATTTTTCTAACTTTGCTCTCTCATCGGTCTCTCATTGTCTTTTTTGTAGCTCTACACTTCTATTTTCAGGTTTCTTACAATTTCTATTAATGTTTCTTGCTCTCCTCTTCCCTTGCGTCCACTGGACTTTGTCTCTGCATTACCAACTCTGGTATTCTGGCCTTTGGCCTCTCTTTCATGGATGGAGGCTTCCTCACCTTCTCTCATCTCTCAATTCTTCATTCCGAGATGATATGTTTAATCTTTTAATTCTACAAAATGTGTAAGTGACCATTTTGTTAGAATTATGCAAATGATAAACAAAATTTTTCAAACCATGTTACAGGTCCTTTTTCTTCTCAATTCATGAAGAACATATATGTATCAGTCTACACCGTATAACACTTCCATGTTATCCCTAGCCGATACAAAATTTAATTCTACACATGTACTCCCTTCAAACCACTTGCTCAGGTGACCACAACTCAAAACTGCAGTCAAATCCTTCATCGCGCTTCGCAACTTCAAAACCTTCAGCCAGGACCATATTAATGGTGTTTGTCCTCATTCATGATCAATGATCGATATCCACTTCAGGACTTTGGGCTTCGAAATTTAGTAACTTTCGACCTCCGCTTTCCCCTGGAGTACTCTGTACCCAAAGTTCTAGATTAGGTGCCACACGTCCACCTAAAATCAACGGCTCTAGTCCACTTTGGGACTTCGATGTTCGGAAGTCTCAACTTTCCCTGCTTGCTTCCTCTCGGAACACTTCCACCCGGAGTTCATGATCCGTCGACGCGTGTCCTCCCACAGATTAACGACTATGAATCGCTTCGGCTCTTTGGGTTTCAGGAGTTTCAAACTCTCAGCCTTCACTTTCTCTCGAAGTTCTTTCACCCGAAGTCGACGATCTGTCAACGCGTGTCTCTCACAGATCAATGGTTGTGAATCACTTCGACTCTTTGGGCTTCGAGAGTTTCAAACTCTCTGCCTTCACTTTCTCCCAGAGTGTCGATCCTCTGAACCGCTACAGAATCTACTACCACGTGTCGTCTGGGGTCAATGGTCAATATGTACTATGGCCTTGGGGCCTTCGGGAGTTCTCGAATAAACGCAAACTGTCACATCTTTTTCTTCTGGAGTGCTGAGTCTCCCGACTGCACTATCTGTCGCCGCATGGAAAAATACTAGAAGCGAACACATGGCCCAATCAGGTTGGTGACACGTGTCACATTCTAACTGACATTTCAATCCTCCACGAGTTCAAAACTCACCGACACATGGCACACATCCCATGTGTCCACGTCATCCCAGGTGACGTCTGCGAGCCACGTCACTTTAGAATTTCAGGCTTTGAATGATTTTACTTTTGCACTCCTCAAGTCTCCCGAACTCCAATTTATGAACTGCTTAACTTTCCGGGGTCCACATTACCTCCAAGTGACATAATCATGCCCACCACTTCGATTCTTTGGGCTTCGAAACTTCGAGCTTCAGGAGTTTCCATAAAAGCACACTCCAATTCTCTTAAAGTTCGAATTCCTGAACTAGCCACTTTGCCAACGCGTGTCTCCCTTATCAGACGGTCTATATTAACTCGAGACTTCGAGTAGTTCTTTTCCTAGTGCTTCGCTCTACAAAACCTTCTAGAGCACTAGGTCTCTGAAATGAGAGATATGGCAACACGTGTCCTTGTTGATGGACGGTCCAGATGAACTCTAGGATTTTAGCCTTCGGGAGTTCTAGCTTTTCGGATCCGTCTTTCTTCCGAAGTGGTTATCCGCTAGAGTGCGGGATCTCCTGCCACATGTCCACTTCGATCAATGGTCTGGATCTACTCTGGCTCTTTGGAGCTTCGGGATTCCTTTACTCACTCAGTTTCTTCTTGCTTCCTCCCAGAGTACGACATTGCCTGACACGTGTCCCCTGCTTGAAGATCAACAATCGTGAGTGATTGTGGAGACTCAACTTGCTTACTCTTTAATTTCCTTGTCCATCTCCACAAAGCGAAGATGGTCATTCATAGTGGGATCGATATCCATCGTTGATCCGTTGATCTAACAAGATGAACGATCCTGAGCGACTGCGGGCTCACAACTTGCTCATGCTTTGATTTCCTTCTCGATCCCTGTAATGCCTCCCCATCGTCGATTTATCCCTAATGAGATATGACGGCTGTGACTTAACCTTTGCTTCGCCTTGATCGAACAACCCTTGTTCACCTGCCCTCCGATCCAACGATCTTGGATCTCTCTTGATCCCACACTACCGATCGCTCCCGAATTCGAAAGGGACAGTCATGATCCTTCAAACCCTTAAAAAGGATCTCTAACATTCTAGCTCCTGTGTAGATTCTGCAACCCCATTCTTCCTGAGATTTCCAACTTCACGGTCAGAATTCAATCTCAACCATGAGACTCTGACCAACAGACTCGGCCCATACCGGCCCGGTGTTTCAACCAAAAGTTTTGATACCAATCTGTAACACATCCCGCCACCCATAGGTCGAGCTACGCTACCTTCAAGCCCACCCTTGGACTTCTTTCTCTTACCGATGCCTTTTTAAATTAATAACGACGCATAAAAGAAAATATCTAATGACATGCACAACAATAACCAGCAAGCATGCATATTCTAAAGATTCAATTAAACAATAAATAAACACACAACATAATACATTCATATATAGGTAAATAATACCATAACAGAGAGCACGTATCTTTATAAAAGATGACACCAACTGGCTGCAGACCAAGGACGTTCACCCAACCATAGACACTACTATTCCAAATCTAAATAGTAGTGTCACCCCCGAGCCATGGCTATGAATCAACAAGGATGGTTTCAGAGTGTTACTTGGCTTCCCAAACCAGTCAACACTCAAGCTCTCATAGGCTTTCCCACTACTCACATCAATCCGAGTACCCAACTCTCTTCTACCCAGCCTGCACCACCCATGAGAATGGACCTCCACCCTTCTTTTCCACGCAGTCCCTCAGGCAGTCTTTCTCCTTCCAGGACTCCAGCGCAACTGGTCCAGAATCTCAATTGTGGAACTCTCAGGACTCGCAACTGTAAACAAAACTGAACAAAGGCCAATGCATCTCAGACATCCAGGCCTCAAGTCATGGCTGGATTACACCAGCGACCACTACAACCAACAATTCCATGTCTACTCTTTGACAGTTCATTTCCCTTTCCCAAGCCAAGACGCGAATGAGGATGGATCAATGAGTGATAGGTAAGGACGGGGTGAATGAACGAGTGAGCAAGTGAATGAACACATGAACCAGTGAGCAAGTGAATGAACACATTAGCAAATGAAGGAGCGAATGAGCAATCAACCAACCCCCCAACAGACCAGGGGCGGGTTTAAGTATTTTGGGGGGAATCAGGAACCTCCTGGCCTCCTCCAAGAATCTCACGTAACTGATCCACTCCCTTAGACAAAGTGGTAATTAAAATAGGAAAATAACATTTAGCCCCTCAAGCCCCCTCTCTTGTGGAATCATAGCCCCCTATAACTCTAGTCCTTATCCGTCTAGCAGCCAACGATGTGTGTATTATTAATAATGATAAAAACATTACATTTCTTAGGCAAATTGGCCTCATTTAATTGTTTGGGCCCTCTGGTCTCTTGACAATTAACAAAATACATTATTTAATATGGAGCTCAAAACCTGGGATCTGATCTGATCTGATTTGAAAAAGAAGAAGATGGGGATCTAATCTTTCGAAGTGGAACATACTTCATGGGCGCAAGAGGAATGTACCTTAATAAATGGACCCCTGAATTTAGTTCAGAAAATGATATCCCCTCAGCAGTCCTTGTGTGGGTAAGACTATCTTTCCTTCCCCTTCAATGCTGGAATGACGAAACCATAAGAAATATTGGAAACTCTCTAGGAAAATATATCGATCATGCTGAACCAGGAGAGGGACTACAGGCATTTACCAGGATTTGTGTGGAGGTAGATTTGGAAAAAGGACACCCATAAGCAATACAACTAAATCTTGATAACTGGTCTTACATTCAACAAGTGGATTGTGAGAAAATCCCCTTCAAATGTAAAGCATGTCATGAGTATGGACATTTTTCGAAATCCTGCCCTCGGGCCAAGGAATCTTAGGACCAAGAACCAAAGCAAGATCAGTGGCATCAACCAAAGCGGAAAAAAGCAAATGGAAAAAATCAATCAATCCCGGTTCATGGTCAGAAAGAAAAACTCCCAGATTCGAGAGAAATATTGCCAGGATCTACACATAAAGGAGAATCAAGACACAACCGATATGTCGGTCTTAACTTAAAAAGGAATACGGAGGAGCTTAGGTAAACTCAGAAAGAGAATGGTAGATAGAGACAAGAAGATACAAGATAAGGGATAAAAAAAGGCAAAGAAAAAGAAAAAAGAAACCCTGGACCTAAGTGGGGATTCCACGGCAATAACAACCCCAAGCCATGCCCCGGAGATTCCAGAATTGTCAGAAGAGGAAAGGCAAGACACTTCCGACGGTGATTCTTATCTTGAAGTCTCTAAACCTACCACCACAAAGAAACCGGGAAGAAAATCCCAAAGGAACAAAAGAGAATCGACTGCAGACAGAGAAAAAGAACTCGGTATCCAAAAAACAATAGAGGAGGCACTAAAAAAAGTTAGAAAATTTTGGAAAAACAAGGTCGCCCAACACAAGGGAACAAATTCATGACCCTCTAAAGTGGGGGGCACCAATATCCACTAATAAATGAATCGCAAAAGACTAGAGAGCAGGAACAAAAAAGAAGAAGTCAGAAAATTGTTAAAAATTGAAAAGCCCTTAGTCCTCCTTCTCCAAGAGACAAAAATTAGGGATCTAGAAACCCTCCAAGATCTTCAAAAAAATTGGAAAAAGGGAGAAGGAAAAGCAGTCGGCTTTAGAGGATCCTTGAGAGGAATAAGAACTTTCTGGAATGCAAAAGAATTCAACTTAAGAGATCAAGAGCATACACAGTTTTGGCTGAGGGTCAATCTCATCAATAAAGATTCAGGTATGCATTATTGCATCATAAATGTTTATATGCCAAATAAATATACGAAAAAAACTTAATATTGGGAATCCCTTATGGATCTGACCTCTGAAAATCCCCCTCGAAACCTCACCATCACCGGGGATTTTAATACAACCAAAGGCTTAAACGAAAAATGAGGAGGATCCATTGTGAGAGATTAATTCAGAGAAAGATCGGACGATCTTATATTGGACCTTGATCTCATTGACGTCCCTTCGGACAAAGGAATGTTCACTTGGAACAACAGAAGGGCAGGTCCAGGCCACATAGCGACAAGATTGGACCGCTTCCTGATCAATAGCTCCTTTTTGGCCCTTCCAGGCAAAACATGCTCCTCGAATCTCCCATGGGTAGGGTTGGATCAACGACCTATCAGGATAACCTTTGAAACTCAAAAAAATTGGGGCCCCATCCCCTTCATATTTAACTCCCTCTGGTTGGATCGGATGGAGCTCATCCAGTCCATTGCCCAAATATGGAATCAGTGGATCACAAGATCCCCCAACTACATTTGGGAGCAGAAATTAAAGTTGGTAAATGATCACCTTAAAATCTGAGCAAAAAACTCGATGCAAAGCAATGTCAGGGACAAAAAGCTCCAACTTGAAAACGTGCAGGAGGAAATGGATATAATCAAGATTCAACAAAGTTACATCACAAGGGGAAAAAAAAATCATAAGGAATACATGCAAGCGCTAGCCGAAGAGGAAATTACCTGGTGCTTAAAATCCAGAAGATTGTGGTTGAAAGAAGGGGACTAGACTACCTCCTTCTTCCACAGACATTAAAAAGCCAAAAATTGGGCTAACCAAATTTCTGAAATCAAAACCCCAGAAGGGGATATCGTAAAATACTTCGATCAAATCAAACAGCAAGCTTCAATGCATTTCCATAATCTTTACACCACAAATGGTAGAGCTGAAGATGAAAGAGCAGATGCATTCCTCAGACACATCCTCGACAAGGTATCAGAGGAGGACAATCTGCATCTTAATCGACAAATTGCAGAAGCTGAAATCCCAAAAGAATTGAACCAATTCAACGAAGACAAAGCCCCAAGTCCAAATGGCTTCACTCTACATTTCTATAAAAAGTGTTGGCACATAATCAAGCAGGATTTGATCAGGAAGATAAGATTCGTCCAGAAGTAAAAAAAAATGGGAGGAGCTAGCAACTCCTCCTTCTTAGCGCTCATCCCAAAAGAAAATGGAGCCTCTTCTCTGGACCGGTTCAGACCCATCACTTTATGCAATATTTCTTACAAAACTATAACCAAAATTATCGCTAACAGGTTGAATCCTCTTGTCAGATCACTAATTCTTCCAAATCAAGGAGGATTTGTGGTAGGTCGACAGATATGGGACAACTTTGTCCTGGTACAAGAAGCAATCCATGCTAGCAGCTCTCGAGGAGAACCAGGTATTGCAATAAAACTAGATATGGGGAATGCATTTGATAGAGTAGAGCATAATTTCCTCTTTAAAGTTATGAAAAAATTCAGATTCATCCAAAAATTCATATCCTGGACGGAATCCTGCATTGCTTACCCTTGGATTGCCCCTCTCCTAAATGGAAGACCAACCCCTTTCTTTAAAGCCTCTAGAGGAATAAGGCAGGGTTGTCCTCTTTCCCCCCTCCTATATGTGATCATGGTAGAGACACTAATTTGCACCTTAGAATGGGAGAGCAACAATGGCACAATCCCAAGAATCAAAATTGCCCATGGGGTCAAAAGAATTAATCATTCCCAGTTTGTTGACGACACAGTACTCTTGAGCGGGGCTTCAAAAATAATGCCCAGAAGGCTATTGCAAGTTCTGGACACATTTCTCATAGCTTCAGGAGGGCTCCTTAACAAGGAAAAGTGTCAAATCTACGTCTGGAATGTCTCTGCAGCCATCAGAGCAAGAATCGCTCAAATAATGGGATTCAACAGCACACTGGATTGGAAATCCTTCAATTATATGGGTCTTCCTCTTTGTCTAAAACTGCTTCCTAACGAGTTTTGGCAACTTTCTCTCCAAAAGGTCAAGGAAAAGATGGAGTCTTGGGGCTCATGATGGCTCAATCCAGCAGGAAGGGTGGTCCTGATTAATTCAATCCTCTCGACACTTCCTATTTTTCAATTTTCTTCCTTCCTATCTCCAAAGGGAATCCTAAAATATTTGGGACAACTTATTCACAAAATCCTTTGGCAAGGGGAAACATCTAATCACAAAAAAATCCATCTTGTGAACTGGGACATAGTCACCCTACCTAAAAAAAGTGGGGAATTTGGAATACGAGATATCAAAGTAACCGACATAGCAATGGGAACTAAACTTCTTTGGAGGATAGTCACAAGGAAAAAGGAATGGTGGAAAATGGCTCTAATAAAAAAATATAGAATGGGTAGAAGAAAAAGGTGCATGGACAACACTCATGATCCCCAATGAGGATCATAAATCTGGAAACTAATAAGGGTTGTTATTCCGTTCTTCAAGGAACTTCTGTCCTGGATCCCAGGGAATGGAAAAATGATTATAATTTGGCAAGACCTAATTCTAGGAGTGGATTTCAACTTCTGCGAAGCAGAAACTTGCGATCTAAAAAGATGGATGCTAGATGAACACAAATGTACCCTCTATGACATTTCAACCTGGAATGAGAATGACAGTTGGAAGGATTGGCATTTGGGAGCTACCCCTGAACACTTGATCAAATAAGCACAACTTTTTCTCTCCTCCCTGAAAGAGGCATCCCCCATCCTCAGAGTAACCTCAAACAGTCGTGGTTGGGGAACAAATGGCTACTCAGTAAAAGAAGAATACAACACACTCCTCTCCACTTTCAGAGTGTTTCATAATTCAGCAAAATGAAAAAATGTTTGGAGCCAAGACTCCCTCCCCAAAGTTAACTTATTCATTTGGTCCCTATCACATTGGAAAATCCTTACAGGAGAAAATCTAATGAAAAGAGGCTTCCACGACCCCTTCATCTGCCCACCATGTCAAAGCAATCAAGACAGTATACATCATCTCTTCTGGAATTGCCCCTTCTCGCAAACAGTATGGAAAGTTCCCTTTGGAGATATGCCCAGAAAAACAAGATGGCCCTCTGCTCCAATCCCCGGCCTTGGGAATTGGGATAAGTATTACCAGGGATCCTTCAGGCAAAAAACAATCTTGAAACGTATATGGAGGGCAGTCCCCAAGTTCGTATGTTGGCAGATATGGCTTGCTCGAAATAATCAAATTTTCCAGGGGACCAAATCTCCCCCAATGTGTCGTTGCCAAGGCCAAAATGCTCCTCTCAGAAGTTTTGAACTCTAAACCCCTAAATCTAGAAGACTTGACCAATTGGAACACCCTAGAAAAATACTAGATGGCAAGTTTTAATCTTCACTCTAGTAAGACTACAAACTCAGAGCACCAATCGTGCTGGCAGCTTCACAAAATCCAAAACATAGAAGACTGGATCTAAGAACAACAAGTACATACTCTGTGTTTTGATGGTGCTTCAAAGGGAAACCCAGGGGAGGCGGGCGCGGGGTGGGGGTTCTCTTCGAGCCCAGAAGAAAAAGATCTTTAAACTATCACTGGAATCTCGGGATGGATACTAACAACAAAGTTGAGGCCTATGCATTACTAAAAGGTATTCAACTTGCTCAAACTCAACAAATTTGAGATCTGAATGTTTTTGGCGACTCCAAAAACATAATAAGATTGATGGTCCATGGGACAGATCCAAGAGATTTAAGTCTAAAACATATAATTGACATAATAAGAGTTGATTCACGGGACATTAAGATAAATTTCTACCATATTATGAGAGAACACAACAAAGAAGTAGATAAAATGGCAAATGCATCCATTGGGAAAACGCCTGGAACCTTAGGTGTGGAAGGAGTGGAAACTTCAACCACCCTGTTTTAATGTACCATATGATCGAGTGTCAATCTGGAAAATCCAGGGGAGGAGAAAGGAGGTGCGTCATCGTTGCTTTAAACATATGGGATGGACATGTGGATAGGGGAGGGGCTTGGGCTCCTCGAGACGCTAGCCTAAGAAAAGCCATGGGGAGCGAACAAACGAAAACGAGCGTGGGTGGGGATCCTGGGGATTGCAGAGCAATTACAACCAAGTGGAGGAGACGTGTTGATAACAGAGTTGGAGGAGAGCTAACATTAAAACACATGGAGTAGGACAACATAATAACGAGAAGGTGGCAAGGCAGGACAAGTCCCATTGCTCAAGGCAAAGTGGTGGCTAACAAATTAAGCAGTTTCATCATGGAATGGAAAGATCAAGTTCCCCGTCCTTCAATGTTCATGGGAGTTCAAGTCATCAAGGATCACAAGCAGATGGACAAGGCGCGCGATAGCCCTTTCACCCAGTTTATACATCAAATTGACATCAGATACACACCCAAGCCCGAGATCATGGAGATTGATGGTACAATACCCAAGAAATATCTCATGGGCAAGCAAGTTGGCACAATCATGCCATTAATTGAAACATGGGAGATGATGGTCCTGTCCTCGCTCCTGCATGTGAAAAGATGTTCGACAGCTTGGGTAAGTCTATCTGCCCACCCTCTTTCGCTTGGTATCCAAATTATCCCCCCCTAGAGCTCTCCCTCTCCTCGTTATTTCCTGTTTTTCTCGCCTAGCTCTCTCCCTAGTTGCCTTACCCGCTCCAAGAAGACTCAGTTGGCCCACTCCGAGCCCTCCCTCCTTTCAGATTCTTGGTTCTTGGTTTTCTGCTCCTTTTCTCTCAGCATCTCGCTCTGCCCGTAGCCTCTGATTCTGCCTCTTCTCGCCCTCAGTTTCCTCCTGCTGAAGGTTTGTGGCTGCAACTGGTTTGTAGCGGTACCAGAGTACGCAGTAATGCAAAGTGGAAAAGGGGTCTTAGCAGACTCGGAGCATTTGGATGAGGACACAATTGAGGATGAATGCATTGGATGTAGCAGGATGAGAATTCAACTTGGGGCACTCAGCTCCACCAGGGCCTTTGAGCTAGAAAATTTGTCCCGACACAGGCATATGATAAAGAGGATCCAAGATGAGAGTTACGCCCAGAGAAGTTAGTTAGAGGAACATCACACAAACATGGAGGCAATGTAGAGGCGACTGGATTGGCTGGAAGGTGTGCAACATCATCCAAGCAATCTGAGAGGTCGTTAGAAAAACTCCAAGACTGAACATTCGACATCAGTGAACCAAATTCTAGACTGAATGAGCCACACCTAGAAGCTATGCTGCAAATTCAACAGGTCAAATCAGAGAAGGGTAGTTGAACTCTGTTGTTTTCATGTTTTGTCTTACGATACGTATTAATGGTATCTTCTACTGAAGGTATTCGATGAATTATAAGCACATAATTTTTGTTAGAAAAGGAGGATGCAACAGAAATTGCTATTGTTATTCTTATGCATCTTGCAACTGTTATAGGATCTACTCTAGCTGTCATTTCTTGAAGGTCTTTAAAGACCAATTTTTTGTAATCTAGTGGATTCTTCCACACCTTTAATATATCTTTTCCCAGTTTCCGTTCAAAATAAAAAATAAAGCAATAAAATGTTAAATTATGTACCAAGGCAAGTGTTTCTCTTCCCTAGGCCCTAAGGGGGAGAAATTGCCGAATATGGGTCTTAGTCAAATTAATTTGTGAGATGCAAATTAAAAGATAACTTTATGATTAAAGTGAGGGTGAGTGAAGATACACCAAATCTCAGCCACCCATCTAATCTAATCTCAGTTGTTAGATTAGAAAACTCCTCACCTTCCCTCATGAAGTTGATTAAGGCAAATGGGCGCACCCATTCTAGAGTAACAAAGAAGTGAAGAGACTCTTGGTGAGATGCCAAGAGGCTCTTGGTGAGATGCCAAGAGCAAGAGTAAGAAGTTAGAGACTCTTGGTGAGATGCCAAGAGGTTCTTGGTGAGATGCCAAGAACAAAGAAGCAGAAGAAATCTTGGTGAGAGGCCAAGAGACTCTTGGTGAGATGCCAAGAGCAAGAGGAGCTGAAGCATTCTTGTTGAGAGAACAAGAGGAGCTCAAGAATTCTTGTTGAGAGAACAAGAGAGAGCAAGAGAGAGGTTGAGCTGAGAAAAGAGACAACATTTGCCGAAGGAGAGCACACATCCCAAAGCAAAGAGAAGTACGGATTTCAGACAACAAGGAAGAACAGGTCGTACCGTACGGATTTGTGGAGGTCATACAGCATGTAATGTGCACAGAAATTGAGGAGGACAGCAGCTGCAATTTCTGAGAGTATTGGCATGCATTCCAAGGCTGCCATACAACATTTGTTGGCACAGAAATTGAGGTAGCTGCTGCAATATATTTCTGAGTGGATTTCTGTACAGTCCGTACAATCTTAGCAGAGTTTTGGCACAAATTTCGTGACAATCCGTACAACATTAATTGCCGTACTGTTGTACGAATTTCTGGTTCAGAAATTGAGGAGCAAAGCTACAGGAATGTCCAGATAAGTTTGTGTAAATATCTGAAGATGAAAATGTTGTAAAAGAATTTCTCAGAAGCTCATAAATAATACAAATCCCTCTCTAACTGGTTTTCCCCT
>JASDQU010736425.1:346244-368165 GCA_032191745.1 Picea mariana | reverse complement strand
AAGTTTGTGTAAATATCTGAAGATGAAAATGCTGTAAAAGAATTTCTCAGAAGCTCATAAATAATACAAATCCCTCTCTAACTGGTTTTCCCCTTGTGGGTTTTTCCAGGGTCGAAGTTAGACCGAAAATATTTGTGTCTAATATTTTCTGAGTTTTGCATATTGCTGATATTTATTTTCTGCGTTGAAAACGATGTTTATAATCCTCATGTTTCAGTTCTGAAATTTATTTTCTGTTCAGAAATTTATTTTCTATTAAGTTTTTTAGATGCTGAAACACCGCTGTAGCTTATGCTGAAACACCGCTGTAGTATATGCTGAAACACAGTGCTGAGTATATGCTGGAACACCAGGCTGTAGCATATGCTGATGCTGAAACACTGCTGTGAGCAGATGCTGAAACACCAGGCTGTAGCATATGCTGATGCTGAAACACCACTGTGAGCAGATGCTGAAACACGGTTGTAGCATATGTTGAAACAGTGCTGAAACTGAGTTTGGCATTTAAATTTGATGGAAAAATCAGCGAGACTGAAACTGGGTGGGATTTTGAATTAAAATTAACATAAAATACTACTTCAATATCCAATGATTATAGTTTTACTTCATACAAATGCCCAATGGTTTTATGGGTGATTTTAGGGTTGTTAATGGCTGCAACAATGGTTGTAACAACATTTATGACATCAGTAACAACTTCAGAATTTGCACTCTAAAAAGAAAATTAAACATACACTTTAACACTTATTGATAGTACCTTGCCTATACAAGTTCTCAGATGACTTAGATGGTTAGTAGGCTAATACAAGCTGTAAAATGATAATTGTAGCAATGATTATGACAACAACAAATTAGTTGTTAGTATTTCTAGACTAGGTTAGCAAATTAGTAGAGTATGAAGTGAAAGAGTGAAAGGGTTTTATTCGAGTCTTATCAAGAAGTAAGAGAAGAGGACTAGTGCCTTCAAAGGTAATGGAGTCAAGGGGGATGACTTCTTCTAAGGCTGGAAATTAATGGTGATGATGCACACAAGTCTAAGAGGGAAAAGACATAGGAGAAGTAGTAACTTAAGTCCTCCTAGAGTTTGACCTCAAGAGACAAGATGCTAGGGTGTAGGCAATTCTAGGCCCTAGCACCTTGCTCTCCTTAGCCTTTTTATGAAGTAAAACTTTTGCAACAATAACCAAGTCCAAACATTAAAGTGCTAGCAATTTAGGGCTMTGGGGTTTCACTAGTTACTAGATCAATCCAATGAAAAGCTTGGCAAATAAAAAGTAAGAAAGTAGCAACTTAAGTCTATTACTTCAAGCATTAAATACACCATGCAATTTCATAATCTTGTATGAGCAAATAAAAACAACAATAAACCATTCAATAGATGACAAAATGCAGATTTCACTTGCACCAAGAATAATCATGAGAATACCACGCAAAATCACCACAAAACTTCCAAAATTGATCCAAGTTGCAAAAAATCAACCTTAAACAAGAGTGGTGCATCACAATTTCAACCAATAACCCTACTAGGGCACAAATTTCAGACATCTTGTCTCAAATGACAAGTTGAGATGTTAAAAATGTGAGTACTTTATGCTTATTTATACAACATTTTGACCTTGAATTCATCTTTAGGTCAAAACAAGGCCGACCTGGCCATATTACAACAAAAATTCAATTTGACATAATTAAAAGTAATTTGCATCCAGAAACACCTCCAAGGGTGACGTCATGCCCCTCTAGGGTGACATTGAGTCCTAAATGTGGAATGTTGAGCTAGAAAAGTGGGGCGCTTGGCCTCCAGAGGCCCCAAATGATTCCCACATGTGCCACCAGGTTCACAAAAGCCTCAAAAAATGAAACCCTAGCTCTGGATGACGTCTAGGGCCATCATGGTGATGTCTAGGGCCCTCAAGGGCTAATGTCCATGTAGGAAGGGTAAGTTATGATTTTAAAAATGAGAGTACTTTATGTTTATTTATACAAAATTTTGACCTTTAATTCATCTTTAGGTCAAAACAAGGATGACCTGGCCAAATTACAACAAAAATTCAATTTGGACATAATTAAAAGTAATTTGCATCCAAAAACACCTCCAAGGGTGATGTCATGCCCCTCTAGGGTGACATTGAGTCCTAAATGTGGAATGTTGAGCTAGAAAAGTGGAGTTCTTGGCCTCCAGAGGCCCCAAATGATGCCCACATGTGCCACCAGGCTCACAAATGCCTCAAAAATCAAATCCCTAGCTCTGGATGACTTCTAAGGCTATAATGGTGACATCCAAGCCCCTCAAGGGCTAACGTCCATGTAGGAAGGGCAAGGTCCCTTGGGTCTAGGTCTGTTAGGGTGCCTCCAAAGGCGACATGCTTTTTTTTTCCTAGTGCAAGTCTTTAATTTCTTCTTACCCCTAGCTGGGGTTTCAACATCCATATGTGGGCTTTAAATCCCTATCGAGGTCCAAGCTAATAATTCCCTCATGTGTACATCTCCACCGGGCAAGGTCCTGCAACAACAACAAGTACGCTCTCTAGGGGTTCATAAGTCACATGGATCATAACATATCAATCACATCCAATAATTAAATTACTCAAACATGTTCATCAAACCCCCCTTAACCCAGACAAATGCTCAAAGACATTATGCAATTTGACAAGTTAGGTTTGGAGAAGGTCTCAGGGTAACCTCTTGGGCTAACCTCTCTTAAGTTTGGGGTGTTTCCTAGGCCATATATAGTCCAAGTCATGTAAGTGTATGAGGTGGCATGGGGTAAGTATTTGGGCATGGGGTGCATGTAATAACAGGGAAATGTAAGGTCTTACTTGTGGGTGCCTTTATAGAGGGCGAGTTGCACCTTGTCATAAATGCGATTGTTTTCTAGCCCATTCATTGCCTTTTGATCTTAGCTTTATTTATTTTGATCTGTTGCTATTATGCTTCAAGGGAATAGTTGAGGGACATTGTCCTGGCTAGAAGACCACGGGTGACAATGTTATCCATAAACATTTCAGAGAAATGAGAAGGTTGGCTTGTGATGAGACCCCCTTTCTCTTGGTTATGCCACCAAGAGCCACTATCCTGGCTTGATGACCAGATAGGTGGTAGTGTCATACCACTACATGCCCATGGTCATAATTGGTGGGCTTGTGATGAGACCCCCTATCCATCAACTAATACCTCGAGTGTTTATTTTATCTTACGAGTCCCCTTTTCTTACTGAGAAGTTTTTCACTACTTTCTCGAGGATCCCTGGGTGAAGCATCTTGGAGGTTTCAACATTGGATTTTAACTCTTGCCATCTACTTTTACCCTCTGGTCCTTTGGCCCCTTCTTCCATGAGGTAAGGTACAACCCTTCCTAGTGTAGCAGATCCCAATGCCCAAACAAGGATATGGGAGATGAAAGGAATAAAAATGGAAAGTGGTAAGTATGGATGGAACAAATGATGACTTTTCATATATCCAGCCAGTGGGAACCCATCCTAAAGGGAAATCAACTTACTAGAGCACCATGTCACCCTTCAATGTATAAACGAGGTAAAGAGCATAATTTCCAAGCAAAAATCATGAAATGAAGAAAGATTCAATACAACATATTAAAGTGCTTCAAAAATCGAAGTGATACATACCATGATACCCAAACTCATTACCTCATGGAGCAAGACTCACCGCTACTTTAGGACTAGGATGGTGGGATGGATACTGCAACTGGTGACAAGTGGAGTGCACTAAAGAAAACAGGGGCCCTCTAGGGCCATGCTCAAGTCGTCTGGCTCTCAGTACTCCATGTCTAGAATCTTTGGGCGTTGAGACATGATCTCCTTAGTTATTCTTGGGCTAGGGGATAATAGACCCAAGAAGGGGTTGTCTCTCATTCTATGGGAAGAAGGGGTTGAAGGCCCAGAGGAATTGTTGTTGGGTAAAAGATAAAAGCCTATATATAAACCTTCTAGATGCTTTACCGAGGGAATCCCACAATAAAACAATGAAACACTTATCTATAAGAAAAGGGGGACCCATAAGAACAATGATTATGAATGACTAAAGGGTTAGTTGGAGGATAGGAGGTCTCATCACTAGGTGACCTATCATGATCATGGATATCTAGTGGTATGAAATTACCTTCATCTGGTCACCAAGCCAGGGTAATGGCTCTCAGTTGCATGGTTGAGAGAAAGGAGGTCTCATCATGAGCCAGACTTCTCATTTCCATTAGGTATTAGTGAGTGACACTGTCATTATCTGGACACCATGCCAGGACAATGGCCTTCATTATTATTATTTATGGCCGACTTCTTCTCTTGGAGGCTACTAACCTATTATAAATTATCTTCTTGAGCCGACAAGGCTTCTAGGGTTATTAGCCAACTCATTAGGGTTTTCTCTTGCTTTCCAGAGTCTTCTATTCTCGTCAGGTTCACACGTGGAGGTAAATACCTCCCGCAACTACCATAATATTAACAACTTCCACTGCTTAAAGTTGTGTTAAAAGGAAAAAGTTGCTCCCATTGTTATAAGTTGTGTGGTGTCACTCAAGCTTGGGTTGAGAGCGTTTCTTCAAGTGATATTGCACATAATTTTGTTTAGAGTAGAATATGCGTAGTGTATTTTGGAATTGTTGTTCATAAGTAAGTTGGAAGATGTTATATCATGTTTGATCAGAGTGATTAAAGTAGGGAGAAGTGTGTGACAGGACCTAGCCTGGGTGGCTAGGGATGTTACAAGCTATTGAAACACCTCCTTGAAGTCCTCATCTTCTATGTAAGCCTCTTTATATGCATCATGGGTAAAAGGCTTCATGTGCATCGAAGTTCCCAAAGGTATAATCTTGGATGTGAGTGGTCGTGAAAGAATGTATGCCAACTTGTTTGTACTACCCTTGTTATACTTTATGACAAAATGAAACTATTGTAAGAACCCATCCATTTGTAGTTCCTAGTTTGTTGTAACTTACTCTGGGCCTACAAATACTCGAGCAACTGATGATTAGTGTGGATGATGGTCTCCTTTGGCAGGTTGTACCAAGGCATAGAGCTCCATGTCGTAGGTAGGTTAGTTGAGGACTGCTCCATGAAATACTTCATATTGATAGTAGAAAAGCCTTCTTCCCTGCATAAGGATTGTTCCCATGGAATACCCACTTGGGTATGTCTCCACCTCGAAGGGCTTCCAAAAGTTTGGTTGCGTGAGCATTGTTGCTTGAATGATCTTTCTTTTCAGCTCATGAAATCTCATCTAATGATTCTTCCCCCACTGGAAACTCTTCATTCTTGTTGTTACTGCATGGAGTGGTGAAACTACTGCAAAAATGAAGCCATGAACTTCCACAAGTATTGTGTTGCCCCAACAAATATCCTAACTTATGTGCAATTTGTAGGAACTAACCATTCCATGATGGCCTCCATCTTGGCGGGATCTATCTTGAGCTAACCTCCATCGATCACATACCCCCGATACACCAAAGACTACTAAGAAAACTCACATTTCTTAAGATTGGCCAACAACCGGTCAATACAAGGAGAACACCTTCTAGCAGAGGTTTTTAGTGTTACAAAATTTGTTAAACTTTTCAAAACAACCTCCGCTACAACCTCCTTTGTTGGTTGTAGAGGCTTTAGCGGAGGTTTTAGCGGATGTTCCATATAACTAAAAGATTGGGCAGGTGAAGGTTGTAGCGGTTGTTTTTTAGTTTTTCAGTGCTTTTATTATCAAAACACATTGGTGCGTCATTGCATAAAATGTTCTTGTGCATAGTTAAACATAAAATGAGTCGGCACAACCTTACACAAAATTCCCTAATACGTACGTAAAACCAAAAACACACCGATGCGCCATTACATAAATTACCGGTGTGTACATAAAACGAAAAGGCACCGGTGTGCCATTACATAAAATGCCCTAGTGCATACATAAAAGGAAAACACGTTGGTTCGCCATTATATTACTGCACCGGTGTGTACATAAAACAAAAACGCACTAGTGCGTTTAGAGTTATTACTCCTCGGATTCCCATTTTGTTGTATGCAATATCGATGCACTTTTATTTTATGTCCATCCTCGTGCTTGTATAATTTGTCCGTGTCAGTGCTTGTATTACCCTGTGCACTGAAAGATACTGAAATTATGAATATTCAAGGTGAGATGTCGACGTCATTCTTTGTTTCGAAGCAACAATTCCTTTATTAGATATAAACCATCGGTGCGTTAAATTTATTTAAAGCACCGGTGTTGTTATAATATTTAAAGAATCGGTGCATATTTATGACATGCCCACCGTAAAATTCTAAAACGATATATATCATCGCACTTTATATGCATTAGTGCTTCAATATAATTAATATGCATCGATGCTTCAATATGCTTAATATGCACTGGTGCGTATAGCCCCTTAAAAAGCATCGATTTCTATATTATTTCGTGCACCATTTTGTGAGTTCATACAAATGCACCGATATGTATATATTTTGATTTTTTTTTACAATTTTTTTTTTATAATAATATTGTTTTTTATATTTTGTTATTGTATTTTGATATAATGATTGCATTAATGCCTTATCCAACATATTACACTATTATTTGCAACAATGTAAATCATTCACATATTAATTAATGAGTTATTTGCAACAACATAAATCATCCACATATTAATTAATTAACAACACAACATTTTAAAACATTTGATAATTCAATAAAATAAGAAACCCATTTTATTATATATGAATAAGAGACCTATGGTCATACAAAATGGGACAATGTAAAGGTCCACAATAATCAAAATGGAACCAATATGTGATCGTTAAAATTATTGGTAACATGTCGTCCTGCAATTGAGACATTATGTCCACTACATCAAGCAAAATCCCTGATTTTAAGAGATCGATATTCCAAAATATACAACTTGCAGTAAAATTCAATTGTATTGATTGTCATTCATCACTTGTACTGGTGTCATTGCTCGAGCTATGTGCATCCCTCATTTCTTGATCAATTGTAGGCGATATTGTACTTTGGTTATTTAAATGGATGTTTTCTTCCTTAACTTGTGTTTGACATTCCAATTGTTCATGTTCCATCTACAAACATAGAAATAAAGTGTAACAAGTAAATTTGCATTTATAATATACTAGACTATACATGATTGTGTAAATAAAAAAGTGTACCATAGCAACAAGTGATTCATAAACCATACACACACTTTTGAAGCTTTGTCTCGTGTCGGTTAATAAAAGATCTTATGTTGGCTCCTCTTCAAACTTTGTTTCCTGCATGTTTAATATGCCATGACAAATCATGGTCGATATAATTAATATAAATCTTTCTTATTGTTCCATTAATTATAAAACTAGGGAAGTTAAACAACATAGGTACACAAATTGTTCAATTAAACCTTGATACTTCAACATATACTCACAACCCTCACTTAACCCATTGTTGATCAATTGTTTGGTTGGCTCTTCTTTTCATGTTAACAGTTATTAGAAGACATCCATGGACGAGTGTAGAAAATATGAAAACTTAAGTAACGTCGAAAACGTAAGTACTCACAAACTTTGCGATCAACCCTTTTCTTCCTTGTCGTCCTATCTTGTGTGTTGATTGGGTTCCATTTTGTTTTCTTTTCTACAACCAAACAATTGAAAATTAGTGTTTAGTGTGATAAAACAATCGATGTACATAAAATAATAAATGAATGACCACATACCTCTCATGCACGTTGTTGTTGAGATGCATCCTCCTGTGATGCAATTAGGTTTAATTCTTTTACCATCTTCTTGTACACTTTTTTGGACATCCTTACCGACATGTATTGGCTTTCCCCTCATTTGTCACTTTGAATTTTCATAATCTTCTTAAAAAATGAAAAAACACAATAATTTTTTTTAAATGGACATGAAAGTAAATACAACAAAAGAAATTAATTTGTTTATTATTGGAACATATTATATAAACACATGTTTAGCAATAATAACTTTTATATGTTTCTTTTTTGTTATTGTAAGTTTTTGTTATTGCAGGTCTCATGAGTCTCATTGACCACGGCTCTAGAAACACTTCTTGTAGTGTATGTATAACCGGATTCTTAGAGCCACTAGATTGATTTTTGTATTGTAAGTAGAAAGTACGTCTATATGTTCTTTCCATTATATTCCTTGGATCTCCGTAAAGCAATTTGCCCCTCTCATTAACTTCAAGCACCACTTCAGATGAACTGATGACCAAGCCATCATCATCATTTAAATCCTTAAGAATTTTTTTCCTCTTAGGATGAGATTCTATTCCCTCGCTATTGATCCCTCCATAACATTAAAAAAATGTGAAATCAAGTGTTTTAAAACTTGTTAGTGATTAATGTTAAGAAATTCGTTTTTAGTAAAAAGTCAAATAAAAACTTAATGTTGATTACCTTTCTATCCACTTGTTACCTCTCTTTGCAACATTTCCATAAAGATTTTAAGCTCTTTTGCACTTAGATTGAGAACAATCTTATCGAGTTTCTTCAAGTTTTTGCTCTGCAGGACACACATTAACCAATACACATAATTAATTTAAACTTACAAATATTTTAAATATATTAATTTTTTAATAAAACTTAAAGAACTTGCCTCCCTCTATTCTTGGGATGAGCCACCATTGCGCTCATTGCAATAAGATGTTTTCTTTGAACTTCTATCAGCTATCTTGTATAAAAAAAAAAATCAAGAATCAACATAAATAAAAATTATGAAATTTTTATATAATCTAGTATTTCGGTGTGCGTCATTAAACAAAATGCCTCAAGGCATCAAACATATACACACATTGGTGCGTACTATTAGTCATTGCGCACTGCTAACCCATACACATATGATACAAAAATCAATACTATTTATCTTTTCTATAAATAGGTGCTTTTCACAGATATATGCACCTCGGTGCGCTTTTCTATTTAGTGAGCATCGAGTTGCTACGTTTGTATAGTGTGCACCACTGCAATTTTCCTATATAGTGTGCATCGCGTATCGTGGAAACATTTTTTGATAAACACACTGACAACGACAGGGTTGATAGGGTTTGGGATCTAATGCAATGAATGGTACCATTACAACGGATACCAAACGCCCCATATGCAACTAAATAAACCATGTAAAAATATATTGCTTAAATAAATAAACCCTATAAAAATCTATTGTTTAAAAAAATAGAGGAACAAAAAGCAACAACAAAAAAGCTAGGGCTTCCAATACCGAAGGTAACTATGAAACCCTTTTATTTTTTTTAATTTGCATCGAAAATAGTTTTACTCAAATAGGGAAAGACTGAAATGATTAATAGAATGAAATCACATACATGAAATTTCTTCTCTGCAAATTTGTATGTGTCCTGTAAATGCCTTCTAAATTTGGTGCTTCAAAAAACTCTACCCACTCGAATGTCTTTGGTGGTAAATCTCTCTTCCACAAATGTTCCCTCTAAATTCTGCCAAAAAAATGAAATAACGAATAGTGTTTTAATTTATAAACAAATACCTTTCGAAAAATGAAATTCAGTTTATTTTTTCACCTTGTGTTTTCATTGTATATATCGTACCGGTGCGCTACAAATCAGACTGGTACACTTCGTATATAAAAACACTTAGTAAACTATATATTTAAAAAAAAAAAACTGTCATCAAACTGGTGAGGCACATAGATTAATGTGCCTTGGTGCGTATATACGTAAAAAAGCACCGATACCAGTTTTATTGACAAAATAGAAATGCAAACCTCCACAATTAAAATTTACGGATATTTTTCTTTGCAAAGGTTCTAACGGAGGTCATTGTTTGATGTGTTTCATAGTGCAACACATTGGTGCATTCTCTATACACAGACGCATCAGTGCATAATCAAATAATTAAAAGCACCGATAAATTTTAATATCAAAATCATGCATGTATTGATGATGGTTTTGGATAAAATGAAGGAAAAGAAAGTTGTAATATCAAATGGCCAATAGTTAAGATTCCATCCCATTCCATATCGTTGGAAGTTTGTCAACTTCCCCCACATCATTTGAAGTAACTCTAGATTTTATTTATTTATTATTTTTTTTAAGTAAGTAGCTATATATTACATGTCATAAAATAAAATTACAGTATTCATAGTGATATCAGCGATAAGAGTATGTTGAATTGCCCCGAAGGGAAACCAATTTAGCTCATCCCAGGTCCTAGCATGACGAAGAGAGCTTAAACATTCTTGTCTGAATCGCCCCGTAGGGAAACCGATTCGACTGTTCATAAGTATATATAATTAACAAAATTCTAAAAAACAATTGTCCTCTGACCAACATAAAAACTAAAGGTGCTAGAAATAGAAAGACATGCATGCAAACACCTGGTCATTCTCTGACTATCATGGTATGTGGCGCGCCCTGCTAGTATCATCTTCCCCGAATCACTTTCCCACATCCCAAGTGAAGGCCATGTTGTCTGCGTTGTCCATCTATGGTGGCAGAGCCAGAATAACGCTCCTTGGTGCAGCCATGTCCACATCCTGTGCTTGCATGGGTCGAAGCATGAACGCCAACATAGATTCCAATTGCTTTGTGTGTTTGCCAGGGTGCTCCATGTGAAAGCGAAGTTCATCAATGTCTTGACGGATAGAGAATACCAGGTCCTGGAGAATCGAGACCGAGTATTGGTACCTAGAGCAAGAAGTAGATGGGAATGAAGCGCATGACACCTCATCCGACTCGAAGTGAGGCTCTGGACAAGGTGGCTCCTCCTTGACAGTGAATTCATTCAGATGAACGTGGAGGTCTTCCAACAATGGCTCAGAAAAAGAAGGTGGTGGAGAGTTGCGGGGTGAAGGCAATGGTGTAGGAATGGAAAGGGAGGAATAAGGCACAAGAGCGGAGTGGGTGGAAGGTGGAAAGGAGGGTGGAGAAGGTTGCACTATTGCAAGTTGTGAAGGTGAAGCAATGTCCAGAATTGGACTGGGTGCAAAGCCCAACAAATTTCCTTCTAGGTCGAACCATTCTACCCTGTATTCCCAGGGCGAAGATAGTGCCATAAGGCTTGGATGTTCCAAGGGGGGTGAGCAGATGTCGGGGGTGAGGAGTCAGGTGGTGGTGAAAGCACGAGCAAGTAATGAGCCATGGATACTCTGCTTCAATACTAGAGAGGCCCCATTTTGTGCTTTCCTCTCTACCAAGGCATATCCTGCGGGAACAGAGATTTGACAAGGGATAGTGTCGAACGCGAGAGCATAAAATCGATCAAGGGAACCAGGGATAGCGCCTTGGAGTAGGAGCTTCCAAGGGGGAGGAACAGGAATGGCATACGCTAAGGAGAGCCATCGGCATAAAATGGCACATGCAGAATAAATTCCCAAATGCATAGAGGCACTGGTAAGTCGGCCTTCGCCATGGCCGAAATGAATGTCCAACAGGGGACGCATTGTAATAGTGGAGGGTGGATGGAGTCATAGGGAGGAATGAATGTCGAGGGACATAGTGTGTAAATGCAGGAGGGGTTGGCATGTGCCGATCACATGTCCCTCGGAGAGGTGGGAGATGCCAACTCCTTCGTTGGCCAGGTGTTGCGCACTAACACCCCATCCGGGGGACCATCCGAGTTGAGAGCCTTGTTGATGTAATCCTGAAAGAGAGTGTGCTCAGTGTGAGAAGTGCATATGATGTCTGGTCCTTCGAGAGATACTCCCCTATTAGCGAGAAGATCCGCGATTTGGTTGGCTTTCTGCCTAACATGCAAAGGGATTATGACCATATGCGATTTGATGTTAGCTGCGATGGTGGTTAATCTTGAGATTAGTCACCAGCATGGGGAGACTCGGTCTATATCCGATCCATTGAGTACTTTTTCCAAAAGGTTGAGGATGATTTGAGAGTCCCCTTCTACTATCAACTTAAGATGATCGTAGTCCTAAGCAAGATGTAGCCCCCTCACGATTCCATAGAGCTCTGTTGCGTTGTTTGTGTTATGTCTAATGCTCCTATTTGTGATTAGCATTATGTTCCCCTACTTGTTGCGAAGAATGAACCCAAATCCAACAGGTCTTGGATTACCTTTGGAGGCTCCATCAAAGTTTATCTTGATGTACCCTAGAGAAGGGGGGGACCAGTATGAAGGATTGTCTTAGAATTTCCTCTTCTGTATTTTCCGGTGCATTTGAGGTTAAAAGTTAGTGACCGAGTTGTACATAATTCTTTTTTCCTAGGGAGGGCAATGTAGATCCTCCTCTGTCCAGTGTTGTAGGAGGATGGTTTCTTTGATATTGTCTTGGATAAAGTTCTAAACGGTTCACCACTCCAGTTGGGTCAATCGAAAGATTCTTCTGTTGCGTTCTTTCCAAATATACCAGATGATGAAGCCTGGAAGGAGCTACCAAATGCAATTAAGAATTGGAGAATCAAAAGTGGAGTCGCGTCATCCTTCGATGGTTTCCTCGAGGCCTTCTCTATTGCAGTCGATGGTGTGCATGAGTAGGGCGTTGTGATCCCAAATTTGAGAAATGTAAGTGCAGAGATTTAGTAGGTGATTCCAGGTCTAGCACAGGCCATTGTTGCCAAGAGTCCTTCCAAAAGGATGTTGTTCTCCCATTTCTGATTTCCCAGAAGGCGTGGTCGACTATCAAGGAGTGGCTTTGATTTTTTGCATTCCAAATTAAAGATTCCTGTGTGTTATCATCCCCTTGAATCAACTCTTTTTCCTCAATCTTGGAGTGTAGTTTTTTCTCCAAAGCCTTACCCAAAGGTCTTTAGGGTGCTTTATCCATCTCCACCAAATATTAGCGCTTAGAACTTTGTTGAGAATGGTAGGGTTGAGAAAACCAAGTCCTACCATGGATTTCGGTCTGCATATCTTTTCCTTGCTGATCATGGCTATCTTTTTCGCATTTTTTGCTCCAGCTCAGAGAAAGTTCCTTTGAAGTGATTTGATGGAAGTTAGAATGAAGTTGGGGGCTTCCAGAGCTGAGAAGGAGTAAATGGGAAGGGCTTGAAGAACCGACTTGAGGAGGATGAGGTGACTGGTCAAGTTGAGCGAGCAAAAAGTGCAAGAGGAGATCCTTTTCCTCATTGAGGGAAGGAGCCCCTCCTAGGAGCTGCTGCGAAGGGCTTTATTGATGAGTGGGATACCCAGGTACTTGGACGAAAGGGAGCTGCAAGTGAAGCATAGTATGTTGGTGATATGGCGCTGAACCAGGATCGGGGTATTAAAAAAGAAGAGCTGAGATTTTTCCCGATTAATGTCCATTCCAGAGGCTGCAGAGAAGGTATTGAGAATGATGAGGATTCATTGGGACTCACGTATGGTGGGGGAGCCCATCATTAAGTTATCATCGATAAAATGGCTATGGGATATGGGGGGGTCTAATCCATGAAGAGTTAAACCCACTAAATATTTATCTGCAATGGAGGCTTTGATGGAGCAGCTTAGGCCTTCTGCCATGATTATGAAGAGGAAGGGGTGATGCCAATGATCAAGATAGAGAAGAAGGCGGAAGAGGTGACATTGAGGATCCAGGTGACCCAATCTTGTGCAAAGCCAAAATCAAGAGGAACAACCTTTATGTAATCCCAACTGATTTTATCAAAAGATTTAGAGAGATCAAGCTTTAATAACATACCTAGATTGCCTGTGGTCTAAAGAGAATGGATGACTTCATGGGAGAGAAGAATGTTGTCGAGAATTTTTCTGCCTTCAACATACCTGGCTGCTCGAGAGAGATGATGAATATAAGAATGGGTTTGAGGTTCCTGGCGATGAATTTAGTTAGCAACTTGTAGATCACATTATAGAGAGTTATGGGTCTGAATACTTGGGATGACCGAACTGTTCTTCCTTAGGTATGATGACCAAGAAGGTTTAATTGAGAGCAGGGAGCACTTGACTTGATGTCCTTGAGTCCTCTATGAGCTTCCAGACTTCCTCCCAAACCATGGGCCAACAAAAGTTGAAGAAGTCCACCATAAATCTATCGGGGCCTGGGGCTTTGCGTTTGTGGGTGTCGTCCAGAGCTAGGTCAACTTCTTCAATCGTGTTGGCTCTAGTCAAGGTATCACTCTACTCCTTGGTAATGAGATGTGGAATATTCTGGGTGATCTTGTCGATGTCTGCAGATTTGTCCTCATGGGGCTCAACTAGTAGGTTATGGTAATAAGAAACCAATTCTTGTTCCAGATTTTCATGGGCTTGGAGGATTTGTCCTTGCTCCATGACCAGTTGAGTGATATGATTGGTGTGTCGCCTATGGATCGTCGATTGGTGAAATAATTTTGTGTTACTTTCTCCCTCCTTGAGCCATTGTATGCGAGAATTCTGCCTCCACAAGACTTCTTCTTGAGAGTGCCTTTTCTCCAATTGTTGTTTCAGGAGGCTCTCATGTTCCTTGAGTTCCTATCCGAGGCCATGATTCTTGATCTGCATTTGTAGGAGGTTCATTTGATCAGATAAATGTCGTCGTGCCTCGAATATGTTACCTAAGTTCTGTTTATTCCAAAGCTTAAGTCGTTGTTTCAATTTCTTAAGCCGATGCTAGAAACGATACATTTTTTAGCCATGGGAGATTGTAGCATCCCGCCACCAGGTCTCAGCCATGGCTTGGAACTCTGGATGGGTAAGCCAAAAACGCTCAAATCTGAAGGGCTCTCTGTCGGAAGAACCTGTGATATCAATTATTAGCTAAATGGGCCAGTGGTACGAGCCCGCTGTGTCCATAATGCTGGCATTGATGGAGAGACCATCCATCAGGAGGAGATATGAAACTAGGAAACAATCGAGTCTACGAGCCACCTGTTGAGACTTCGAGCGCTTGTTCGACTAGATGTAGAGTCCATTTTGGGTTTCTAAATCAACAAGACCCTGCTCGTCTATTAGATCCTAAAAGAGCCCACTTTCCTGGTCTAATCTGCGGATTCCCCCTTTTTTTTCCTCAAGGTTGCAGACCATATTGAAATCTCCACCTCGTATCCATCTACGATCATTGATGAGAGTGGTCAACCTCTCCGAGTGTTGAATGAAGTTTAACTTGTCCCCCTACGTAGTTGACCCATAGATGTTGGTGACGATGTTGGGTTGATTAGATCTAATAAGTCGATATTTCACGGAGATTGTCTAACAGGTTGAGAAGAAGTTGTTCATGATTACAGAGCGAGGATTTGATTCGTTTCCTCTAGAGAGGATTTGATTCGTTTCCTCCCATGCACATTTTGTTTCTTTGAGTAGAAGAATGTCAGGTTGTTCTATTGTGATCCTTTCCTGTAGAAGCCTCTGCTTACTATGACCGTTGAGACCCTGTATATTCCAAGAGATTAGCTTCATGACGAGGAGGGAGAGGGGAGGGGGGGGCAAAGGTGTAAGATATGAGGTGTATCTGACCTGAGTTGACCATGAAGTTACTGATTTACTGTATGAGCTTTTGGGTAGACTTTATTCCTCTTTTCTTCTCGTCCTTTTGAGGTTTGTGCTGGTCTCTCTGCTGAATGTCCAAGCCTGTGTTGGATCTGGTCGTTGAACTCGTCGAGGAGTTGATAAATACTTTATGAACTTTGCGAAGCTAATCTGGGGGAATGTTGTACAGTTCCTTCTTGTGGTAGGTCTGCTCTAGATTTTTCAGATCTATTCCAGTGAGATCATGTTCATCTAGATCCATTTTGGTTTCTCCTTCCTCTGGGTCAGAAGCTTTTCCCTCTTTTGGGAGGGATTGGGAAGAAGGTTGGATCTACTCTAGAACTAGGGTATCCGAGAGATTATCTTTTGCTTTGTTGTGGGTAGCAGTTTCCTTTTGGGGTATCTTTAGTGCGTCCATGTCTTCAGGGATGTTCTGGAGGGCGTCGAAGGAGTTGGCAGCTGGGACTTCCTTTTTTACCATCGGCATTGTTTTTTTTTCAATATGGCATCGTCGACCCCCTACATGGGTAAAACCATCTTTTTCTTTACTGGTTTTAGGATTATCGGTTTTGGTTGTCGCATTCAGAGGGCAGTCCCCAAACAAATGTCCATGCTCATGGAATTTTCTACATCTGAAAGGTATGTGTTCGTAATCAATAGTTTGAGACCAGTCCTTGTCATGGTATTCCAGAGCGATGGAGCCTGGGAGAGGCTTAGCTATGTTTAGGTAGATGCAGATGTGTGCATAGGAGGTGTACCTTCTTTGCTTGGTTGCCTTTGAGGATTTTACATAGATTCCTATGGTGTTGCCAATTTCGGCCATAATCTCCTCTAACCAAAACTCTTGCGAGAGAGAGTATAGGTGTATCCAAGTTGGTGCATGCATAAAGTCTTCTTTTTCAGGGCTGAAATCCTCCATCTAGAAGCGCAAAAAGAGGCTGGTAGAGTTGAAGAAATATGGTCCTCCATCAAATACGTGATTGCAGTCCTCCAGGTTATGAAAAATAATGGTAAAGAAACCCTTAGATCCTAGTTGTAGGTCATAATGTCCTTTGGGATTCCACCATTGATAAATCCACTTGATGAGATCTCATTCAGAGGGCCACAAACCTAGAAATTTTCCAGCCAACGTATAGTCCCTCATTTATTGCTTATATTCCTCGATTTTGGGTGTGATAATGACATTTTGGTGTTGAAGGTGCCTGCGGTATGCACTTCCCCGGTGCCCAGGGGAGTGTTTATTTAACTTGTGTTGGTGTAGAGTTGATGTCCATTTCCTTTCCCTTGGAATCCCCCTCGAAGAAGATGCCTGAGCATTGGTCTGGTGACGGTTCGAAGGCGGATCGACTGAATCCTCCTCCTGGTGGATCCTGGGACACCACCTGACTGTAAGAGGTGCCTCGCGACCCTCCCTCATATGGGAGAATGATTTCCTCGTCTGGGGAGGTGAGAGAGAGTAGCAGTGAGACTTTCCACTGAAAACCTAGCCAGAGCCGAAAGCTCTCTGTCAAACCCTAGCAGAGCATTTTTTTCCCTAGTGCGATACTTTTGAAATGGTGGCTATTGATGTTATAACCATCTAGATTTTATTTATAATTCATTTATTTTATTGAATTTATGTCATTTATGCATGTGCATTTAATAATTGTTGATTGAATTTTGTAGGATCATAAATCAGGATCAAGTTCGGATCAACAAGATATTGCACCAGTGCAAACCGTAAACAAGTGTTTGACAAAAATGGACAATTGTTGTTGGATTTTTCTATGCTTATGCACATCCTTCTTAATGCTGTGGGGTTAAGACCCAGGGTTCATCCACGGTTGACAAACAAAAACCCCAAGGCGTTGGCATATCAATCCTTAGCCAAAGACTTAAGAAGTTCTCACCCAAGATGTTACGAGAACCACAAAGAATCACACATGAATCCATTTGGGTTGGAATTCATAAATTCCATTGCATTATGCATAACCACTAACAACATGTAACAACGACACATATATTCATTTAACACATAATGAACACATCATAGAATAGGAATAACAACAAATTTTATTATACTCGTTCAACCAGTCACAAACATACATATATATTTTCTTAGTATTACATTCCACAACGCCATGTACTATCTTTCAGGCTTTGCAGCTATTATAGACCCAAACTCACACCTAGATACATTACAAAACATAGGTAGACTCCTCTCAACACATGAGAAACCAACTAATTGACTAACTGGTCAACTGAGTAACTCTTTTTCTATCATCGTTGCTCCCTTTTATCTTCTTCTTTGCTCTGACACTCTGTTGTTTTTAGTTCTGCCCCACTCGCTCCTCTGACTATTGGTCCCGCGTGCTTCTATCACCAACATGCATCCACATAGCCTTGTTGGAGTTGTGGAAGTCTTAACTACCTTTCCAACTCATCGCCTTACTGCTTCACGATCTCTCGTGCTGCCTACAATAATAATTCAGGAAGATTTCCCAAAGATTCTTTTCTTGATTCTAATGTGCATGCATTATCTTCTTAATTTCTAGCGCGCATCAACAAATTGGAACGTGTGCGCTTCATGTCACCCATTGTGCAACTGCTAGTGTGTGCGCACATGCAATCTTTACCCAAAAATTTGGTTCCAACAAGCCCCAAGCACTATTATTTGGCTCGTCCTCAAGCCAATTTCCTCATGGAGTGATTGTCGCAGGAATTGAGTAAGAGAAAATCATCATCATTGTAGGACCAGAGCATCAAACCAAGTTGTGGTTGTAGTCGAGTTTAAGTAAGATAAAATCATATGTCTTGGTTGTAATTACATCCATACACAGGTCTTGGAATGAGTCGAGCAGTTGTCAAGGTAAATAATGGCTTTGGGCTTCATTCAACCAGATGCTCGAATTCTCTATCTTTGAGGGTTTCAGGAGTGGTGAGTGAGAGATATTTTTTAAGTAGACCATCTAGAAAATGACCCCCTAATTGTAGAATTTTGTGGTGTATGTTGCAATCATGCCATGCCTTTTGTCTATACGTTTCGACCACAAAGTTTACTCCTATCACTAACTAATCCTCTTCGAATTGCATGAGTTCATCTAATCTTTGTTGAAGCGACTATTCATCGATCATATCGGTAGCAATAACAATGCATAGGTTGGGACCAATGAATTTGAGCAGTATGACTGCCTCTTTGTCATAGACCAATCTGAATGTGGTGTGCTTCATCAATAGTTTGCAGCTTGTTCGATACACCCATAAAACTACGGGGATCTGTTGATTTCATTCGTCACACCGCACATTACAAACTTCAGTCAAAGCATGCTCTAAAATCCTATTGAAAGATTCAACTATACTATTAGTTTGTGGATGATAAGGTGTGCTCTTTTGGTGGTGGATCATGAACTCTCGAGTGAGTTCCTAAATGGCCTCATTCAGAAATTGCGAGCCTTGATCGCTCATCAACACCTTCGAACACCCAAACCTGGTAATCACATTCTCAAATATGAATCGTGTCATCGTTTTTACAATGCAATCCTTGACTGGTGTTGATTTGGTCCATTGGGTCAAGTAACCGGTGGAAATAATGATATATTGCACACCCATCCAATGCATGGGAGAACGGATAGGGCCCAAAAAATCAGTGGCCCTTTTCTTAAATGGCTTCAATGTTGTAATTAGAAACATAGGTAGCTCATATATTTGGCAAGGATTTCTAATGTGTTGACATGCGTCAAAATGTTTACAATACTGCTTGGCATCAACGTAGAGCAAGGGCTACCAAATCCTTTTGCATAAGACTTTTCACATAGTGGCCTTACCGATATTTATGCCCTCATGCGATTCCCTCACGTGCTTCATACAAAATGGGGTCCTATTCATGCTCTAAGGCACATCTGTATAAAATTCCATCAACTTTCAGCTTGTATACTTATTCAACAATTAACTGATAAACGACACTATGAGTCACCAGTGGACGACATTGGGTCGTAGTATACACCATAAGAACCTATCCTATTGTGATAAATTTAGCAATCTCGGTGAGTTGATTGGGAGTGACTTCTATGCAAAAAAGTTTCCCATTAAGGAGTTCATCATCTAGATTTTTACTAAATTCTCCAGACTCCATCCTTGACAAATGATCCGGTCCAAGATTATATTTTTTCATCCTCACAACTACTTCAAACTCAAATTCTTGAAAGATCTACAACCAACGACATATCTTCCCTCCCAGCACTGGCTTGTTGACCAAATACTTGAGCGTGGAATGGTGAGTAAATAATTTAAAAGGGGTTCCCAACAAATAATGGTGAAACTTTTGTAAGGAATATACCATGGTGAGGCCCTGATGTTCATCCATCCATTGTATAATTATTTTCCGCATCGGATAGTTTGCAACTAGAAAACTAGATTGGGTGATCAATATTCCCTTCGTCTGACTGTGCAATAACTTCTCCCAACAAAGTGGATGACACATCTACATGAACACGCAAGAGCTTGGACCAGTCAGGGAAAACTAGAATCATCTCAAGGACTAGTTTGTCCTTTAGAGTGTATAGGGCTTCCTAGAATTCATGTGTCTAGATGTACTTGGTATCCTTACACAAAAACTTCTCCAAAGGTGTTAAGCCCTAATATTGGCTCATTACCCCTTAATTGGGGCATATTATATTAGTAATTTTATTTTATTTATGTCATCTTTAGGCCATTAGTTGTAATTACACCTCCTAGTCTCCTATATATACCAAGGAGACATTTTCATTTTGAATCATCTTGTACTTGAACATTTAAGTGGGGTAAAAGGAGGTTGCCCCGTCGAAGAGGCTTATTATCTGAAATTATCTCTTTTTCAATGCATTGAGTACTTTTTCTGAGGTTTTTCTATGCTATATTGATATTTGGTTCTTAACATATGGTATCAGAGCTCAAGGTCTCGGGGTTTCGCTGCTACATCTGAGACACCTTGGCATTTTCGCTATAACTTTTTTTCTACAATGTTTTAGAAGGAACGGTTTGGAGTATATTTATTAGACGGATCAAGGCATGTTGGGTTCAAATTTTAGCTTGTTAGGCCTTATACTTTCGGAGATACAACCTCTACAAGATAGGGTTCTGAAATCATCCTGAACTGAGTCATTGCGAAATTTATGCTATAAACTTTTTTTTGTAATGTTTTAGACCCTGAAATCTGGAGGATATTCACATAAATTAGTAAGGTATCTGTGGTAAAAAGTTCAGCTTCCAGGTCATCTTAAATTTGTAGATACATCCTGTGTAAGATAGGGTATCTTAATAGTCCTATTGACTAGTCTCAAGAAGGTGTTCTAGGTAAAACAATCATAACTTCTTCCTAGAGTATCCAAATTGAGTGGGACTAGTTTAATTGGATTGTGGACAATCTGTAGTATTTATGGTACAAGTTTCATAATTTTATATCAATTATTTTGTGTGGGGCACACTATACAAGGGAGATCTCTTGGAAAGGCAAAAATCGGCAAGTTGTGGGGAAGTTACCGTAAATTCCAATTGGCACATCCAATTTGTATCAGACCTGTGGCATTGCAGAGAATAAATATCAGAGAACTACATAAAAGAAAGTTTCATACTCAGAAGGGCGGAAACTTTGGAGATACAACAGAAGAAAGATTGTCTAGCAGAACCACCTCAAAATCAAGGTTCAAAAGTGATACTTGGCCAACACGACAGCCAAAAAGGGAACTTCTACACCAAATAAGCCTCCAGACAATCCTACTTGGACTCTTGATGAAGGTGAAGAAATGTGTAGGGACATAAATGATTTACAAAAGAAGATATTAACAAAATATGAACTACAAGAGATGGAAGCTAAGTTGGAGGCAAAGATGGATGGTTTAAAAGAGGAGATCATGGAAGTATTGAAAATTTTCGTAACAGAGAAAACACCTGACAGTGAAAATGCATCCCATGAAATTCATGATGAGGACACAATGAAGGTGAATCAAGAATGGAGAAACTCCAACTTTGGGTTGAAGACCAACCATATTCCTAAGATTGATATGAGGAAGTTTGATGGCAAGGACCCAATCACATGGATACTTCAGATGGAGCAATTCTTTGATCTACATAATGTGCCACATACACAAAAGGTACAAATTGCTTCTTTATATTTAGAATCTAATCAATTTCTATGGTAGGCATGGCTTTGTTCTCGCAAATCACTCGTCACTTGGACAATTTTCACGGAAGAAATGATAGCACACTATGAGGATACAAGGAGCAATACCTTCTTTAGCCAATTGATAAATCTCAAGCAAAAGGGTTCAGTTACCGAAGCACATTGAGAACTTCCAAATATTGAATATAAAGGTAACCAATATTCCATATGATCACTTGATTGATGTATTCATAGGAACTTTAAAGGATAACATTCAACATGATGTTCGCCTTTGGGAACCCAAATCATTGGAGAATGCATTTAAGGTGGCAAGAAATGTTGAAAGTAAAAATATGGCTATGGCTACTAGAAGGACCAATTCTAACATCTATAGAGAGAACAATGCTCCTTCTTCTAAAACACCTCAACAATTGGAGGAA
>JASDQU010736425.1:294222-343532 GCA_032191745.1 Picea mariana | reverse complement strand
ACTTCTTCTCTAAAAGAAAAATCTAAGGTTCAAGCAATGGAAAATCACATCGAGAATCAACAAAAAGTTCTCCAAATCTTAAAGGATAACCTGACCATGGCACAAAATCGCAAGAAACAACAAGCAGATCAACATCGTAGTGAAAGAAGTTTTGAAGTAGGGGATTGGGTGTTTTTAAGACTACAACCATACAAGCAGATGTCCCTCAAGCAAGCCAAGAAGGATAATAAATTATCACCAAAGTGCTATGTCCCTTATAAGGTGTTGCAAAAGATTGGTACTATGCCATACAAATTGGAGTTGCTTGCATCTTCACGAGTACACCCAATTTTCCATGTTTCATGCTTAAAGAAGGTTATAGGCAACAAGATCACAGTTCAAACTATATTGCCAGAACTTGATGAGGAAGGAAAAATCATATTAGAGCCTGAAGCCATCACTGACACAAGAATTCACCAGCTGAGGAATAGTTCCATTTCAGAGTATCTCATTAAATGGAGGAAACTACCGACTGAAGATTCCACTTGGGAAGATGAGTCTTTTATATAGAAGCATCCAGAGTTACTCAAGCATTGCGGACAACACTTGTCTCAAGGGGAGGGGCATGTTAAGCCCTAATATTGGCTCATTACCTCTTAATTGGGGCATATTATATTAGTAATGTTATTTTATTTATGTCGGCTTTAGGCCATTAGTTGTAATTACACCTCCTAGCCTCCTATATATACCAAGGAGACATTTTCATTGTGAATCATCTTGTACTTGAACGTTTAAGTGGGGTAAAAGGAGGTTGCCCCCTCGAAGAGGCTTATTATCTGAAATTATCTCTTTTTCAAGGCATTGAGTACTTTTTCTGAGGTTTTTCTATGCTATATTGATATTTGGTTCTTAACAAAAGGGGCAGCAATTTTTGCATAGCTTTGAAAGAACCGTCGGTAATATCATGTATGACCCAATGTGGTGTGCAACTCGCAAACTGAAGTAGGGGCCACCATATCCAATATGACAACAAGCTTAGCTTAGTCGACCAACAATCCATCCTTGCAAATCATATTCCCTAACAACGTTCCAAATGGTGTACAAAAGATGCACTTCTTCAAATTCAGAGAAATCTGGAGTTGTCGACATTGATCCAGCATCAAGAGAAGGACTTGCATGTGCTCTTTTAACAAACTTAACATTGTCCATCTATCCAAAAAAACTTCAAGGAACTTGTGGATAAATTCTTTAAAGGATGTGACTATGATCCTAGAAAAGATTGTGGGGGCATTGTTCAGTCCAAATGGCATCACCGTAAAACCAAAGGAACCATGTTATATTGCAAAGGTGGTTTTAGCTTGATCTTCCTCCACAATCTGAACCCGATGATATCCTAAAAGACCATCTGTAAAGGAGCAGTTTTCTCGTCCTCCAACATTCTTCAGAACCTCATAAGGAAAAAGCCCAGGGAATGGATCGTGCATATAGGTGACATTAAGGCTTTGCGGGTCAATACAAATTCAAATGTCACATGTTTTATTTGGTTGCACCACCATGGGAATAATCCAATCGGATTCCTCCATGGGAACAATGATGCCAACATCAAGCATCTTATCCAACTCCTTGCGCACCTTTTCTTTACACTTTGTATTTGATCGGTAAGGCCTCCTCTTAATCATATTAGCGTCATGCTTGAGTTGAATTTTGATAGCCCCAAGCTACCCTCGATTCCCTTTATCTCTGAGAAGCTTTAGAGGAATAAGTCCTCATATTCTTTGACTATATCTACGACCTAGGAGACAATCTCCTTGTCCTAATAGTCTCCAATGATAGTCATTTTGGGCACTTCCTCGGTGTCGATATCATGCTTCTTTGTCTTAGTAAAACAACCATAATTTGACACAAACATCTCCACCGCTTTTCCCTCAACTCCGTGCTCGCCCTCAAATTCTTTGATCTATATGCCACTTTGGTCATCGTCATCAACATCATCAACTTCAACCTTCCAACAATGGTCGCTCTCTTTCGCCTTTCCACTAGCTAATGATACGAGCATACCACCTTCGACATGGCATCCTCCAATTGATGGTTAAAGAAAAAGTTTTTTCTTCGGAGGAGGGCCTTCCTCGAAACTGGATCTTATGTCATGAAGTGGAATGTTGAGTAAAATTGTGCACTTACATGAACCCAATCTATCCTTTGCCTCCTAAGCTCCTCTTGACTATACCAATGCCCTGGAACCATATGCATGGTATGAATGAACCAATGGACCCATTGAGTATGAGGAATAATCTTGGTAGTCCAATGCCTTTCATAGTAGTGAATGTGCTCCCGAGGATCTTTCGCACCCTTATATCGATTGGCTAATTTGAAGTCAGTGATGGGATGGAATCTGACTTTTATCAACTCAGCCACCTATGCCCAGTCCTGTATATTTGTGCAATGTCTTTCCCACCAATGCACATGTGTTCCTCGTATTACGACATCCATGGCATGAACCCTTTGATATTTTGGAACAGTCTTCTCCATCTATGCTAAGGATGCTTCTACTATCCCTTCCCATCAAACAAGGGGGCACCACATAGGTCAGGGACAATCCATCGCACTAATTTAGTTATCCTTTCACATCTTCACGTAGAGACCTCATACATCTTATACTGCCCCTCTCCATGGCATCCTCTTAATCGGTATCGTAGGACTTCATGATCCTCCAACTCAGTTCCCCATTCACTATGATATCGATGTAATTTTCCTTGTGACCAGTGATCTTATAGATATTTTCAATCACAGAGCTTCGAGCATCCTCGTCCATCGACTCGTTGTATCTATCCCCTTCATTGGGATCTAATGGAGCGATCACGCGTATGGTGTCTATCTCAAACAACATTTGTTGCTTATTTAGATTCGACACAACATTGTTGTCAAAAGCCTAATTAATTCCAAGTATGGTAGGGTATGGATCAAAATCATTCATGATATCTTTCACTTTGAAATCAGCTTTTGTATTCACCCCCTCTATGTTGACTTCGACTTGTTTCAATCAACCTATAGTGTATATTTTGTATTGATTGGCCAATCAAATCTCGATGGGTGACCAGACTAAGTTTAGTTTGCCGTCAATTCCCGTGACTTCTTTGGTACGATCACATCGAAACCCAAATCCAACATGACCCCATCCATCTCATAACTTATGAGTTCAGTTTTCATCTTGAATTCTCTTTCCGTTCGCTTCTGCTTGTTGACCTGACACACATCCTTTCTGGTAGGGAGGATGATATCCCTCTATCTATCCCTTCTTCCCCCATGCAGGTTGCCAATACGTCTATCCACTTCCACGTAGCATCAGGATCAATTAACAATTTTAAACAACAACAAAAGAAGTTACTTACTTGATCCTATGTTTCTATTTCACGACCCAAGTCACGCAGTGCAACTTCTCGAGTTGTGCGCTTCCACTCTTCTTGTACATGAAATTCCTCTATTTCCCTTTGTTCAACATGTTGCAACTCTTTTTGTATGCAAGCTTCTTCCAGCGACCTTTGTGTCACACATTGTATTTCCTCGCGCACTCAAGCTTCGTCTAAAGACCTTTGTGTGGCGCGTTGTAATTATTCATGGGCTCGAGCTTCTTCTAGGGACCTATGTGTCACTCGTTGTACTTCCTCACGGATTTGGGCCTCTTCAAGAGACCTTTGTGTCGCACACTACAACTCTTCTCGCACTCTTCTTCCTCTATGGACCTTTTTTTGTCATCATGAATTTATTTTGTTGGACAACATCAAACTTAGGAGGGGGATAAGTTTTCTTTCTTATCTTCCCCTCTAGCCAATGACCTGAGCTTTCAACATGCTGAAAGTCCATCCTTGTTTTTGCTCTACCTCAGGTTATAACCTGTACATCAACTTCATCACCATTTTTATGATTCTCGCACGACTTTGCAGTCACCATATTGCAGTGCATCTTCTTCTCCACCCACTTCTTCAGTAATTTAGGACAATCCTCCCTGGCGTGCTTGAGGCTATAGCAGTACCCAAAGAGAGAGCACGGTTTGGTACAAAATATCGACACATGGGCTATCTCACCACAGTTAAAGCAAGTGGGGGGTCTAAATCCACCTCCTCCATATCCTCGTCCCCGACCACGTTCATATCTACCTTTGGGATCTCCTTGATATCCACCTCCCTTGGCACCACCATGGTCACCACCCTTTTGTTCCTCCTAAACCTAGAATACATTGTGGGTACGGTCTTGCATCAACTGGAGTGACCGATAATTGTTCCCATCATGCCCCATAGATTTGTCAAATTCGTAGAACATAGTAGGATGCGTCTTTTGATATTTCTCTAGTGTTGGGTAATGGGGTAGTATGTGTCCCCACTGTCTGCAAATGTCACATCGTTTCATTTAGGATCCATATGGAAATGGATTTGATGCACCCGTTACCATATAGTTTCCCAACTTAGCACACTCATCTATACGGTGCCCTTTTGATTGACACATTGTACATGATACCTGCTCATGCACCACCTTTACTTTTGCCATATCCTCCAATTACATCGTTAGGTTGGTCGACTAAGACTATACTTGTGCCAAACCTATCAATGTCTCTCCTCCTCCTGGTGTGGCCTCGAGGCACATCGCAATGTACACCACTTATGTATGAGTAGTCACTTTATGTTGGGTAAGCGGGACTCGGATACGGGGGAGTGACCCCGCAATGAACCATTCTCTAGGTTGCATATCATTAATATGGAACATTATCCTATACAATAAGATCTTGAACCATTGGTCATAATCCCACACAATTTCTCCTAGTTTCTGCTTGATCTCCTTAATCTTCGTAATGCATTGAGATTCTAAATTAGGCTTTAGTTCTCTCTTGATCTATGCCAGGGACCTCGTTTATCCTGCTAGCATAGTGGCCTGGTACTTCATATACCATGTCAAGGCTTTGTCCATGGACTGTTGAGTTTTGTGTACCTTGGGAAGTGGTCCCCTTGTGTTTGTGAGTCTCTAAACACAAGACGGAAATGTTTGACCCTTTTACCTTTACTTAACTTAATGATCTAATTTCACTTTGACTTAGTCACTTAAGTCATAAAGTAAATTTTTTCACTTAAATCATAAAGTGACTATTAATTCACAATGTGGGTGAATTAAGAGACATAAAGAAAAATATGGAAACTTGAGCAAAATGGGTTTCCAAATGAGATTTATGAGATGAGATCTCACCCATGCATTAGACTTGGCAAGAGTTAATCTTAGCCATTGATATTTTAGGTTTGGCCTTGGAAAGCTAAAGGGGGCGCATAGGGCAAAGATAGGCTCATATTGTTCACTTGAGTTGTAGAGTAAAGAGGAGGAGAAGGGAGGTGCGCCATTGCAAGAGGGAAGCCATTGTTGAAAGGGAAAATCTCAAGGAGGCATCTTGGTGAGAGGCTAGGGAGCATCTAGCTTCAGTTTTATTCTTGGTTGGAGTGTTAGCTAGTGTATGGCACACCCAATTGGTGAGGGGTGCAACTAGATTGAGAGGGTTGCATTTGTCGATGGCGCAATTGAAGTGTGGACATTTTCTTGTGGTGAGGGTTGGATCTTGAAGAGGTGCTTCATCTGTGGGAGAGGGCGCAAGGATTCACCCATCAAGGAAAGGAACATTCAAGGGCACAACACATCTTCTAGCAGGCACAAAGAGGAAATGGTGCACAAGTCTAAGAGGGGTGCCATTATTCAGGAACGCCAAAGCAACCTGATAAGGATTGCTATTGTATCAGGTTCCATTGTTATATTTTCTCTTTGTAGAAGTTTACATTGAGATCTCTATATATACATCTATATCCAAACTAGTTTTCCCCGGAGGGGGGGGGTTATCCAGGGTCATGTTGACCAAAAACCCATGAGTTCATTTGTCATGTGTGCTTAGGTATTATCAGTTTTAAAGTAGTTAAAGAGCTAAGAGGGTATTTCATGTTTTAAGGTTTATGTATGTGCTAAATTTTGTCACCAAAACACTTGCAAGAGCACACTTAAAAGAGCATGTAATCACAAAGTTAAAGGCAGATTTTCAAGGTCAGAAAATCAGATTTAGTGGTTGTCATAAAACAACAGTGAAACAATTTGAAGACCTTGAATATACATCTCAAAAAGAGATGATATGACAGATCTATTAAACAACCTTTAGTACCTCAAAAAATTTCATGAACATGGTCTCCAGTTGCACAATCTTCAATGCCTTGTCTGTGATCCTCTTCACAGACCATATTGCCTAACATGTGAACCATTATTTTTCTCCATCATCCTTACCCATCCCATGGAACACGAGTAATCTAAGCATACTATCCTGAAAAACCATCCTCAATCTAGAACGATGTCCTCCTAACTCACTGTTGGGTGTCGGGGATTTTGGTATTGATACTCTTCTTAGTGAAGTAACACTAACTTCATCTTTTTCTTCACTCATTGATTCTCTTCTTTCTTCTCATGCTCTTGCTTCTACTCCAATCATCACGATGTTCATTGTTCTTTCTTTCTAGCTACAAATGCACAATGAAACTGGTTCAAAGGGGGGGTAACTCCATCTTCTTCTAACATTTCTTGTGAGGGAACCTAGAGAGTCTCCTTCCTGTAGTCGCGCAAAACCATCCATTATTTCCAACTCCTATTCCCCTCCTCTCAAGGTTCCTTCATCTTCCTATCCTTCCTCTACGCCTGTACTTTGCGCCTCATTCTCCTATGAAGTTGCAACTCTCTGAAACAACCAACAGGTTCTATATTTGTCTTCTTGGCCCCTACTACCACTACTACCGGTATCATCATTGGATACCCTACTCTCAACACCGCACCTCTTAATTGACCTATTCTCATATGTGCTCCTCTCTAGCAAAACACACTCTCCCACACTTCCTCTTGGTGTAGTCTCCTTCCTTTTCATTTTGGGCCTGACCCCTCATCATGGACCCCTTGGAAGCTTCCTTTTGCTTCTTTGTTCTGCTCTCCTTCTTGACTCAACTCTTTTTGTCTATCTTTCAACTTTCTCTCTCTCTCCTCTATTCTTCTGGATCCATCCTATTCCTCACCTCATTTCAATAACTTTTGGATCCTCCTCAACACTTTCATCTCCTCTCTTACTTTCCCCCATCTTTTCATTCCCCCCTCAACACTAGGGGAGTCTACTCAACCATCTTGTCGGGATCCATGTGCATCAACCCCTTTTTCCATTAAAAACATCTTCCAAAGTGGGATCTCTTCTAGTATCCTTTTTGAAGGACCTTCTATAAACTTCCTTTCAACCTCACTGAAAGAGTCAGTGTATTCGACAAAAAAATCAATTATATAACCTTCCTTCACCCTAGCAAACCAGAAATCAATGGCTCGAGTCCACTTGTTATTGAATGTATTCAACCTATCAATCGTGATCTGATCCCAAACCAATCGTTCTTGAGGCCTAAAAGCAGTATTAGTAGCAATATGCCTCTTCAACCATTCATACAACAGACGGGGAAATTCAACAAAGAAAATTTTGTGCATATCAGTGTAGATATACCTATTCTTCCATCGCTCCACATTGGCATTTAGACCTTGAGTTTTCAAACAAGCAAAATCATCTTCCTTTGTAGTCAACCAAACTTGAATTTCTTCCCGAGATTGATACCGTCTCATTCTCTACCTTCATCATTCAATACAAAACCTTCAAGTCCCAACAACAGAACCATTTGTTGGCTTTTTCTACACTTGTGTGCATCCTTCTTAACACTGGAGTGTCGAAGACCCAAGGTTCGTACAAAGTTGACCAATAAAAACCCTAAGGCACCCACATATCAATCCTCATCCATAGACTAAGGAAGGTCTCACTCGAGACACCATGAGAATCACATAGACCATATGGTCTTCTATCGGTGATGAAGGATTAATCACACATGAATCTATTCGAGTTGGCTTTCATACATTCCATTGCATTGTGCATAACCACTAACAACATGAAACAACAACACATACATTCATTTCACACATTACCAACACATCATAGAACATGAATAATTGCAGCTTTTATTGTACTCGTTCAACCAGTCACAAACATACATTAAGCAACTCATCGATTGACAACAACAATGCCCAACACTCTTATGTATTTTCCTATTATTACATTCCATACATCCATGCGCTTTCATTCAAACTGTGCAGCTATTACAGACTCACACCCAGATACATTAAAAAACATAACCAAACTCCTCTCAGCACATGAGAAACCAACTGGATCACTATCTGACCAATTGAGTAACTCTTTTTCTATCGTCATTGCTCCCTTTTATCTTCTTCTTGGCTTTGGTGCTTTGTCATTTTTAGTTATGCCCCACTCTCTCCTTTCACTGCCAAACCCACATGCTTTTGTCACCCCCATGTAGTCCATGTAGCCTCTTTGGAGTCATGGAAATCTTAACTACCTTGCCAGCTCATCTCCTTACTGCTACACGATCTCTCGTGCTACCTGAAGTAATCATTCACAGAGATTTATCGATTATGTTTTTCTTGATTTCGACGTGCATACGATGTCTTCTTAATTTTTGGCACACATCAGAAAACTTAGACTGGCATACATTGGAAAAACTCAAACTGGAACATGTGCGCTTCATGTCATCCAATCTTTCAACAACCAATTGTACAAGTGGGGCTTGGAAATTCCTTCTCGACGTCAAATATCTGTTTGATAAGATCCCTAGGGAGAAGAAGATGAGGTCTAGGTATGGGATTTACAAGTGAATCGATGCCAGTTATTATGGCGACATGGATGACGAGAACTATATCTTGGAGAAAGTCGAGCGACCCGCGGAGGAGGAGATGTTGTTCAGAGCATTGAGGGAGTGGAAAAGGATCGAGTCAATCTAGAGGGAGGCCAGGTCGATGATCAAGAGAAGGGAAGTCTCTACCATTAAGTTGATCCTATTCAAAGAAGATGAGGATATGGTGGAAGAAATGGGAGAAAAAAATAAGGAAAATTAGAAACAAAGAGAGTGAGAGTTTGTCGCCCATGTTTTCCTTCTATATAAGAAAGTGATTGAGCATGTGGTTGTGGAGAAGAAGAAACATGAGCTTCTTAGTAAGTACATGGGTGAGGATATCATGGAGGAGCAAGTCGAGTCCAAATCAATGCTTAATATTTAGCGATAAGGTATGTTGCCAAAGCTTATGGATCATCGGTTGTTTTTCCAAATGTGCTTCTTAACTTTTATTAAATATACAACATGGATCTTAGGTCATTCTTGAGGTTGACATAGTGTTATAATTAAGACATCCACTAGAGTCATTTTTTGTTGAATAGGGAAAAGAGGCATTGGGAAGCTATGATCGTAGAGATTGACAGTCATAATTATGCCAAAGTAGGGGCCAAGATGACTAACTTGGAAGGGCATGAAGTTGATGTCCTTGGTGCCATCAGAAAGGGCCTTGGTTACAGATACTTCGGGACTACTAAATTCCTCCCCATCCTCAAAGAGCTATTTGATAAGGTCCCTCGAGGTGAAGAAGAGGAGGTGTTGGTATGTGATTTACAAGCGGATTGATGTGAAATCATATTATGGATACAGGAATGTCGAGGACGATATCTTAAGAAAATTTGAGCGGCCCGAGGAAGAGGAGATGTGAGGCAGAGCACTGAGGAAGTGACAGAGGATCGAATCCATGTGCTAAATTATGAAGAGCATCAATATTTTCAATCTTTTTGTCATCATTCTCTTCATATACTTGATTTTAAAATGTATCTTGATTTCTAGTGGAAGCATGAGAGGGCTCTTCATCATTGTCTTCTTCTTGAGGAGTTATGACATGATATTCCATGAACTCATAATCTTCAAGAGAACAATAAGATGCTTCTTCAATATTTTCTTCAACAAGATCGTCTCTATTAATTTCATCACAAATTTCCTTCACAACTTCAACATGGGGTACTTGTTCCTCATCCTTTCCCAAGTCTGAAATGTTGCACAACAATGGCTTATGCGAGGGAAGAGAGGAATGAGCCTCTCCTTGACCAATTTCATATTTTTTATCGAGAGGTCCAGAGATATTTCGAATAGGATTATGTGCATCATAAAATGTTTTGATCTATTGAATAATGGACAACCATTGCTCACAAAAGCCCCATTGTCTACAAAATGCTCCAAGGAAGACTGGAAAATATGGAATTTCTCAATTCATAAGATATTTAAACCAAGACATTTCCTCATTTCTCAAGAAAAATACAAAAAGTTTCATCATGTGTTCTTCAAACATGATGTCACTGTTTCTACAAAAATCAAAGAATGTTGAAAGATGGCATGAGACCGAATAACCATTTCCACAAAAGTTTGGAATATCCCCTAGATTACCATCTCGTTCATTGTAAAAAGGATCCTCGACATTTGCAAAATCAAAAGGACCAAAATATTGAACCAACGATGGATTTCCATTGAAAATTGGGGCCCAAGTAACCCATGCATCAAAATGAAGCTTTCCTCGACATAATGGAACACCCGCAAAATCCAAAGGAGCAAACAAATCTTCCCAAATATTTCCTTTTTTATAGACCATATTCAGAGAATAAACATTGATAATTTATTAATACTAGAGGATTGTGTACCAATCAAACAAATACCAAAGATGTGGAGTCATCGATATAACTTGTGAAATATGAGAATTTAGGTTCATTGATAGCTTACTAATGCTTTGAATCAATCCCAAGTTACCTTTGAATATTTATTTAAGGAATTACCTCTTGCAGTGTACCTCTTTTTATATTTTCTTTAAGTGGAATCGTTAGATGAGACAGTCAAGGTTAACATTTGAAATAATCTCATCATGGTACAAATACAAAAAAAGTTACCCAATAACCTCGAGGGATAATGTCGTAACAAGGTCCTCGCCAACTACGACACCGAAAAATGTTACCACCCAAACTAGCATCCCTTGGGGGGATGCTATAAGGATAGCATGATATGGGAAATGCACCACTGCCACCTTAGCACAATCTCTTGTTCACTTTAGGTTAGCTCCTAGAGACCAACGTGTAATGTTCCCAAGCCAATTTTTTCACCGGGAACACTAACTGCTCTTTGTTAACTGTTGTTTAGCTGTGTGTTTGTAGGTTTTCTCTTGGAGTTATGTTTTAGGGTTTGTGTATTCAGTTATCAAGCATGTGAACATAGATCTGAAGATGCATCATACACAAATACAAGAGATAACAAGAAACACTAGATATGGAATCAAACAACATAGATTTGACCTTTATTTAGATAATATGGGAAACCTGATACACTGAAACTGCAGATCTGGGATAATATCCAAGAGATCCTCTAGCTAGAATATGAGTTGCTACAAAATGCTTATGATGTGAAGATACAAGCCTCCAAGACTGGATACAAGTTGAAGAACAATACAAGATTAACTTCTTTCCCTCCAGGGCCAATTCCAAACCCCCCTAGCTGAAGTTACGCCCTCTTGGATAGCTATGAAGAACCAATAGTTTGGCCCTGCTAGAAGCCCTCAAATGCCACAAAACTCTGTAGAATGATAAATCGGGGCAAGGTAAAACCCCTACTGAAGTTTCAAGCTGAAATACCAAGATTTTCTTTGCAATATGTTGAAACTCCAAACTAAACTACGCCCTCCTGAAGACTGCCAAGACCCAATATTTTGGCTTTGTTGATGGAGACCTCCAGATACTCTGAAACTCTCAGGAAAGATAGATCGGGGCAAGGTGAAGCCTTTGGGTGAGATATGAAGTTTTTCCCTTCCAAACTGAGTAGATCTACTTTCCAATAGTGCCCTCCTTCTCTCCAAATCTTGCCAATGCTTCAGAAAATCAAATGGCAAGTATAACTCTTTCAAAATGCACTACAAATGATGATCAACGCCCTACATAGAAAACCCAAGTGTCCAAATGTACAAAAGCCTCATCAAAATCTTGGATCGAAACTTCCTTTAATCAATGGTACGCCCCCTTGCTGGAAACCCTCCAAGTTACGCCCTGTTGTTGCCTTGGATGGAAGATAGTACCTGTAGTTGTTGTAGAATGGTGTGGGTGAAGTATTGCATCCCTGAGACCAAGATTGGAACAAGTGAGGTGGGATCTTTCACCATCGAGTTGTTCTCTAGGGTTTGTATTCTCAAAACCCTCAAAATTGTTGTGCTCTAGAGCCCAAAAGCAAAATGCAATAATAATCCAAAGGTGAGTGAGAGGTGCTCCCTTGCCTTTCCTTTATACCTCCAATCTGTTTCTTTGTTGAGTTAGTTAACCCCTAGGTTTAACTTCTAGCTTACCCTCACATGTTCTATTATTACATTGAGTTACTTTTCCTTTTCCAAGTCAACTTAATATTATAATGTTGAGTTTAGTTGACGTCTCCCCATAGTGCATGAGACTATAGTCTAGTGGGGATGACTAGACTACTGAGTCTCTCCAACCCTCTTCATCAAGAGGTGGGGGACATTATAGTCTCTCCTGCTAAAAATTGCTTGCCCACAAGCAATTCTGAACTTGTCTCCTGTAATACCTGTTCACTCTCCCAAGTAGCATCCTCAATAGGTTAGTCCTTCCATTTGACTAAGTATTCCTTGATGCTCCTCCTCCTTAGATTCTTCTGACAAACCTCCAATGTTTCTTCTTGTATTAGTATCAATTTCCCTTCTTCATCTAAGGGTGGCAGTTCCTTAATGGAAGTGATGTGTTGGCCTATAGCTCTCTTCAATCATGACACATGGAAAACATTGTGTATTTTGATGCCCTGTGGAAGATCAAGCTCATATGCCACGACCCCTACCTTCCTAGTGATCCTGTAAGGTGCAAAGAATCGGGTTTGTAACTTTTATGCTCCACTTCTTTTGATGGATGCATGTTTGTATGGTTGGAGTCTCAAGTAAACCAAATCACCAACCTCAAATGTGCGCTCTACTTTGTGCCTATCTGCCTGGACCTTTTGTTGATTATGTTCCCTCTGCAGATGATCCTTCAGTTCCTTGAGTATGTCCTGACTTTGTTGAATCCAATCCTGAACCATATGAGGCCTGCTGTCACCAAAGACAATCTCTACAAAGGAGAGAGGGTCATAACTATACAAGGTTTTGAAAGGAGTCATACCAATAGACATATGATGAGTGGTGTTGTAGCAGTATTTCCCCAAATGAAGCCACCTAACCCATGCTTTATGTTGCCCTGATACATAATTTCAGAGGTAGCCTTCCACCCACTTGTTGACTATTTCTGTTTGACCATCAATTTGAGGATGGTAACTGGTGCTAGGGGTTAAGGCTGTACCAACCAATGTGAATAATTCCTGCCAAAAAGTGCTCATGAATCGGTTGTCCTTGTCACTCACAATGGTCTTGGGTAAACCATGTAGTATGAAAACCTCTTTGAAGAACAAATCTGTGACCTATGTTGCACTGAAGTCTGTGGCGATGGAAAAGAAGTGTGCAAACTTAGTTTAACCTGTCCACCACTACACAAATACAATATTTTCCCTGTGCCTTGGGTAATTCTGTGATAAAGTCCATTAAGATGCTTTCCCATTTGTGCTTCGGGCTGGATAGAGGCTGTAATAATCCCGTTGGATGTGTGTGCTCATCCTTGTTCACCTGCCAAGTGGTGCATTCCTTGGTGTGGTGCATCACATCTTCCTTCAATCCTTTCGAATAAAATCTTTCCCTTACTTGTCGATATGTTTTGACAAATCCTTGATGTCCTGCCACGGGCGAATCATGGCAAGCTTGTAGTACCTTGGCCTTAAAGGCTAACTCAAGAACCAAGAAAATTCAATCGTTGTAGTAGATTATGTCATCCATTATTCTAAATTTGTCATCTTGTACCTGTCCATCCATTAATTGATATGAAATATGGTTCTTTGAGTATTCCACTAAGAGGTGGGCCTTCCAGTCAACTGAGATATTGGTCATAGCATAAACCGATGGCCTTCTGGATAATGCATCTGCCACTACATTATTCTTCCCCTTGACGAACTCAATGTCAAAATCATAATCCTGTATTTTGCTAACCCACTTCTACTGTGTCTAATTTAAGTCCTTTTGATCCAAAAATTACTTAAGATTGTTGTGATCTGTCCTCACCACAAATTTTGCTCCTACCAAGTATTGCCTGAACTTTGCCAATGTGTGCATGATGGCCAACATCTCTTTGTCATAGATGGTATAAAGAAGCTCAGGACCACTCAACATTCGTCTCTCATAGACAAGAGGGTGCCTTTTCTGCATAGGCACTGCTCCAATGTCCTTTCTGAAGGCATCACACTCTACTGTGAAGGGTTGTGCGAAATCTGGTAGAGCTAAGAGTTGGCATGTACTCATTAGATTTTTCATTTTGTCAAAATTCAATTGTGCCTCTGAACTTCATTTGAATGCCCCTTTCTTGGTCAAATCAGTCAAGGGCTCACAAAGCTATGAGAAACCTTTGACGAACCTCCTGTAGTAGAAACAAATGCCAAGAAACCCCTTCAATTCTGTGAGGGTCTTATGTGTGGGCCAGTCAAGTATAGCTTGGATATTCTCTTGGTGTACATGTAACCCCTTTACCCCAATCATGTGTCCCAAATAGAGGACCTATGTCATTCCAAATTCACATTTGGATTCCTTTGCATACAAGGATTGACCTTTCATAATGGTCGGAATCTATTCTACATGTTGAATATCCTCCTCCCAAGTCCTGCTATAGATCAACAAGTCATCAAACAATACTAAGACATACTTAATTATTTCTTGAACACATGGTTCATGCAATATTGAAATCTGGCTGGCGCATTGTTCAATCCAAATGGCATCACTAAGAACTCATAGTGACCGTAGTGACATCTGAAAGTAGTTTTGGGCACATCCTGCTCCCTCATCTTGATCTGATGATAGCCAGAGTGCAAGTCAATCTTGGTGAAATAAACAACCCCATGAAGCTCATCCAATAGTTCATCAATCCTCAGAATGGGATATCTGTTCTTAATTGTCTTTTTGTTCAAGGCCTTGTAATCAATGCACATGCGCATGGTCCCATCCTTCTTTTTCACTAGTACCACTGAAGATGCAAAAGGACTAGAACTTGGTCTAATGTGGCCCATGTCTAGTAGTTCTTTAATAACCTTCTCTATTTCATCTTTTTATTTCTTTGGGTGTTTATAGGGAGTAGTGATGACAGGTTTCACTCCCTCTTCCAACTCTATGATGTGCTCAAACTCCCTATCTTGTGGCGCTCCTGGTGGAATGTCCAAAAACTTTACTATACTTGTTAATGATCCTCTGAATATCTAGTGTATAATGAGTGTCCCCTTTATTATCCACTTGTACTGATATTCTACATTCAACGACATATGCAATGTCTTCTCTTGTGAAAATGGCCTCCATGCGTTTTTTTGTTACCACTCTAGGTGTGTTTCCTGACATGCCCCTGAGAACTACCTTTTTTCCACTTTCCTCGGTGAAGGACATCTCCATGGACTTGTAGTTGGTAGTGATTAGCCCCAACGTACTAAGCCACTTAACCGTAAGAATGATATTATTGTGTGGAAGGTCCATCACATAGAAGTCTTGTGCCAAATCATGTATGCCCAATGTAAGCTTCATTCCTGTGATATACTTGTCACAAGGCATATTGTGTCCTCCTACTACCTCCACCCTGAATTCTTCAAATTCAACAGTGGGTATGTGTCTTCTATGTAGTAAGGTTGAGTCTATGAAGTTATGTGAAGAACCCCCATCAATGACGACCAAAAATTTATGTCCCTATAGCACCCCTCTCATCCCAAAGGTGTTGAATTTGGGTACCCCACTGATGGATACCAATGTTACCTTCTCATCTGTTGCAAGGTTGTGACTTGCATCTTTATCTTCTGCATTTTCAGTGCTATTTGCCTCTATGTTTTGAAGGTGGTCATACCATTCATCTTCTTCATTATCAAAAGTTACTTCAATGTAGTGCGCCTTTCCTCTGCCCATACATTTGTGGGTGGGGTCCCAAGGTTCTTTGCATGTATAACACAATTGCTTCCTTCTTAGTTCCCTTCTAGTGTTGTCATCCATTCTACCCCTACCTCTGTCAAACCCCCTTTGGTCTCTCCCCCCTTGGTTCATGCGAGATCTTTGGTCTCTTCCTCCTGTGTTTATAGGTGGTCTAGGGGTGAATCTAGATTTCGTTGCTTAGCCCAAATCTCTTTTCCTCCATATAGCATCATGTAAGTTGGTAGGCTTGAAAGCCTTTACCAAACCCCTTAAGGGTTACATCAATTCCTCTGTGAAGAGAATCATGAGCCTCAACTGAGACACATCCTACACCATGACTGTTATCCTATGAAAATCCTCTATATATACCTCAGGTGATCCTGTCTGCCTAAGTTGGGTGAGTTCCCTGAAATGTAACTCTGGATCCCCCTGGTCAAACCTGTCAATAAGCCTTTGTGTAAGCCACGATTTGGTTGTGGCCTAGTCTAGTTAACCCATGGTACCACCGGTCATGAGATTTTCCTTCCAAGTACATGGTGGAAAACTTGATGGCATCCATCTCTGGGTTAAGCTGTAGGTAACTGTCAAGTTTCTACACCCAAGCCTGTGCAATCAACTTGCAAGATCCATCAAAATAGGGGATTTCCATCTTACCAGCCCTGCCCTCTAATTCATAGTTGTTCCTATGGTATGGTTTGGTTTTACCCCTGAACTTAAACCCAAAATATTGATCAAGTGTGATTTGCCTTTGGACTCCTGTGATTAGTAAGTTATATTCCCTGATATACTGATCGAGATTGTCCTCAATCTCGTCTGAGTGGTTTGGTTGTGTCTATTCATCCAAGAATGAAGGTAGATAGGGCCTAGGGGTGGTCATGTTGTATGTATGCCCCTATGGTGCACCTCCTCCGTGGCTTTGTCCCTTAGTGTGATAATGGGGAAAGTGTTCCTGCTGGTGTCTAGTCCCTCCATGAGACCCACTAGCCTCCCTGTTGGCATAAGTTTTTGCGCCCTTTCCCCCATGATTCATCTGCATCATAAGTTGTGATATCCTCTCCTGGATTTCACTTAACTTTCTCAGAGTCTCTGCAATATCTACCTGTCCCCTACGTACTGACTCCTGGTTCTCCTATAGGTGATGCACAAGGTTTCCCTGTGACACATCTATGGAACGTCGTAAGTTTCTAGCGAACCTTGCTAGAATTTGTGGCTCACTGTCCTCGCCTGATCCTTCCATTTCGGCCTCTGTCTCACCTGTCTATTTCGTTCTTCTACGCATGTAAATTCCACTGAAGTTCTACATGTGCTAACCCCCACTATATAGGAGGATCAACACTCTAATACTACTGTAATTTTCCCAAGCCATTTTTTTCGCGGGGAACACTAATTGCTCTTTATTAACTATTGTTTAGCTGTGTATTTGTAGGTTTGCTATTGGAGTTACGTTTTAGGGGTTGTGTATTCAGTTATCAAGCATGTGAACATAGATCTGAAGATGCATCATACGTAAATACAAGAGATAACAAGAAACACCAGATATGGAATCAAACAACACAGATCTGACCTTTAGCTAGATAATATGGGAAACCTGATACAATGAGACTGCAGATCTGGGATAATATCCAAGAGATCCTCTAGCTGGAATATGAGATGCTACAAAATGCTCAAGATATGAAGATACAAGCCTCCAAAGGTTGGATAACAAGCTGAAGAACAATACAGGATTAACTTCTTTCCCTCCAGGGTCAAGTCCAAACCCCCTCTAGCAAAAGTTACGCCCTCCCGAATAGCCTCCTGGATAGCTGTGAAGACCCAATATTTCGACCCTGCTACTGGAAGCCCTCAAATGCCACAAAACTCTGTAGAATGATAGATCGGGGCAAGGAAAAAATGAGGTGGGATCTTTCACCACCGAGTTGTTCTCTAAGGTTTGTATTCTCAAAACCCTCGAAACTGTTGTGCTTTAGAGCCCAAAAGGAAAACACAATAATAATCCAAAGGTGAGTGAGAGGTGTGCCCTTGCCTTTCCTTTATACCTCCAATCCGTTTCTCTGTTGAGTTAGTTAACCCCTAGGGTTAACTTCTAGCTTACCCTCACATGTTCTATTCTTTCATTAAGTTATTTTTTCTTTTCCAAGTCAACTTAATATTATAATGTTGAGTTTAGCTAACTTCTCCCCATAGTGCATGAGACTATAGTCTAGTATCTGAATCCTTCCAACTACACACCTCAAAATACGTTAGATAGACCAGTGTCCTAGTAGCCAAATTCCTTATGAACATTCAACCAAGTGTTGGGGAAATAAAGCTACAATACAAAGAAGGTTATAAGCTAACTATAAGAGTGTTGAGATATAAAATAAATATGCTACAACAAAAATACAAACCAATGATATGGTTTCACTCTTTAAATGAAGAAACAAGCACCTTTTACCACAAAAGAGTGAGACATTGTTACATAAACCAAGAATCAATGATATACATGAGTTATACCGTGACAATGTGTTGTAAAATGGACAAGCTTGCTACTGTCCAAAGAATCAAGAATCTGATTTATGTTAAAAAAACACAGATTTTGGGTGAGGAAAAGCACCCTAAGAATTCCTAAAAGCACTTAGAATGATGAATATTGGGTACTTTATCTAGGGCATTAAATTAACCTTGAAAAAACAACCCAACAATGATAGATTGCAAGTGCAAATGAATAACATCCAGGAAATTATCTCAAACTTGCAAAATATGGCGTTGAATCCCTCAAGGGTTTCACCAAAAATCTCCAAAATGAAATATAATATTAATGAGTGGCTTAGGAGATAAATTTCACAATTACAATGTGTTAGATAAACTTAGTAAACCATTCCAAAGTGAAATATGAACTAGGGCAGGGCTAGTTTCCACCTTTTAGGGTTAAACCCTAACTTTAGAGTTTCACTTTTTGCATAGCAAAAGAATAAGTGAATAGGTAGGGCCCCATAAATCATGTATCCTAGTAGATCCACATCATAATACCCACATACCTACCCAAGAGATAATTTCCAACATTAGAATGAGTCACCACCTTCAAAGTGGTTGTCAACCGGAGCAATAAAACCAAGCACCCTCAGAATGGGGATTAAAAAGACGTGCCATGACCATCCACCTGAGGGGATCTAGGTAACCTATAACATACACTTGTATATCAGAATCATCCCATCATGGCCACATACAAAGAAATCATTGTACTTTGGGCATTGTTGGCACAGGGGCAAACCCAGGGTTCAACGCACCAACAAAACCCTAACTACCAACCCTTTCGGCAACACTTGCAAAGTAGATGAAGTTTCACCCGAGGTAGAGGCAGGGGTTGTTGTAGGACTCTAGTGTCTGCAACCTTAACTGGGACATAGATCTGTGATTCTAATCAAGGCACTCAACAGTTAACATTCATCGATATTTAGTTCTTAGTTACAGCGCAGTTAAACCCTAATTACAGAGCATCGTAGTATTCAACCAGATCTAGCATCTAACAACACTTAGCAGGAAGAAACAGATCAAATCTTAACAGATTCAACACTAAGCACATGTATATAAGTCAGATCTAACATCCATCCATATTATTAAGCACTAAGCATCGATAGATCATTCATCTATATTAAAGAACTAAGCATATTAACATATAAACACATCAACACATTGCACAAAGTAGAGCAACACAACATGTACATGGTTCACCCCCACCCCGGGGCTACATCCACCAACTCTTTGTATTCTTTATTAGTTTCCTCAATAAGTTACATGCATAGAGCCTCAAAAACACTACTCCACAGAGGACAAGAGATTTGTGCAGCTCGCTAGATCCTCCTTCCCTGAATAGATCTAAGCACGCAGCCTTCTACAGTCTCTTACAATGTCTTGCACTTAGCTCTGCAAGTCTCACATAGTATGCACCAAAGCACTTACACCTCTTCATCACACAGATCCAACTCTAGCACTTAGCCATTCATTTCTCTATATCCTCACTACATCGCCTAACATCTATTTATATACACAAAATAGGCCTAAGCATGGGTGAACCCATGGGTCGACATTTCGATACCCGTTACATAATCCCAAATCCCCAAAAGGGGTTGATATCCCGCGATCTTCGCTTCATGTTGCGCTCCGCCTTTGACAGCCTGTCGAAGTCCCAAAATTAGGTCAAGTATGACCAAGAATCCTCAAAACTTGGTCAAGAGCCAACAGGCCCCCAACACTCACCTGTGACTCGTCCCGAGTCACTCTGATCTGACTAGTTCTGCTTCAAAAGCCTCAAGCTTGGCTCGAGCTGCTTCGACTTGTTGCTATGCTACGGCCTCCTGTTCAGTGAACTCTTGTATAACTGCTTCATTGACAGGTCCTTCGAGGCGTTGTTCAGCTACAGTGACAACTTGCTCCAGTTCCGCTCCTCGACCTTCGATTTTTGTGAACAGTTGGTAAGCCTCGTCCTGTATAGGTTGGAGCTTCTGAGTTACTTCCATAACTCTGCTCTGAAAAGTATGGACCTGCTGTTGGGAAGTACACTACTCTTCGGATTGCTTCATTCTTTCCATAGTTGAAAGGGGCTTCAACTGCACTTGTATTGTCTCTGCTTGATACTTCGCTTCCTAGAGTTGTGACTCCAGTGCCTTCAATTATGGATCCTCAGTGAGTTGTTCATATGTTTAGGCACTGCGATCACTCAGTTGTTTGCATTCCAGGGCAAGGAATTTTATTCTTTCAACTGCACTTCGAGCAGTTGCTTCCCTTTGGTCCCTTACATCCTACGAGGTGTCAGGTACAGTGCGGAGCTCTAAATCTGTTATTCATTGTTGTAGCTGCTAGACAACTTCTGCGAGATGTTCTATTTGATGCGTGACGTGGTCTTTAGCCTGTAGCTCTAAGCCTGTCACAGAGTAGAGAGCTCTGTTTACTGCTTCTTTTACTTCGAGCTGCTCTGCGAGCAACTGTTCTTTATCTTGTTGTATCTGTGTTTTGTCCACTTCAAACTTGGTATGGAGAGAGACCTTCTCATGTTATGCAATTATGCATTGTTCTACGATGTCACCTTGTACTTGCTTCAAGTTTTGGGTAGCTTGTTCTGCTTCTTCTTGTGCGCGACGAAGACAAGCTTTGACCGCATCAACTAATCGATGGAGTTGGGCTGACTTATCCCTCAACTCTGGTTCTCTTGATGAGAGGGGCACAGTGGACACTACGCGATTGGACTGAAGGGCCTACAGTACCCCTCGGAACTCGACCCTAAGTCTGTCATACATTTCCTCCTGCTTAGCTTCTTGTTTCTCCACAATTTCCAGTGAAGCGTCGTTGAGGGCTGCTATGATGAAGTCAAAGTCATCAGTAGTAAGCACGGTCTTCATCTTGGTCACGGTGGCTCTCGATTTCTTCCGGGAAGAAGGTTTCGGGGGAGAAACCTTCATTTTCTTTAGGGGATCGGTCTCATCTCTTGGTGGTGTTACTTTGCCTTGCTTTTGTTCAGCTCTTGTGCCATTTAGTTCTTCTACTTCGTCATCACCCCCTCGGTCAAGTGATACTGAAGCAGTCTTTCCCGAGGCACTACTTAATTCTTGGACCTCTTCGGTCTTCTTCGTTTTGTTAGGTCTGGGTGTATCATGTGTAGTTTATGGGCTGTCAGGGTCGAACATCTCTACAGGGTCTATTGGAATAAGGAGGTATGCCAACCAGTCTTTAGTGATCTCTTCAAGATACTCTTCCATGAGCTTGTAGTACGACTACAGCTTCTCCTTATGTTCATCGGCTCGCATTGTAAGGTAGCTGAAGTGTCGATCTGCGCAAAACTTGATCAGAGGTTGAAATATCTGTAAGGTGTTCGGAGTCATGCAAGGTTCTTCTTCTATGGCTCTCTTCAGTTAGAGGTAGTACATATGAAAAACAACGTTCAACTACCACTGTTTGTTCATATCACTCGAGTACCAAAGGGTAGTGAACTTCGCAGCAAGAAGCTCGAACGGTTCAATATCCAGGAAGGTCGCACCTTCCGGCATCTCCCAGGAAACAAAGGCAATAAGGATCAAGAGCTAACTGAAGTGGAAATCGTAGCCCTGATCCTGTGCTTCATAGCAATCTAGCTCCAGCTGATTCACCAGGTACTTCGCCCAGCCCATCTGTAAACCTTCTATGCACTTTCCCGCGAGGTCAACAACAAAGCCTGTGACCTGCATAGGTCTGTTCTTCCTTACTAACTTTCCTACAATTAACTGATAGACGAGGCGCACTACACCATTCTGAATGGAGGCTACCTTGTAGCCTCGCGTTCCCTTTTCAACATCACCATATGTATCCTTGATTTTATGTGCTAGTGCGCGATCTGTGGCGTTTCCTGGATAAAACTCCTGCGGGTCGAGTCCTCGCATACTCAAGCTTGTGATCCTATGGATCAACGTCGGGTCGACCGTGATACGGCGGTCTAGCCATAAGTAGCCGCCATGGTAACATGAAAGTAATAACTTGACACATGCATTGACTTCCTGGTGTTGTCCGAAGTGTGGGATTTTCATGACGTTTAACAAAGTGGACTGTGCGAGGTTCATTGTCCACGACTGAGGGATTATCTCTGAGTTCTTCCCCTTTGTGCTGGTCAGGTATTTATACGGGCCAAGTATACTGTAGTTTTTTCGATCTTTGAGGTTGAAGTCACTGAACTTCAATGCAGTGATCTTATCTTGCTATGCGTGAATTGCGTGTATTCCCCTCAGGAGATACACAATAACGATGGTGTACTTGAATTCTCTTGGTATGTTATCTCGATTCACTGCCCCGACCAGAGGTGGGATGTAATCCAACAATATGGACGGTATCATCTTCGCTTTGGCTAGGTCATCTCTGTGTTTGGTTCTCTTTTATGCTGATGGTCAGGATGATCCAGCTCCACGAGTAGTCGATGGAGAGGCTTGCAGTCCTCTCATTGATGACGCTTGAATAGTTGTAGACATCGCTCTTTCAGACATTACCCTTTCAGTCATTAGGTGGATAAGAACTTCTTCGACAATTTTCTCTGCAGCGCTAAGCTCGTCCGACATGCACGCTCATGGTTGAATGTCTTGGGTTCGAAAAGTAATTGTTCAATGCAACGGGATAGATGGCACTAATGTGGTGGTCACTATGTAAAATCAACTATGTTGCGAGCTCTGAAAGTCACGATTGGCAAAAGTGTTCTCGTTGCGTGGCACGATGGGATAAATAGATAACTCAGCAATGGATATATTGCAACGGGCAAGAAGCCTTCATTAACTCAGTTATGTCCATTGTGGTGTGGTCCCAACGGTTTGGTGGTGAACTTTCTGACCATAAATGCCTTTCTACGCGTTCGGGCTGTCGATTGAACAGTTATACTGTTCCAACGGCTATATTGCTTCGCCATGGCGAAGTGCCATGTGACGATGTTCTGATATTCCAGCGAAGCTCCAATTTTGCAAATTTTCCTTCTGCGAAGTTCCCTCGGGGACCTTCTGTAATTTTTCAATCTTAGCTCTCTTCTTACTTAGTTTTCTAGCCTTCTTTTCAGTAAGCTTCGTCTTGGAATTCCTTTTTCCATTCTGATTCTTATCTTCTTTTGGAAAAGTAACTTCACGATGTTGAGGTTCATTCCTAGAAATCAAGGGTAATACTTCATCTATACCTGGAATAGGTACTTCAGTATTTTGTGGGTCTTCTAATGTTCTTCCAACTTCGACATCCAAATCTCTAGTTTGAAATAGCTTCGCCTGGTTCTCCTGTTCTTCAATCAAGTGTTCAATCCTCCTAGTCATGAAATCTTTTAACTCTTGCTTATTATGATCTAATATTTCCTCTTCTTTTCTTCTGGCCTGATCTCCTTCAATCCAAGGTTTTCCTATTAACATAGCAAATGGAGTGTTGTTCTCAATAAATTTAACAACTTCAAGTTCTTCCTCTGTCGAAGTTCCATGAGCACTCATAGATATCCTGGTAAGTCTTCCACATAGGGATATCAGCTTTCCTCTGAATAACCTCATTCCTCCCAATGAAGGAATCATAGCAGGCTTTCCTACAAGTTTCCAAGTTCTTTATGTCATGATATTCATTGGTGTTTCCTCATCTAGAACATAGTCAATGTCGAAGTCTCCTATTCTTGCTTCAATATACTCTTTTTCTTTAAAGACCTTTGATAATCTGACATGTCGGTGATCATTTAGGGTTTCTTTCATCTGTAGCAATACTTTATCTGATTCTTTCCGGGGTTCTGTCATAATCTCAGTTTCTGAATCTTTCTCGTGGTCTTCTTGTCTCATATTCATCCTTTCAACCTTAGCAATCATTCTAGGGCAATGCAATACTTCATGGTCCATAGCTTTTAAACATAGGCAACTAGGTCTTCTACCAGGGCATTCCTTAGCCAAATGCCCCGGTCTTCTGCAACTATAACAAAGGGTTAATCCTCTCTTTCTCTTAAATGATCCCTAGCCTTTCGTGTACTGTGCACTAGGATCATGGTAGCTAACCTGCAAAAAATTCTTTCTAGGATCCTGCATCCATTTGTTAGTCCCAACATTCTCTCTATGCATAGGTATAACATATCTTTCACTATTCTTATCAGATCTATTCATATCAAATCTTATTTCTTCTATCAGTGCCCTAGTTTTCAAGCTAGGATAAATCTTTTCGAACATACCAAGATCCATACTTTAGAAACAAAAAATTCTACTAATCTTATCTTCAACAGAGCACAAAGCTTCCAGATCTTAAAACTTTTCACTATTCTTACCTTTGTCAGAGCACAAAGCATTCAGATCTTACCTCTTTTCTTCAGATTAGACTTCTTTCTTTAACACCGAGCTTCAAAAATTAAGTAGAATAGTGCGCACTACAACGATAGATCTATGCACAGAGCTTTCACAATTCCAGGTTAGGTCTTTGCACATAGCTTCTTTGTCCTTGGTTCCCAGCAATCACAGTTTCAGTCCCGACAACGAAACCATTTGTTGGCACAGGGGCATACCCAGGGTTCAACGCTACAACAACGCACCAACAAAACCCTAACTACCGGCCCTTTCAGCAACATTTGCGAAGCAGATGAAGTCTCACCTGAGGTAGAGACAGGGGTGGTTGCAGGACTCTAGTGTCTGCGACCTTAGCTGGGACACAAGATATGTGATTCTTATCAAGGAACTCAACAGTTAACATTCATCGATATTCAGTTCTTAGTTACAGAGCAGTTAAACCCTAATTACAGAGCATCACAGTATTCGACCAGATCTAGCATCTAACAACACTTAGCATGACGAAACAAATCAGATCTTAACAGATTCATCACTAAGCACATGTATATAAGTCAGATCTAACATCCATCCATATTATTAAGCACTAAGCATCAATATATCATTCATCTATATTAAAGCACTAAGCATATTAACATATAAGCACATCAACGGATTGCACAAAGAAGAGCAACAAAGCATGTACGTGGTTCACCCCACCCTAGGGCTACGTCCACCAACTCTTTGTCTTCTATATTAATTTCTTCAATAGGTTACATGCACAGAGCCTCAAAAACCCTACTCCACAAAGGACAGGAGATCTGTGCAGCTTGCTAGATCCTCCTTTCTTGAGTAGATCTAAGCATGTAGCCTTCTACAGTCTCTTACAATGACTTTCACTTAGCTCTGCAAGTCTCACATAGTATGAACCAAAGCACTTGCACCTCTTGATCACACAAATTCAACTCTAGCACTTAGCCATTCGTTTCTCTATATCCTCACTACATCGCCTAACATCTATTTATAGGTAAAAAAATAGGCCTAACCATGGATGAACCCATGGGTCGGCATTCCCATACCCGTTACATAATCCTAAATCCCAAAAAGGGCCCTAAAAGGGGTCGAGATCCCGCGATCTCCACTTCATCTTGCACTCCACCTTCGACAACCCATCAAAGTCCCAAAATTAGGTCAAATATGACCAAGAATCCTCAAAACTTGGTCAAGGGCCAACAGGCACACCGGAGTGGTCACATCTCATGAAAAAGTGTAGGTTACACTGCAGAGAATCTGGGGTGTAACATTTAGCTCCAACTCAAGGATGTATGCTCATCTCGAGAGTGCGAGAGAACTCAATAATCTTCCAGAAACTTACAAACCTTAAACATTCTAGCAAAATTGATATTAAATTAAGGGGAGGGGAAGACACAAGTGTCCTTTCCCTTCCTTGAGGTAAAAATAAATTTGAGCATGAAATGAAATGAATGAAGTACATGACGCCAACCTTTAGAGAATCTCATACAATGCAAACATCATTTCCTTTATTAAAAAATGAACAAAATGCAAAACTCAATAAAATTGAAACACGGAATTTAATCTAATGTTCATGCTAAAGAGACTATTCATCCTAACCTACCCTAACATAATAAACATAACATGCTAAGTAGAATCATAAATCCAATGTAACCAGTTAATGAGTTCATCAACACCTCGAAATTTACCTTTGTGCTTGGCCACAGGCCAAAATAATGAAACATCAAGGGTCAAGTAAGTATGTGTTGGCATCTTCTTTACCTTTCTTTTGTCAAAGCCTAAACTAGGATCATGATCGAGAGAGGGAAGAATAAAAGTATGCCAATGTTTACTTGTATTGTTGCAAGTTTCTTCAATCAAAAGGTGGATAGGAATGATGTAACCATCTCTCTTATCATGAGAATAAGGTAAACAATCATTACTACTCATCAAACAATCATGCAAGAGGGGCTCGGAAGGCGGATCGTGTAGAAACCTACAAGAAGAAAGATGCTTGTCCTTGCTGCTTTCAATCATATGTATGGATGAAACATGGGAAAACTCATCAGACCTGAGAAAGTATGTAGATCCCTGACTCATGGATGGACACACCTGCATGTGAGGTTGAAAATTTGTGCCATAATCCCGAGGTTGAAGATGTTGGAGTCTAAAAATTGAATCTTCAAAACCATTATCACTAGATGGAACTTCTTGAATGTGAAAGCCATGAGTTGGGGATTTCAACTACCAAATTTTTTATACTCTCAACTGACTATGGAAAACCCCTTCATATACATGCAAGTCAGCCTCATTGGTGGGATTACATGGATCTTCCCACATAGAAAAGTTAACTTTAATTTGAATGACTATGTTTTGTTATCCACAACACCACAAATTTGCAATTTTACCTTTAGAAACATTAACATTTGTATTGTAAATGGGATCCCCATCAAAATAAAAACAACATATATCCCATTTATATCTTCCAATACAAAGAAGAGCATGAATATTCTCAATCTTTTTGTCATCATTCTCTTCATATACTTGATTTTCAAATGTATCTTGATTTCCAACGGAAGCATGAGAGGGCTCTTCATCGTCATCTTTTTCTTGAGGAGTTGCAACATAAGCTTAAAATAACTCGTCATCTTCAAGACAACAACAAGATGTTACTTCAAGATTTTCTTCAATATTTTCTTCAAAGAGATTGTCTTTGTTAATCTCATCACAAATTTCCTTGACATCTTCGACATGGGGTACCTATTCGTCATCCTTTCACAATTCTGAAATGTTGTGCAACAATGGCTCATGGGAGGGAAGGGAGGAATGAGCCTCTTCTTGACTAGTTTCATCGTCTTTGTCAGGAGGTCCAGGGAATTTTCTAATAGGCTTCTATGCATCATAAAATAATTTGATCTTTTGGATAGTGGGCAACCATTGCTCATAACAACGTTGATGTCTGCAAAATGCTTCGAGGAACATTGGAAAAGATGGAATTTATCCATTCCCGAGAGATTTAAACCAAGACACTGCCTCATTTCTCAATCAAAATGCAAAAAGTTTCATCATGTGATCGTCAAACATGATGTCACTCTCTCTACAGAAGTCAAAGAATGTTGAAAGATGGCCCAAGAATGAATCACCATTCCCACAAAACTTTAGAATCTCCCCTAGATCCACATCGAATTCCTCATAAAAAAGAGCCCAGACATTTATGAAATCAAGAGAACCAAAATATTGAACCAACCATGGATTTTCAGTAAAAAATGGGCCCCAACTAGCCCATGCCTCGCAATGAAGCTTTCCTAGACATAATGTAACACCTGTAAAATTCATAGGAGCAAACAAATCTTCCCAAAATTTGTTAGAGGCCATATTCGAAAAATAAATGATGATGATTTATTAATATCGGAGGATTGTCTACCAATCTTACAAATACCAAATATGTGGAGTCACTAATATAATTTGATAAATATGCAAATTTGGGTTCATAGATATCTTACCAATGCTTCGAATCAATCCCAAGTTACCTTTAAATCTTTCTTTATGGGAATTACCTCTTGCAATGTACCTGTTCGACAACACATGTATTCCAATAGAGGGCAGACACCTTATATAACCACTCACACAACCAGATCAAAGATCAACACACCAATATTTTGATGTGGTAAAACCCCTACGGGGAAACATCCGCGGCCCCAGCCAATGCAACCATTTGGAGAAATTTATTAATCACACACATAAAAAGATTACATAGATATTTTACAAGAGAGTTTCTAAATATCGATCATCGACAAATGACCCTTCATGCACTTTAAATAGAAATCATGGAACAATCAAGTGTTAAGCCACAGATAAATGTAGTCATTAAGATTGAGGAGAACATGAACCGTCAGATCACTCTATGTTGGGAACATATCGTGATCGTCAGATTTCCTAGCTACAAATGCATACTAAAGAAACACATTGAGAAACACACTTTTACCTAACGACACAATAGACCAAGTAGATCTTAACTAAATCCCGAGTGTCTAAATATCCTAACATCCCCCCTTACGAACAACTTGGGATAGGATTGAAGGATTTACAAAAGTGACACAATAGGAGAAGGAAGGAGGCATTATAGCCTATCTCCCCTTAATGACAACTTTCTGAATTCCTAACATAGATCGAAGCTTGGAAAACTTTGCTTCTGTAAGAGACTTTGCGAAAATGTCTGCAACTTCATCTTCTGTAGGGAAAAAGAGCACTTCAATAACTCTATCATGAATGAGATTTCTGATGAAGTGCATGTGTGGCTCAATGTGTTTGTTGCATTGATGTTGAACCAGGTCTTTTGCGATCTTGATGACACTCTAATTCTCGCACCAAAGGCTAGTCAGATACTGCTACTGGAATCCAAACTCTAAAAGCATCTCTCGAAGCCACAAGAATTCTTGACTTGCATTTAGTGTTGCTCGGTACTCTGCTTTTGCTAAAGAAAGTGCAATAGCCTATTGTTTCTTACAGGCCCCAGTGACAGGTCCTGAACTAAGACCAGAAACATAACCTGTAGTAGAATTCTTATCATCGGGGTCGTCGGCCCAATCTGAATCAGTGAAACCAACCAATAAAGGAGTCTGCCCTAAACTACAATGTATCATGAACTAAATTGTACCTAGAACATACCGAACTATCCTTTTAGTTGCTTTCAAATGGCTTTCATGGGGTGTTTGCATATACCAGACAACAAGACCAACAACAAAGGAAAGATTAGGATGGGTATGAGTCAAGTATAAGAGGACACCAACTAACTGATGATACAAAGTGGCATCAACTACAGGAGAAGTACACGTGGCAACAAGCTTGACTCCAGATTGGAAGGGAGAAATGGTTGGTTTACAATCTTCCATGTGGAAGTGACGAAGAAGGTCACAAACATACTTAGACTGGGAAAGAAAAATTCATTCATTCGTTTGCAAAACTTGGAGGATAAGGAAATAGTGCAAAAATCCTAAGTCTGTCATTTCAAATTTCTCCTTAAGGTTGGTTTTCACATGGTTTAAAAGTTTTGAGTCACTCGCAATAAGGATAAGGTCATCAACACAAATAATAAGGATTATGATATGGCTTCCAACTTTGTTGGTATAGACATTAGGATCAGAATGACATCTAGAAAATCCGGTGTCAATAAGAAAGTTGTCCATTTTGGCATACCAAGCTCGAGGAGCTTGCTTAAGACCATAAAGAGATTTGTTAAGGTGACAAACAAGGCTAGAGTCATTCTGGACATAGCTAGGAGGTTGTTCCATGTATATTTCTACTTGCAAATCCCCATGTAAGAAGGCAGACTTAACATCCATTTGATGGACCTCCCATTTATGTGAGGTCGTAAGGGAAAGAACAAGGCAGATGGAGTTCATTTTGGCTACATGGGCAAAGGTTTCATTATAGTCAATTCCTTCAACTTGGGAAAATCCTTTGGCTACTAAATGAGCCTTGTGCCTTTCAACACTTCCATCGGATGCATACTTAGTTTTGTAGACCCATTTACATTTGACAAGTTTTCTTCCTTATGGAATAGGTACAAGATCCCAAGTATCATTTTCCATTAAAGAATGATACTCTTCATTCACTTTTGAATCCCAATATGGATGACCTGAAGCTTCTACAAATGTCTATGAATCATGAATCTTTGAAACTTGAGCCAAAAGAGAAGAGGCTCACTCAAACTGTAAACGTGTTCGACGTTGATCTAAAGGGTCACCGACAAAATCACCAACTGCTTCTCGAGTTGAACGGACCCATCTAGGAAGCGATGGTGCTAGTACTAGTTCAGGTTCAATGGGAACATCTGGAAGAAGGTGAGCAGGCGGAGGTGGATTCTCATTCTCATTGTCATCATCTGAAGAAGAAACCAGAATATGAACAAAAGAAGCCACAAATGCTGAAGAAGGCTCGCAGGCAAAAGAAGGCACAATCGTCGAATTAGACCCACAAGCCAAGAGATTTTCATCAAATTTAACATCTCTTTTAATAATGATTTCATTACAATGTGGTTGAAGAAGTCTCTAACCTTTGACATCTTCAGAATAACCAACAAATATACACTTCTCTCTTTTAGCCTGCAATGCTTTCATTTTCTCATTAGGAACGTGTGCCCATGCTATACTGCCAAATACACAGAAGTGACTTACATATGGTTTAATTTTAGTCCAAGCTTCTTCCGGTGTTATATTTTTAAGAGCCTTTGTGGGAGTGTGATTTACTATGTAATTTGCACAGTTGATGGCTTCCGCCCCAAACTTTAGACTTAATGCCTTAGATTGGATCATACAATTAGCCATTTATTTTAATGTTTGGTTCTTTCTCTCAGCAACACCATTTTGTTGTGGTGTATATGGAACAGTGTGTTTCATTTGGATGCCCTTTGTAGTGCAGTAACTTATAAAATTACTATCCACATATTCGCCTCCATTATCTATTCTTGACCTTTGAATTTGATGTCTAGATTGTTTTTCTACAAGGGCCTTGTAATCCATAAACTTTGCAAAAACTTCACTTTTAAATTTTAAGAAGCAAACTCAAGTATGTATGCAAACGCCATGAATGAAATTTAAGCAATACTTGCACCCAAAAAAAGAATGAGAAGGAAGTGGACCACACAAGTCATTGTTGTTGGATTACTGAGAGGGGGGCTGAATCAGTAATAGAGCAATTTAATCATTTTTAACCATATAATGCAAGTGTTATATAAGTTATATAAGTGTAGCATTATCATCCAATAATTGCAGAGTAAATAAACAATGAACAAATGAGCAATCATACACATACACAATACACCAGTTTTTTTATGTGGACACCCAAAGCGGGAGAAAACCACAGAATGTTTTTTCTTATATGTCTTGAAGAATTACATTCGTTGGAAGCACCAACTTCATCACTCTATCCATAAACCAAATACCATAAACCCTTACATCAAACAATGTGTCACAACCTCACTGTTATGAAGCCTCAATCTAAACCAATAACTTCAGCAACACATGACAACCAAAAGACCAATACCCGTATGTCAAATACCAATTGTATCCCTCAACAAATCTGATATACGCGGCAATATTGAACATCCAATACCATCTCAAGAGCTAAAACCTAGCTCAAAAAACATACCTCAAACAAAATGTGCCATATCTCTCATTAATAGACCCCAACCATGTTGCTGCCACGAATTTTCTGCCGAAATTTTTTATGCCGCGATTTTTCTATCACATTTTTTCTATCGTGATTTTTCCGTCGCACTTTTTTTACTGCACTTTTTCTCCCGCAGTTTTCCTACTGCATTTTTTCTACCGCACTTTTCTCTATCAATAATACCTGCCCCAATAACCTTTCACAAAATAGATATTTAATGATAATCAATAGGTTCAAGTGTGATTAAATGAGCGAGTCTTGCCTCTTATTTATATTTTCATGTAGCATCCCACTTTCCTTATTTTAGGGAGTTCTCCATTAACTTTATTATTTAAATAATTTATTTTGCAAACACTTTGACTACTTTGACCTTTTGGGGCTTCTAGATGACTCATGAGGGTTTTCCAACTTCACATAGCCATCACTCTCTAACCACAAGGAGTTATCTGACGTTCCACATACCACCGGAAATGGCATGACATGTACTATCCATCTAGAATAGTCTTACCTGCAAATATATCAAAACTCATACCATTATCCATCAAACAAACTTGGGTCCATTACCCAAACCTTTGTGCTACTAGAATTTGCTACCGAACTTTCTTCAAGGGTTGACATCAATGACAACCAACCCAATTAATCAACAATCTCCCCCTTTGGCATTGATGGCAACACTCTGATTCAATACTGAAGTCATGTCATGCAATACTAAAGTCATATCACTCATGCTCCCCCTTGTGACCATCGCTCCCCCTAGAGCCATGCCTTTGTGTTATGCATTTGATAAATCTCTCCCCCTTTGTCATCAATGGCAAAGGTATCTTTCCATCCGGGGTTGCTCCCCCTAAATGAACTGTCCTTGGGGATACTCCCCCTGACTTAACTCTTCCTGAAATTGATCTCTCGACCTGAACTGTCCTCTTTATGCTGCTTCCTCTTGTAAATCTAAGACATACAAGATAATCATTCAAAAGCATTCATTTTGGAGTAGAAATTAATCTGAATCTCTGGCGAAGATACTCAAAGGCTTCACGTGGAAGTAGTTTTGTAAAGATGTCTGGCACTTGTTCTTTTGTGCCCACATATTCAACTTTGATGTTCTTCTCTACAACCTGTTCCCGTAGAAAGTGATACTTTATTGGAATGTGCTTTGTCTTTGAGTGCATCACCGGGTTCTTTGAAATATTGATGGTGCTTGTATTATCACAATAGATTGGAATGGGCTCATCATACTGAACTTGTATATCTGTTAGAGTTTGTTTCATCCATAGAACCTGTGTACAACATGTTGTTGCTGCAATATACTATGCCTCGACTATAGATAAGGATACTGATGATTGTTCCTTGCTTAACCATGATACTAAACACTCACCCAAGTAGAACGTTGATCCATTGGTGCTTCGTCGGTCATCAATGCAACCTGCCCAATCTGCATCTGTGTAAGCAGTAAGTGATAGATCCTTTCTTTTTGGATACCATAATCCAAACTCTTCTGTTCCTTTGAGATATATGAAAATCCTCTTCATTGTAAATACATGTGATTCCTTTGGTGTTGCTTGAAATCGTACCACCTGTCCAATTGCCCGCATTACATTTGGTCTGGATGTTGTCACATATAGTAAGATACCAATCATTGACTTGTATTGCATCTGGTCTGTAGACTTTGAATCATCATCTTTTCTCAACTTGCAACTGGTTTGCAATCTTCCATTCCAAACCTCTTTAACATTTCTTTGATATACTTAGTTTGAGAAATAAAAATTCCTTTGTTGTTTTGATGTATCTGAAGACCAAGAAAGAAGGATAGTTCTCCAAGTAATGACATTTCAAATTCATTCTTCATATCCTTTGCGAATTTATGGCTTAACCTGTCATCAGTAATTCCAAAAATAATATCATCAACATAAACTTCAATTTATAAAATATTATCTTGAGTTACCTTGATGTAGAGGTTATTGTCTGCACTTCCTTTTCTGAACCCTACCTATTGTAGATATTTATCCAGTCTATAATACCATGCTCTAAGATCTTGTTTTAGATCATACAAGGCCTTCTTCAATTTACACACATAATCTGCGTTCTCTGACAACTGAAATCCTTCTGGTTGTTTAATGTAGACTTCTTCTTCAAGTTCCCCATTCAGAAAATCCGGTTTCACGTCCATCCTATACACTTTAATATTCTTGGAGCATGCATAAGCTAGGAGCAATCAGATTGCTTCCATTCCGGCAACTGGAGCAAATGTCTCTTCAAAGTCGATTCATTCAACCTGTGTGTATCATTTACATACAAATCTAACATTGTTCCTTGTAACTTGTCCATCTTCATTCAATTTATTTTTGAATACCCACTTTGTGCCAATCACACTCTTATTCTTTGGTCTTGGAACCAATTCCCAAGTGTCATTCTTCTCTATTTGATCCAATTCTTCATTCATGGCCTTATTCCAAAATTCATCCTCGCTGGCCTCTTCAAAACTTTTTGGTTTAATTGTAGATGAGAGTGCTAGGTGCATTTGTTCTGGTGAACAGATTCTTCTTCTAGTCTCAACTTCTGCATCTTTGTTTCCGATAATCTGATCTGAAGGATGATTCTTCTGTACTCGTCTGCTAGGTATCTTTGGAGGCACTTGCTGAACTTTCTCTTCTACTTCTGTCTGATCCTCTTTATCTTCCCCTTCTATTTATTCTTCATCTTCTGCTTCTTCTTCATAAAGTTGTTCCATTGATTCATTTTCTTCTTCATTTAATTTGTTTCCACTTGTTTCATCAATTATTACATTGATGATTTCAACAACTTTGTTCAACCTCAAATTGTAACACTTGTATGCTTTCCTTGTACTTGAGTAACCAACAAGTACTCCTTTGTCCACATGAGAGTCAAACTTTCCCATTCTTCCATCTTCTCTTTTGATGTAGCATTTGCTTCCAAATACTCTGAAGTGTTTCACATTTGTTGGTCTTCCTTTCCACAACTCGTAGGGAGTTTTGTCAGTGTTGTTTTTGAGCATTACTTTGTTTTGAATTTGAACCATTGTATGCACTGCATGTGTCCCAAAGATATATGTCAATTTGGAATTCATTAACATTGTTCGATCCATTTCCTGTATTGTCTTGTTCTTTCTTTCAACAACTCCATTCTGTTGAGTTGTCTTAGCAACAGAGAATTATCTTTTTATGCCATGCCTGTTCCAGTAGTCCATAAATTCCTTTGAAATGAACTCTCTTCCATTATTAGATCTCAAACATTTGATTTTTGAATCCATTTCATTTTCAACCATTTCCTTGTAGACCTTGAAGTTTTCAAAAGCTTCTGACTTATTCTTGAGAAAGCAAACTACAGTCATTCTTGTATAATCATCAACTAATAACATAAATTATTTCTCACCTTTTAAACCCTTTGTTGTAGTTTGTCCAACTAGATCAATATGCACAATTTCCAGTGGTCTTGTCATTGCATATTCTTTTGATTTAAACCTAGTCTTTGTTTGCTTTCCTTGTTGACAATGCTTGCATAAAGTGTTGGTTGGTTTCATAATCTGGGGCATTTCTCTAACTGCTTCCTTTTTGTTGACTTTGACCAGGTTATCCAAGTGTATGTAACTCATTCTTCTGTGTCATAGCCAACTTTCATCTTCTTTTCCTAGACAACACTTTTCATTTCCAATTTCACTTAGTACATATATGTTGCTTGAAGTTCTTGCAGTTATTGCAATCAATTTTCCCGAACCTTCTTTTCTTATCTCACACTTTTGTGAATCGAAAGTAACTTTATGGCCTCGGTCACACATTTGACTCACACTTAGAAGATTATGTTTCATATCTTCTTCTAGTAGAACATTTTATGCCTTGGTATTCTTGTTTTCAATTTTGACTGTGCCTTGTCCAATGATTTTAACTGAATCATCATTTCCGAAGGAGACTGCTCCATCTCTTTCCTTTCTTAATTTAAGAAACATGTATTTATCACCTGCCATGTGTTTTGAACAACCATTGTCAACATACCAACCACGTTTCTTCTGCTTAGCTTGTAGAGCGAGTGTGCATTCTTCATTGCTATACTAATTTTGCTTTCTTATCCATGTTCTCCTCTAAGGTTCTTGTCTCTCTTCTTTGGTGCATAAGCGTTTCTTGAAAACTTTCTTTGTGGTTCTTTTAAATTTATATGTTTGTTTGTTATTTGAGTAATATTCATCATTGCTCTTCTTTTTCTTATGAGGACATTTGTTAGCAAAATGACCAATACCATGACAATTAAAACAAATCAAAGGAAGCTTAACTTTATATCTGTCGTTGGTTCCCTTGTTCAATCTTCTAACAAAGTTGACCATTTCTTCATCATCTTTTGAGATGTCATTGCTGCTGCTATGTTCTTTTTCCTTTTGCTTTCCCTTTTGCTTTGACCTTTTGGATGCTTTGAACACTGCTTCTTTTATATCTAGATTTTCCTGTTCAGTTCTCATTTCATATAATATGAAGATTCTATGTAGTTCGTCCATGCTTATTGAGTCTAGATCTGCACTTTCTTCTAGTGCTAATATCCTAGGATCAAATCTCATAGGGAGAGATCTTATTACCTTTTGAACAATTACAGATTCTTTAATTTCTTCTCCCAATCTTATGATTGCATTTATTGTTTCATCGACTCGTAATAAATAAGTTGCAATATCCTCATCTTCCTTCATCTTTAGTTGTTTGAACTGACCTCTATAAGTTTCAAGCTTTGCTGGTTTGACTTTTGAATCTCCTCATAAATATTTTGAACCTTGTCCCAAATCTCTTTAGCGGATTTACAATGTATAACTTTGGTGTAAACAGATTCACAAAGACCATTCAGAAGTGCAATTGTGGCTTTGGAATTATTTTGCCTGAGTTTTATTGCTCTTTCATTTGTCGGTGGAACCATTGGTTCTTTGTATCCATCTACAACTGATTGCCAAATTTCAAATCCCTATGCTTGTATATATGTTTTCATCCTTCTGATCCAAAATGCTTACTTTTGTCCATCAAACTGTGGTATTCTATTTTTATACATGTTGTTTCTCTCCATGATCTACCTTTCAGTGGTTAAATTGATTTCTGAAGGAACCTGCTCTAATACCAATATTTGGATTACTGAGAGGGGGGGTGAATTAGTAATAGAACAATTTAATCATTTTTAACCATATATTGCAAGTGTTATATCAATGTAGCATTATCATCCAATAAATGCAGAGTAAATAAACAATGAACAAATGAACAATCATACACANTTTGGATTACTGAGAGGGGGGGGGGTGAATTAGTAATAGAACAATTTAATCATTTTTAACCATATATTGCAAGTGTTATATCAATGTAGCATTATCATCCAATAAATGCAGAGTAAATAAACAATGAACAAATGAACAATCATACACATACACAATACATCAGTGTTTTTGCGTGGAAACCCAAAGCGGGAGAAAACCACATAATGTTTTTTCTTATATGTCTTGAAGAATTACATTAATTGGAAGCACCAACTTCCTTTGTCTTCTAGCTGCAACTGGAAGGAGGTTCCAACCCCCTAGTTTCTCAGGCTACAACCTAAGGGAAGCTCCAACTTCCTAATTCTCTGGCTACAATCAGAAGGAGGCTACAACCCCCTAAGTTCTTCGGCTACAACTAGCTATCCTTGCCCCATCCAATCACCCTGAGATATAAATGTCAAATGTAGACAACCCGTCACTGTCACTGAATCAACCACTGCCACTATCAACCTGTACAAATAACTTGTAACAGCCTGTACCAATCAACCTGCACCAAGCAACCTGTACCAATAACCTGAACCAACATGTACCATGAATCAACCATGCATCAAACTTGACTCATCAAGATGCACCAACATCATCAACTATACAAATCATGTAGGTGCCAACTCATCAACTATACACCTCATGTATGTGCCAACTCATCAACTACTTGTCTCAACCATGTACCCAACATGTACCTCAACCATATACCAAAGACATACACCAATATAACCATCAAAAGTTATCTAACAATTCATCACTCTATCCATAAACCAAATACCATAAACCCTTACATCAAACCATGTGCCACAACCTCACAATTATGTAGCCTCAAGCTAAACCAACAACTTCAGCAACACATCACAACCAAAAGACCAACAACAAAATACCAACTGCATCCCTCAACAAATCTGATATATGCAGCAATATTGGACATCCAATACCATCTCAAGAGCTAAACCCTAGCTCACAAAACATACCTCAAACATGATGTGCCATATTTATCATAAATAGACCCCAACCATGTTGTTGTCACTATTTTCCTACCGCACTTTTTCTGTCGCGATTTTTCTGCCGCACTTTTTCTGCCATGATTTTCCTGTCGCACTTTTTCTGCAATGATTTTTCTATCGCACTTTTTCTGCCGCAGATTTCCCACCGCACTTTTTTTTCCGCTCTTTTCTCTATCAATAATACCTACCCAAACAACCTTTCACAAAATATATATTCAATGATATTCAATAGGTTCAAGTGTGATTAAATGAGAGAGCCTTGCCTCTTATTTATATTTTCATATAGCATCCCACTTTCCTTATTTTAGAGAGTTCTCCATTAACTTTATTATTTAAATAATTTATTTTGCAAACACTTTGACAACTTTGACCTTTTGGGGCTTCTAGATGACTCATGAGGGTTCTCCAACTTCACATGGCCATAACTCTCTAACCGTGAGGAGTTATGTGACGTTCCACATGCCACCGGAAATGGCATGACATGTATTATCCATCTAGAATAGTCTTACATGCAAATATATCAAAACTCATACCATTATCCATCAAACAAACTTGGGTCCATTACCCAAACCTTTGTGCTACCAGAATTCGCTACCGGACTTTCTTCAAGGGTTGACATCAATGACAACCAACCTAATTAATCAACAACTGTGAACAAGCTTCAAAGGGCCCAAGGTGTGCCAAGAGGCATGTTTATCTAAACTATCCGATGATGTTTTTCAAGAAAACAACCGGGACAAACTCCATCTCTGCATGAAATAAGAGGAAGAACAATCACCATCTATTGATTACATAGTTGTTGCAATGAGCGATAGTTTAGATGACCAAACCGTTCATGCCAAAGTTTGCTCGTCATCATTGTGAGCAACAAAAATTGATGGAAAAGATGATGACCCAAAGTTGTAAAACTTGTACAACCTGATAATATCATCAACAATTCCATTTGCAAGAACATGTTGAGGATCTTTGAGATACTTCATTACAACTTGGTGAGGTGAAAACTCTACAGTTTTACCTTCACCTGAATGAATGATTTTATATACTGATAGAAGGTTACAGGAAAGACTTGGCACACATAATACATCATTGAAATGACCATTATCTACCTGAACTGTTCCATATCCTACAACACTGAGAGATCTATCATTACCAACAAATATTTTCTTGGTGTTACATTCATTTAGAGTAGAAAATATGGCTTTCTCCTTAGCCATACGATAAGATACTTTGGAGTCAATAAGCCACTCATCAGAAGAAGTAGTAGAAGTTGCATTGAAGGAGAAACCAAAAGCAGAAAGTGCATGTCCATGAGAAGAAGAAGAAGAAGTAGAAACAATACTCACATTGTGCTTCTTCATCATTGCTTCTAAAGCTTCCGTCTTCTTGAAACATTTGGACTCATCACGACCATATTTCCCACAAAAGTTGCAAAGTCTGACATTCTTCTTATCTTAATATTCTTCTCATTTGTCAACATTGGGAGTTTAAGCTTTTTGAGAGGGTTTGGGACCCTTATTTTGTTTTTTGTTGTGGCAAGGATGTTGCTTCTTGAGATTCTTGGGTTTATCTTTTTGTTGGGCTACTAAGGCTTTGTTGGAGGTAACTACAGTGTTGATCACTCCAAGTTGTACAAGCTTATCTTGCTCTCTAATTAAAGCATCACAAAAGGACTCAAGTGTGGGTTTTTTATAAGCTTTCCCTAGAGCCTATCTCATGGCGTAAAAGGTAGATACAAACAATAAATATGCACTACCTAACTTAGAAACAATAATATAAATGCAACACTTTTCCTCCAACTTTATGTTACACTCTTCACATAAAATTCTAAGTGTTTTAAACTTAGTTAGATAGTCTTCAATGCAAGAAAAATCATTTGGACTTAAAATCAATATCTGATTTTTTAACTAATGTGCTCGAATAATATTGTGTTTACCAAACACATATTCAAGCTTTTCCCAAGCTTCATCGGGGTAATCAATTTCTTGAAGGCGGAACCTTAAATCAAGAGAGATGGACATTTTGATCAATCCATGTGCTTCGTCATTCCTATTAGCCAATTTGACTTTCTTTTCATCATCAATGGTTTTTTTTTTTCCTTTCCCAAGGTAGTCTGATACAAGTCTTTACTTCTTAATAAATACTCCATAAGGGATTTCCATTAGAAGTAGTTGGTGTTGGTAAGTAAAAGATCACTGAAAGAAACCATATTAAATATGCAGATAATATGAATTTAAATATTGAAACTGATGATCTCGATGGAAAGATCTCGAAAAATTAGGCGATTAAAAAAACGACAACGAAAACGGACTTCGGATTTGAAAGTAATGCTCTTTTTGAAAAGAAAAAACATAAATGGTAACCAAAGAGCCACGTGGCAAGTAAAAGTTGGTCCACGTGGTGATACCCCTCCAAATAACCTCACTTTTAGAAATAAGTTGTTTTATGAAGTGACCCACTTTTATAAAAAGAAGCGGGGATCACTTTTACAATGAAGTTACTTTATAAAATAAAGTTGCATCCAAAATAAATAACTTTAAAATAAAGTATTAAAGCTACTTATAGTGATGCACTTTTATACTTGAAGTGAAATACACTTTACAATGGATGCATGAACTTTTTCAAAAAAAGTAACAAAAAAAAGACTTGAACTCAAGACCTCTTACTTAATAAGGCAACTTTTAACCAAGTGAGCTAGCAAAACATATTGTATTGTTTACAAGGATAATTGTTGTTGTTGTTGTGGAAGATGACCTCGAAGAGCATGCTCATAAGAACTATTTTCACACTAGAAGAAAATGTTGCTTCTCGATGACAACAAGGGTTAGATCTCAGTTAGCTTACCTGGAAAGTGCACCCTTTCCGATCTGTTTCTGATTTTCCAAGATCACACAGAGCACGGGGAAAAGATTATACATGGATCTAAAGTAGTAGCAACCCGGAAACTAAAAATAGGAAACTAAAATAATACTCAGAAAAAAAAAAAAATTTAAACAGACGTATTCAAGCTTTATACCTCCAGATCTGACTTAAATGACCGTATCTTGGGAAAACATAAACCTTTTCGAGTGAAATCAAAAGTGTTCTTGACTGAAATGAGTGCTCTAGACCCAATGGAACAACTCTATCAGCCCATAAATGTACAGAACTGGAAGAAACCAGAGATGAAGCAACTCATCTTCATGATCTCGATATACAATGGGAGCGGGTCCTCAAATGGGGTTTGATACCATGTTCGACAACACATGTATTCCAATAGAGGATGACCACCTTTAGTAACCACTCACACAACGAGATCAAATATCAACCCATTGATAATTTGACGTGGTAAAACCCCTACGGGGAAACATCCACGACCCTAGACAATGCGGCCACTTGGAGCAATTTATTAAAACAAAAGAAAAAGATTACAAAAAGATTTTACAAGAGAGTTTATCACAATTGATCATCTACAAATGACCCTCGATGATATTTAAATAAACATCATGGACCAATCAGGTGTTAAATAAGGGATCAATCTAGTTGTTAAGATCGAAGAGAACATGAACCGTCGAATCACTCTATGTCGAGAACATATCCCGACCGTTGGATTTCCTAACTACAAATGCATACTAAAGAAACACACTTTTACCTAACGACACATTAGACCAAGTAGATCTTGACTAAATCCTAAGTGTCTAAATATCCCAGCAGTACCTTTTTTTATATATTTTTTCAATGGAGTTGCTAAATGAGACAATCAAGGTTAGCATTTGAAATGATCTCAATAAGATACAAATACAAGAAAACTTACCCAATAACCTAGAGGGATAATGTTGTCAAGAGCCAAGAAACGAACCAACAAGGTCTTCCCCGACAATGGTGCCAAAAAATGTTACTGCCTAAACTAGCAACCCTTGGGGGATGTTACAAGGATAACACGATACATAAAATGCACCATTGTCACCTTAGCACAATCTCCCCTTCACTTTAGTCTAGGTCCCAAAGGCCAAGTGGGTATGTCAATCCTTCCAACTACAGGCCTCAATATACGTTAGATAGACCAATGCCCTAATAACCAAATGCCTTAAGGACATTCAACCAGGTGCTAGGGAAATAAATATATAATATAAAGAGGGTTAGGAGATAATTATAACAATACTGAGATCTGAAATAAATATGCTACAATAGAAAATACAAGCCAACACTATGATTTCGCTCTTTTAATGAAGAAATAAGCACCTCTTACTGCACAAGAGTGATATATTGTTGCATAAACCAAGAACGAATGGTATGCCTAAGTTATACCTTGATAGTATGTGGTAAAATGGATTAGCTTGTTATTGTTGAAATATTCTAGAATTTGATTTATCATAAAAACGTAAAAAACACAGATTTTGGGTGAGGAAAAACACCCCAAGAGTGCCTAAAAGCACTTAGAATAATGAATCTATTGGAAAATTGGTTGTCATTGATGTCAACCATAGAAGAAGCACCGAAGAAAGCCTTTAAAAGCGATGGGAATATTTGAAGAAGTCACCAAAGTGGTCCCCTTATGGTGTGGCTTTAAGCATGACTCACACGGAAAGACACTTTGAAGAAGCCTACAAGAAGCCCTGGAAATATGGTTAAGTGGTTAAGAAGCCCCAAAGGCGTGTATATGAACCTTGAAGTTGATCGAAGGAAAAGAGTACGGAGGACATTGAAAATGCATGCAAAACCTCCATAGATTGATAATCTGTGTCAAGTTGTTTCCAACAGTAGGTGGCACACCACTTGGTTCCTCACAGTTGAGAAGTTATGCTCTCTTAAAGTTGAAGTCCCGAAGTATGGTCAAGAAGCCTCGGATCTAAGGTCAAAAAAGTTACGAGTTGGACCTAAAGTCAAGTAAAGGAGAAAATTTGTTGCAACCAAGAACTTACAGGTCGGCTCAAAGATCAAGTAAAGAAGTTACTCGGAAGGGTATAAATACACATGAAGAACCTCTTTTTCTATCATCAAGCAAGTATGATCTCTCAATGCAAGTGAAGTAGTGAAGCAGTGCAGAGGGAGTTCTTGAAGTTGCATATGTGCGAAGGGTTTTTGTGAACCCTGTCTGAGATGACCCTTGCAGGTGAAATATAGGGTGTCCCACGAGGAACTCAATGGCTGTCTTGGTATCATCACGCAAGGCCCCGCCTGTTACTCGGTCCAATCCTGCGAGGCTGAGGAAGGCACTCTTCTTGATGTTGAAGTTGATGAAGGTTTGAATATTTGATATCTCATGCACCAGGTTGTGCACATGTTGAAAGATATGTTCTTCTATACATTTCAAGGCTTGCATCTTGAAGATTTTAATATATACTTTGAGGCATATCTTGGAGGTTATGGCACATTTTTTAGGCATGTCTTGGAGGATTTGGCATATGAGGGATTTATTGGCACATACTTGAGGCAAATTTTGGCACATGGTTTGATGCATATCATGGTGATTTTGAGCACATGATTTGAAGGATATTCTTAGAGATCTTGGCATAAGTTTTATGTGGTTATTGGGCTTGTATCAGTTTTGATGATGATGATGATGTATCAGTATCAGTGACAATAACAATAACATGTTGATTCTCTTATTTATATTCAAGGGAGGAAGGAAGGGGAAAGGAAAGGGAGTTGTAGCTTCCTTCAGGTTAACGCCTGTAAACTAGGGGGTTGAAGCCTCCTTCCAGTTGGAGCTAGAGAATCAAGGGAGTTGTAGCTTCCTTCAGGTTGGAGCCTATAAATCAAGGGGTCATTGCCTCCTTCCAGTTGGTGCGGGAAAATTTTGGAAGTTGGTGCTTCCCATGGATGTAATCTACTGATACATTAAAAAGTGTTATGTGGTTTTCTCCCATTTGGGTTTCCACGTAAAATTCTTGTGTACTATAAATATGTGGTTGTATGTTTATGATATCTTGAATGCAACAATATCTTGAATGCAACAATATCTTGAATGAAATCATAAGTGATAAATTTAATTCTTACATGTTGTGATTGAAATGGTAAAAGTTCCACAATACTAATTCACCACCCCTCTTGGGTATTTCGGTTAGGGAAATGAATTAACCTTGCAAAAACAACCCAAAAATGATAACTTGCAAATGCAAATGAATAATATCAAAATCTTAGACGTGCAAAAAATGGTGGTGAATCCCCATACGGTTTCACCAAAAGTATCCAAAATGAAATATAACAATAATGAGTGGTTTAGGAGATGAATTTCACCATTAGAATGTGTTAGATAAACTCAATAAACAATTATAAAGTGGAATATGAACTAGGGTATGGTTAAATTTCACCTTTTAGGGTTAAACCCTAACTTTAGGCTTAAACAACAGCTTTAGGGTTTCACCAATTCTAATTTTTATTGTTGTAATTTAATTCCTAGAATTAGTAAAGTAGCCACAACATTAAATTTAACCTTGAATCACAAAACAAAAGGGGTCGATTTGCCTCTTTAGGGTTAGAATTTAACAATTAAGCATTAACCCACGAATAAAAATGTCTAGAAAATAAAATTAAACTGTTCACTTTACACTAGACAATGAAATAAATATTTTGATGGTTTATATTTTGTATTTTTATGTTTTATAAGATATAAAAGAAAAAAAGAAAAAAAGTTTTTAGGGTTTTGGGTTGGCGATTGTTGGAAGTTGGGATTTAGCCTTGTATCTACTAGGGAAATTTGGAGTCAGGAAGTATGCCCCTGCAAAAATTGGTTGTCCCCGTTTATGGATTAGAACTAGATACTAGGGGCACAAGGCTAGTAGTCTCTTACTGATCAAGACAAGCTATGATAACCAATGCTCTACAAGAAGGGTTTCCCCAAGGGAATAGCCTTCACCAACAAGATCAACAAAAGACTTGAAAATAATACTTGAAACACTTGCCATGGAGTACAAAACTAATCAAGACAAGAGACAAGCACTTATTGAATTCTTTTAGGGAAGTAGGAAGAGATAAAAACCCTAGACGTCCTCCCTCCAAGTAGTTGATAAGTCCAAGAATTGACACTAAGAAAACACCAAGTAAATATCTTCTATCAAATGGCTCCAAGAATATTCTCCAACAATTCAGAACCAAATTATTAAGAGGAGTGACTATATTTATAGACGAGGCTTTCAACTCCTCTCCACTCTTTATTCCCCAAAATTAGGCTAAGGAATAAAATAAAATGACTTGTCATTCACATAAATCAGAGACTAAGTAAAAAAGTACAAATAAATGACACTTTACATGTTTAAAACCCTCATAAAGGAAACGAACTCCATAAAATGAGCTGAAAGAATGTTCAAATAATGTCCATATATCCTTGAAATATGTTTCCAAAGCTTGATCATGTCCATACCTAAGGTCAAGGCATGTCCACAAAGCATGGGAGTGACCCTTAAAGTGAAAAAAAGGGTCATAAAAGCCCCAACAACAAAAATGACATCAAGATTTCTAAGAGGGATGATTTGGCTTTTTGGTACAATGTTCCACTTGAAAATACTTGGGGGGGGAAGGAGGGGGGGCTTAAAATGTGGCAAGGAATAATCTTGGGCCACTCAAACTCCAACGTTCATCTTCTAAAGAGGGGGTTGTTGGGTTAATCTTGGCTCGGTCATAGAGTCATTGATGCAGTCATTGTTGGGTTTATCATTAGTGGTTTATGGGTCAATGATATTGGCTAACCCATGGTATTTTCCCATGATATTTGATGTGAGTCTTTGCATGGATATCTCCACCCCATGCATGTCGATGCATGTCTTTACATGGCTATTTCCACTCCATGGATGTTTTATATGACCATCTCCAATCCATGGATATCTTTGCATGGCTATGTCCAAACCATGCATGGTTGTCTCCACTCCATGGATGTATTTGCATGGCTATCTCCATGCTATGCATTTCTTTGCATTGTAATCTAATTTTGGTAAAAGAATTAGGATTGTAATTGATGAAGCCTATTTAATGACTTGGGAATTCCAATGTAAGAAGCCTTAAGTTGGTTTGTAGAGGCCTGGGTCACCTATGTAGTTATGAGTGCAGGACGTAGGCTAAGAAAGAATGATATTGTTTCTCATTACTCATGTTGATAACAAATCTCTAAAAGTGTATTGTAACTATTATTAGTTGTTGGAGAATACATTGAGCTTGTTTTGGAGTGTGGGGTTTTCTCTTGGAAAGATTCCCCCATGAAATCTTGTTATCTTTGCATTTTGTGTTGTGTCGTTTCTCTCTCAGTTTTTTAACATGGTATCGGAGTCGGGTAGATCTGGACTCTCCAACGAGAGTGCTTTGATGTTGAGACCCATGCTTATGAAGTTGTTTGTAAAGTGAGTGACCCATGGAAGAGAGATATGCACACAATTTGAAGTGATTTTTCATGGGTTTATGCACCATGGTGAATGGCACATGGAAATGGAGCATATGCAGAAGCACATTGAAGATGAAGTACTTGTGAATGAGTGCTTTGGATCACTGTATTTGGAGTACGGAGGGATGATGGCAAAGAAGTTTGTATATTCTTCTTGCAGCATTTCCTCAGACATACAATGATTGGACGTGGAGCATAGATGGAAGTGCATTAAGGAAGAATTATTAGGTGAATGAGTGTTTTGGATCATTATATTTGGAGCAGGGAGGGATGTTGGTAAAGAATCTAGTAGATGCTTCTTGCATCATGTGCTCCTGCATACAATGACAAAATAAGTACTTGGTCTATGTAACTGTATTTGGAGCAGGAGGGATGCTTAAATGAAATAGGTTGATGTTTTACAACATCACGTGCTCGAGCATACAATTGTAATTATTTTTATGGATTTGGATTTTATCGCATGTAAATGGACATGTGATTGTAAGGCCTATTTAGGCATGCATACCCCTAGTTTGATGGTTCATTGGTATAAAGTCTAAACGTGGACATAGGTGTTAGGGGGCATGTTATATTCTTGATACTTGGTTTATAAACTTTGGGGTGGGTAGGTGTTTATCCAAAGTCAAGTTTAAAGGGGGGAATGTTGGGGTTAATCTTGACTCGGTCATAGAGTCATTGGTTCGGTCATTGTTGGGTTTATCATTAGTGCTTTGCGAGGCCATGGTCTTTGATGTGATTTTTTGCATGTATTCCCATGGTTATCTCCACACCATGCATGTCTTTGTATGTATTTGCATGRCTATCTCCACATGTTATATCCACTCCATGGATGTCTTTGCATGGCTATCTCCACTCCATGGATGTCTTTGCATGGCTATATCCAGGTTATACATGTCTTTGCATTGTAATCTAATCTTAGCAAAAGAATTAGAGTTGTAATTGATGAACCATATTTAATGGTTTGAGAAMTCTATTGTAAGAAGCCTCAAGTTGGTGTGTACAGGCCTGGGTCGCCTATGTAGTCAAGAGTGCACGGTGTAGGCTAAGAAAGAATGAGCATTCTACTCATTACTCTTGTTGAGAATAGAGCTCTGAAAATGTATTGTAACAATTATTAGTTGTTGAAGAATACATTTAGCTTGTTTTGGAGTGTAGGGTTTTTCTCCCATGAGGGTTTCCCCATGAAATCTTGTTGTCCATGCATTTTGTGTTGTGTTATTTCTCTCTTAACTTTTTAGCAAGGATGACCTCACCCCGAGCCAAAATAAAACACCAAAAGTGGACGATGTTCTCCAATTTTCTCAACAAGACATCAAAAGGTGATCATAAAGTGAATCCACATCAAAAGGGTAAGTGCCAAGTGCTCTCTATCAACTGTTAGATCACATGAGTGACCTCCATATCATAAAATTAGGCTCAAAATAACTCCAACATCCTCATGAAGTGCCCCCACATGAAGTTGGCCCTCTTATAGTGAGTAAATTACTTTAAAAAAGTGCCAAAGGAGAAGGATGTTCTGACTTTTCACACATGGAGAGAGTAGAGGGTGTCGATGTGGATGAAAATAGCATGTTTGTGTCTCAAAGAGGGTGACAAATGCCTCAAAATCTGTGACATTCCTCAAAAGATGTGTAGCTGGATAATCATGTGCAGAATAATCTTTGAAGGCCCAAGTGTGGTACATACATAAGAAAGAGAGGCTCCATGTGGGTAAGTTGTACTAAACCATGGGTGTAACAACACTTACAAAGCATAATCACCTTTTTCATAGTGAAAGAATAAGGGAATAGTTAGGGCCTCTTAAATCATGTATCCTAGTAGATCCACCTTAGAATTCCCATATACCTACCCAAGACATAAATGCTCGACATCAGTGAGAGTTACCATCTCCAAAAAGGGTGGTTAGATGGAGCAATAAACCAGGCACCTTGAGAATGGGGACTAAAAGTATGTGCCATGACCGTCCACGTGAGGGTAGCTAGGTAACCTCTAACCAACACTTGCACATAAAAATCATCCCATCATTACCACATACAAAGAATTTGTGACACTTTGGGCACATTGGAGTGGTCACATCTCATGAAAAAAAAGTAGGGTGCACTTCAGAGATTCTAGGGTGTAACAAGACTCTAGAAACCACTTGAAGAATCCATGATTCTTCAAGTGTGTGTATTTTAATTTCCATTTACTGAGTTGTTAATCAATTGAGCTAAAGAAGTTTCACTTGCCCTTAGATAGAAAAGAGAGATTAATAGAGGGGCAAGTAGGGAAGTAGAGAGGAAAAGGACGCGAAGAGACAAAGGATTGTTGTAGCTTACAATTTTTGAATAAAAATACAATTTATTGGTTTTGTGTGTGCTAAGTCTACTATTGAAGTGGACTAGGAACTGCATAACTTCTTCACCATCTTGCTCCACATAGAAAGGACCTGCCCTGGGGGAAATTATTGTTGCTTCTCATTTATATTTATGTTTATATATTGTATATATATTTCTTGTATCTGATTGCTTAAATGTTTGCAAAAGTTGAGTTGAATTCATAAGTTTGCTTACAATTTGGAGTGTGTGTGTGTTTCAACAAGTATTTATTTTCTCATTCAACAGTTAGTGGTTCATCGTTGAAGGGAATCCAATCTCTATTGTAAAATATGATTATAATCATATGCCTACCTATATTTACAACATCCAGTATACCTATATGAATCAGTCCAGGAAAAGTACTCAACATTAGTCTTAGACTTGAAAATCCACAGAAAACAACAACTCATTAAATTACTACGAAAGCATGTTGATGCATTTGCG